>CM077516.1:51703689-52303689 GCA_039654895.1 Mongoloraphidia duomilia
TCCCATTTGTTTTAGGTTTGCGATGGGTAAAATATGCAAAAATTTGATGAGTTTGAGTGCTGTTAATTTTAGACCCTAAAAATTTTCAATGTTATGTTGTTTTTAGTGTCCATGGCAGGATTTGTTTTCGTTTTTATTTTATTTTACGTGAGTTGTCTGCACTGTGGAATTAGTTTATTAAAATTAAAAAAAATAATGTAAAAGCTATATTCATTTTGTAGGTTTTAAGATATTTTTTGTTGTGGGCCATATAATCCGAACAGATGGATAATATGGCCCAAGTGTAAGGCTGATTATTTTTACACTTATTTCCGAAAAAAATCTTTTTTCACAAAATAAAATTATATCCCCATGACAAGTTCATAGTTACCTGTTATTTTGATACAAAAAATGTTTCATAAAAAATCAGGGTTAAAAGTAAAAATCATTTTAAATTAAGGTGGGCCATATTTGCCGCCAGTACCTTATGTCCTGGAATTTTGTAATCAATATTTCACCCACTTCCACTGAAGCTATCGGGCTGAAATTTTGTACACATATGTATTCCCGATGACAATACATGAATAAATCATTTTTAGAAATAAATTCAACTCCCAAGGGGTTCAAACGGGTTTGTAGGGTGTTTTTGACTAATCAACGCCCAGGCCAAATCGCTGAAGCTGGAAACTTGAAATTTGGTTCCTTTTCTGACGTAAAGGATTTTTCGAAATTCAACCCCTATACGGGTGTCAATGGAGGATAGACGTTACAAAATGGCGATTTATCATTTCCACAGCAACCCCTATGATATGGGTATCAAATGAAAGGGCTCGATAAGCGAAACACAATAAGTGCATTTTGGGGACAATTTAAGGGCATTTTGGGGACAATTTAAGGGGATTTTGGAGGAAATTTAAGGGCATTTTGGGGGCAATTTAAGGGCATTTCGGGGGCAATTTAAGGGGATTTTAGGAGCAATTTAAGGGGTGTCGAAGGGGGGTAAAATTTTGAAAGACTAAAATGAACAAAATAAATATTA
The DNA here is from genome assembly GCA_039654895.1 of Mongoloraphidia duomilia. NCBI lineage: Eukaryota > Metazoa > Arthropoda > Insecta > Raphidioptera > Raphidiidae > Mongoloraphidia > Mongoloraphidia duomilia. Next base: position 51,704,708 of record CM077516.1, read on the forward strand.
GTAAAAAAAAACTTTTTAGAGACAAGCTCTTATTTAAATGCACTAAAAAGGAAAAAATAATTTTTAATAATTTAGGGTCATAATTATAAAAGCGTGTGTCGTGAACTCTATGATAGTTTATTAGTCACGACCAACGCTTTTATAATTATGATCCTAAAGTATTATTTAGGAGAAGAAAAAACTGTTCCTTCAACATGAATTAATCTGCTTTTAGATAAAACAGTTTTGTGAGCGCTGTAGCACAGCATTAGACATGCGTGTATACCCGCGAGGCATCACGTTTCAGGGTCACCAATCGACTGTGTCCGTTGCCGCACCGGTATAGAAAACAATACCAACTATTTGCTCCATAAATATATCCGTTTATATCGGAATATCATAACCAGTAGTCTGTCTGTGATAGTATGCTGGCTTCCGGTATGAGGAAAAGAAACGATTCGTTTCTTTTCTTCGTACCTTGGTAGGTAGTTAATTCGTTTCAAACGAATTGACTACCTACCAAGGTATAGAATATAGGTATAGACTGGTGATGGGTCGAATCTGAATCCTGATTTTGAAACATGAATCGAAACTCGAAAAAATAGATTGATATTAGAATAAAATGTAGGCACTTTTTAAAACTAAAATGGCATTTAATAATTTAAGGCAACGTTTTAGTATTTGGGGCCCACTTTTCTGAATTAATTTTAACCGCGCCAACCTTCCAACCGTTTTATGGAGTACTAATAAAATACTAATATCTATCAAATCTATTTTGCTCTGCAGTTACAAGCCCAAGATTCCACCATGTATTCCATATCGTATTTTATATGTTTTCGGATTGTATTTTATTCAATAAAAAGTTTCGTCTGTTATTTTTGCTTCTTCATTCTTCTCACGTCTTCGCGCGCCCTCCCTTCCATTATTTCGCGCCCCCCAAAGGGAGCGCGCCCCACAGGTTGAGAATCGCTGATTTAAGGTTATCAACTGTCTAAGTTATCTGGGCCTAGTTCAATTTATTATTTTCATAAATTGTATTCACGGAGTGAACAAAGACATAAACATTGGAGGAGACATTTTACACGAGATTTTATTTAAAAAAAACTTAATTTAATCTGAATCCAAATGGAAAATTGTTTAAAAAATTCACTGTACTATTTTTTTCTATGTGATCCAATATATATTCACGTTAGGTCTTATGGCCATCATCATCATGATGTCCCATATCCTTTACAGGATGTTGGAGTCCACTTGCTTCGATTGTATTCTGTCTATAGATATTTCTTTTAAGTATTGAAATGAGCTGATATTTAGTCATTTTTTAATGTTTGATGTCCATGCTATTCTTTTTCTGCCTCTTGAAACATTTCTTTTCATTTTTCCACATAAAATTAGTCTTTATAACTCAAAACTATGCCCTCTACACATGTGACCAAAATATCCAAGAATTCTTTTCTTTATTGTATTCACTAAACACCTTTTATATTTAACTTTTTGAAAAACTTCTTCGTTTATTAATTTTTCTGTCCATTTTATTTTCAACATTTTTCTTACACACCAGGTTTCGAAAGCATTTAATTTTGATTATGGCCATAGTCTACTACAAAATTGTAAATGTTCTTAATGTTAATGTTACACACAGTGTATCAAAACTGCTGTTTTTGCAGTGGGTGTGTAGTAGTCTATTTTTCATTGCAATGAAAACAGTACTGCCAATCATACGCCTCAATAATTGACGTCCTCCTGCTACATGAGCATCGCAGACAACAAGCCAAAAGAATTTCATTCACCAACGTAGGTACGTTTCAAATCCAAATAAACTCGAAACGGTGCGTTGTCCTCATTTTTGCGCGTTTAAGTATGTAAACTTAAAATGTACGTTGTTCGACTCTCTTTTGACTGCAATAATTTAAAAGTGGTTCTTAAACTATGATTCACGGAATCCCAGGAGTCCACAAACTCGAGGAAAGTTTGAGTTCGAAATCTTACAGAAATAGATTGAAGATTCGCCGCTTCCTAATATAATTTAACAGGAGTTCGTGAAAGATCAAAGATTAAAAACCACCGAACTAATTTAATAAAGGCTCCTGAAAACCAACTCGGGAACGGGATCGAACTTGGTCTAGGATAAAGCTACATTGCGGAAGGGGCGGACTGGCGGTAGTCAACCGACTCGGGACTTAGGACTACTGGCCCTTAGTCCTCAGTGGGGACACACTGCGGGGGGTTCGTGGGCGGACAGCTCCCCCGGAAAAAGTGACATAGGCAAACATTTTTCTAAAGTTCAAGGTATCATTGAGGTTTTCGTAAGGTAATTTTGGTTTTCTAGTTAGGAAAACATAAATTTTTGACAACAGAATTATTTAAATAGTAGTAGGTATCTGGTTCTGGTATCTGTCTGCTAATTATTAGGATTCAAAACATAATTAACAATATTTTACAATTTTTAAGGGGACAGTTCCTTCCTCCACAAACTACTTGATTCAGCTATTTTGTCTATGACAGAATCGTTGTGAATATTTTAATAGTAGGTACGTTTTTCTCACAAGACATTGGCATAAATACATCCAAAAAATTGTTTGACAACGTGCTCCTTTAATCTATTTTTTATAAATTTTAGTTTTGAAAAAGATTGTTCACAACTCACTTGAGTAATAGTCTCTTCAACAAAAAATATACCGCTTTGCTTATTTCTTATATTTATGTTATTAAAAAGCGGTTGGATACGGTTGGCGAGGTCGAACCTGAAGGGATCGGCCCACCGGGAAATTTCCCGGTGTCCCGGATATATTATCAGGGTATCGCTTGAGTGTAAATGCTATCAGCTATAACATAATTAAAATTTGATCCCGCGCTGCGTTCGCTACTGTTCCAGCTGTCCTGCGTTGGTCTTTGGGAGCCTTAAAAGGACTTCGCGACGATTCCGGGAGCTGCTACCATTATTACCATTCATAAAACCATATAGTAACAAAATAAAACAAAAGTTTAGACACAGAAATGGTGATACAGTTGAATTTGATATTTACCGGAAACCGACAAATAACAATAGATACATAATGAACCACTCGAATCACTCCGTTAAACATAAACTATCTAGTGTCCAATGCATGGTACACAGACTCCTCAACATTCCTCTTAACAAGGAGCGTTTTAATAATGAGCTACAAAAGATCATTGATATTGCAAGATTCAACGGTTACAACGCTGATATGGTTTTGAACATCTTACGGAAGAAAAAACGAAGGTTGAGCGTTAGAAGTTGCACCACGTTAAAGGATGATGACCCCCCATTAAAATACATGGGTATCACATATGATGCCAGTCTCACCAAGGGCTTAGATAGAATTTTTAGAGATGTTAATTTAACGTAGGTAATCCGAAAGACAAAACTCCGTCCCTAGATAAGTCGGGCATTTACCAAATCGACTGCGGAACTTGTGAAAAAATGTATATTGGTCAAACTCGACGTTCTATTACCACAAGATGGAAAGAACATTTTTCCCGCATTAGATTTAATAGACCAGAAAAATCAAGTTTGGCGAATCATATTTTGGACACGGACCACGACATAAGTATAAACAATTTAAAGCTGATTAAAGAGATTAGATGTCCAAGCTTTTTAGATAGTTTCGAAAGTATTTGTATAGCTAAGAGTGACAAAAATAAACTTTTAAATTCGGATAATGGCCCCATTCCTTTTTCAGCTTTATTTGATCTTCTATGAACACTTTTTTCAATTTGTCACAATTATTGTTTAAGATTTTTACCTACCTGAAATAATTTTAAGTTAGATTACCTGATTAGTTAGACGTTAATATTAAGATAATTTTAATTACCTTCTAGTTTGAAATTTACCTACTTTAGTTTTAAGATTCATATATATACACAGGATTTTGGTTATACACTTTTAGTTTAGTATGTGCTGAAGATGAGAGCTTAGCTCTTGAAATGTACATTCATGAATAAAATTATTGTGGTTAGAAGTGTCTAAACTTTTGTTTTATTTTGTTTAAAACCACAGTGCTCTTAATATTCCTATATAGTAACAGCATATCGTTATAAATAACCTGTTCTTTCAGAAGACGGGAGTCACGTAATAAATCTTATTTTGCCGAAAATCTGACATAAGACGTTCAGTTTTATGAGCACCGGGTAGCAGTTAATGTCACTTGACTTTTAATTATTCAGTGAATGTATACGCGATGCACAGTAGGTACACACTGTACTGTAGTGAAATGTTAAGTGCCGTCATAATTATACGTTACATTATATGCACACAACTGTCTTAATTCATAATTATTGCAGTCGGTATTATAAAGCCATTGTCCACGCTATCTATTATAAACAAAACCGTATCTTCAACGAAGAACAAGACGTTAGCATGCATGTAGGTATAGTCTATTATTTTATATAATAATAATTTGTTCATATTTAATGAGTTACATTGAAACAGCTCGTTTTACTTTCTTTTGATTATTTCACGGTCGTCTGAATACGAACTGTGACGTCACGGGTCGCGAATCTTCAGCTATGATGACAATGGCAGTACCATCGCTGTTTGGTTGTACCGACTCATTGTTTCACAAAGAATTCGATAATTAGTGTATTGGCCTATACGGCTATCATAGTTTATTATGGCATATATACTGTACTACTAGAGGAGAGTATGGTTCAGTTGGTAGCGTCGCAGCGTCTGAATCAGACTGTCGTGGGTTCGAATCTCACCTCTGCTCATGGATGTTTTGTGATGTTATTTAGTTTTAAGTGATATGTTATGATATTTGTTGTATTTAAGACGCTAATGACCTAAGTTGTCGACGCGTCTTTAATCCACAATAAATAAAATATACTGTACTAGCCGTTACCCGTGGCTTCGGCCACGTATATTTCGATTTATGATTTATTATCCCCCCGCGAGAAATTCTCCTCCTGCGAAGAGAAACCGCGCTGGTGGTGTTTATTCGCTTGAATTTTTTTAATACATAACTCACTTGCTTCGCTCGTTCGCTCGAATATTATTAATACATTACTCACTCGCTTCGCTCATTCGCTCGAATATTATTAATACTTTACTCACTCGCTTCGCTCGTTCACTCGGATTTTATTAATACATTACACACTCGCTTCGCTCGTTCGCTCGAATTTTATTAATACATTACTCTTGCTTCGCATGTTTGCTCGAATATAATTAATATATTACTCACTCGCTTCGCTCGTTCGCTTGAATATTATTAATACATTACTCATTCGCCTCGCTCATTCGCTTGAATATTATTAATACATTACTCACTCGTCGTGTAAATCCCGCTTAATTTCGTGTGAATCTTTAATAATTCATTTTATTGTTCCCAATTTGTCTTTACCGACATAGGGTAAGTCCGAAGAATACAATTAAATACAAGTAAAAATATATATAATATGTAGGTACAGAAATTGCAGATAATGCTAAATAAATACTACTTAGCATGTAACTTAGTGTCGTTTCTTGCGATCGCGAGCACGAATTCGTTGAACTTATGCATTTCCGGGATAGAAGACTTAAATTTCGGGACACGGGACAAAGCAACGAATTCCGGGACATTCCCGGAAATCCCGGCCATCTGGTAACCGTAATCTGGAGAGATGTAAAAATACCGCCCTCACACTTTATATGTGGTACGAATGTACGATTAAGCAAGAACTATAACTGTACAGTGGTGTTTCTTATAGTCGGTTTGCACCGGTTTCCGCGAACCGATAGATAAAATTTTGCGAACCGGCCCGGCCGCTCGGGATTCGGGTGATTATAGCTGTAAGCTCGGCTGAAGCTGAAAGGGGATTCAGCTTAATGAGCATTAAACAGATATTAGGAACGCGCTGCTGATCAAACATATTTCCTTATTTATGGCAATTGTACTCCTAGGAAAACCTTTCGCTGATTGGGATGCCACTTCATATGTTAGCTCCTTTCTTCGCCAAGGTCATCGCTCGGCCGACAACACACAAATTCATAAAAAAGCCGTTCCTAATTATTCTCAAAATGAGTTGGCAATTTGGAGCCTTTTGTAATTTAAATAATGATTATTTTGATTATTTCACCGAAAATTACAATTTTCAAATTTTCATTGCTTTGATAGTATGATTGTATGTTATTTGTTCTAGTCTTTGGAGTTTGAAATAAATACAAATTGATTTTACAACATTTGTTTCAAATTATTTCAAAATCTACCTTCTCCCCCCTCCGACTTCTAAAATTTTAGCGAACCGGTAGATAAAAATTTAAGGAAACACATCTGTAACTGTGACTATAAGCAACTAGCCTATATGTCGAACTTTTTGTAAATCTTTCTATTTAAAATATATATTTTTAACTTGTAAGAACATTTCATCTTTGTATAAATTTTAAGTTTAAACTGCATTTCCGAAGGGCTTAAAAATCTAGTCTATTTTTCGCATTAATGAAAAGGATCAGCATTCAGCACTGTCAATCACATGCCTCGAGATACCTTCACGTTCACCATACGAGCGTCGCGAACACGGTCGAATGAAAATAATTTATCAATGTACCTACATTATACTATGTGGTGGGAAGGTGCCTCGAGGTATGTGATCGAAAGTGCTGTTTCTTTTAATTTCGGCAAAAAAACTGGAGAACTGGATTATTAAAAGAACTAGATATATAGGTATCATCATCATTAACCTTTTTTATCACAAATTCGGCATAAACAATATTTTGTCTTATGGCTACAGCTGATTTTACGACAAAAATGCATTTGAACTATTTTCCCAACATTTTTATTTTATCAAATACCTATAAACTACGAAAAGCTGTGTCAGATAATTTTTCATGGATAGTTTTTTTAAAATAGCGGAACTCAAATGGAAGAGAACTTATTTCATTAATAGAATGCAAAATTATTTCTGCCAAATTATATAAATCGCCCGGACTAATATACACAACGCATTATGCATTTATTATTTTACAATTATTCTTTTATTTTGTATTTAGAGCTTATGTCTGATATTTAAAACAATTTCGTTTATTTTCTATCGTACCGTACCAATATGATGATTTAAATTTGCTGAATTTTGTAAATAGTAATTTTTTTTATTCTGAAAAAAAAAACGCTCAGCTACAATGACTATATGCGTGAGTTGGAGTGCTCGAGTAATGTGGCGCTTCAAAGAATGCACGGATACGCATTACGCACACATATGCATACTGCACATGGTAAATACTTACGCAAAATAGTAATTATTTCGTCAATATCTGCGCCAAAATATATTCACCTATAGTAAATAATTCACTACCCACATAAGTACATGTTTCGACAATTATTCTAGAAGTCCAATCCTGCTGGTCTGATTTCACACAAATTTTTGCATTACTTTAGAATGTGAAATAAACTAGATCAGAATGAAAACAATTTCAAGTCCCTTACGACTTTAATTAATTACATTTTGTCACATTCTGATAATAAACGGCAATGTCTAATAGGTAGGTACCTCCAAGGAATTATATGCACGTCGGTACAGTTTTTCATTATCCTTGAACTTCTATGGAAGTGACATTTCGTCAATATAATTTTTTTCTTAAATTTGAAAGATTCATATTAGTTTGCATTTAAAATTTAAATTTGAAATACCTAATTGTGTTTACTTTTTCGAATTTTAGGGTAATTAATATTTTAAATATAAGTAATTCCTAGCCTACAGTTTATTGGACTAATCCTTAATTTGTACTCAAATGTGAAAGTGGAGCATTAATTGATAAATATTTATCAATTAATTTCGAATAGTTAAGGTATCCCTCTCATATTTTGTACCCTTTATTATGATAAAAGCCCGTGAAAATAAGTAATTAAAGGCATCTTTATCTAGACTCCCTACTTATACCTACTTATCAATATACTTATAGTCTTATCCACACCTACCGTTTTAACGAATCTCATTTTGAATATGAAAATAAACTGTCATTCAAATCACTGCAGCAAAATTCACCATTTATATTATTATAAATAATAGATCATTCTAATGAAAAGCACATTAAATCACACTAAAATAACGCACTGTCATAGCACACAATTCACGAGACGTGTCCCACAGTAATCCCACTGTCCCAAAGAGCACACCGGAATTGATCAAGTCAGCAACTTTCACAATAAACAAACACACATTGACGGTGATTGTTGAATGTTGATTGTTAGGTATTGTAAACACACTCTCTGAAGAATGATACACCACTGCAACGAATATAATTATAACCATCAGCATTTACAATAATGCAGAAGTGCACACCACGGTTTTGGGTGTCCGGCTGGAGAAGGGATACGGTAAGTAGGGACACGACTGCAGACTCTCTTTAAGTCTTAAGATCTCCTGTGTTGGGATTATAATTTTGGTCACGTTGTTTAACATATTATCGACTCCGATGGAGTGCTTCAAAAGAACCGATACGTACCTATTTATAAATTTCGCACAGCGCCTTATTGATCCTCGAGACGCACTCAGTGACGTAGCTGGGGGGGGGGGGGTTAGTCCACACCGAGTGCCACCCATTTGGGGGTGACACCCGACCGCGAAAAAAAAAACTTACAAAAATTCCATAAAATGAAATTATCGCTAAAATTCAACGATATCTATGCACAGCTGTCATCATTAATGCTTGGTATATTATGAATTTCTCACTCGTAGCCAATCAATTGATTGTATGGTTGAAGCCGATAATATTTTGTTGGTGAAACTGAAATACGAGTAAAGCATAAACTATACTAGTAATATTTTGATAAAATTATTTGGGATGGTTAGTAGTGACAACTTGTAAACACTTGTAATGAATCTAACTCAGAAACATGTCACGTAACAGTGGATGTTCCTCAGGGAAGTAACCTAGGACCACTGTTTTTCATTTGTTACACAAACGATTTAAGCGAGCATATAAATTCAGGTAAACTCATTATGTATGCTGATGATATCACGGTATTAATAGCAGCCTCATCTTATTATGAAGCTCAGGAAAAAGCTAATAGTGTCATTGATCAGTTGTCTGGTTGGTGTTTTAAAAATCAACTTATTATAAATTTAGAGAAAACAAAGTACATAAATTTCAAGATCAAAACAACACCCAATGCAGACATAAATTACATAACATCTGTTCAAAAAACAAACCTAATACAATTTTTGGGCATCAAATTTGATGAAAACTTAAAATGGTACGAACATGTTAACGCTATCTGTAAAAAATTAAATACGTGTCATTATCAGTTGAAGCTGTTAAAAAATTATTTTGATCAAAATAGTCTAATCTGTGTATATTATGCGTTTGTATTTTCAATAATTAAATATGGTATCACAATTTGGGGACGCTCTCCTGATTGTAATAGAATCTTTATATTGCAAAAACGAATAATTAGAACAATTTTCAATATGGAGTACACACAAACATGTAGAGACATTTTTCGTGAGAAAAGAATACTAACATTCTTTGCAATATATGCATATGAGTTATTAAGCCATATGCACAGATTAGATTATTTTGATCAAAATGTTAGCAAACATTATCACACCAGAAAAAATGAATTTTCAATTAAACACATAACAACATTTTTTGAAAAAAGTTCTGTGTACACTGGTCATAAAATGAACCTAAAGTTACATGAAAATTTGAAAAAGATAAAGAACACAAAAAAATTCAAAAATGAATTAAAAATATACTTAATTTCTAAAGTTCCATATCATTTCAAAGATCTATTGTAAAGAATTCTGTATTTTGACGTTTTGTATACCGGTTGGTCGCTGCAAATAAAATTCTATTATTATTATTATTATTATTGCTGGTTTGAAAAGTAAAAAAAAATTCTCCACTCATGAAATGTTGGTTATAAATCTCTTTTGAATCAAGAATCAAGAATACAAGGTGGGGAAAAATGTTTTTTGGGGGAGAGAAATCCAAACCAAATTTGCATCATTGATATCATTTTTTAATGGAAACTGAATCAAATCCCAAAAGCACGGGCGTCAATTTTGAGATACCCTGTATAAATAAAATTAACTATGCTTGTGAGTTATGACAGACAGACAGACAGACGAACAAACACCGGAGTGAGGCCATAAGTGTTCCTTCCAATTTTGGTATGGAACACTAAAAAACTCTTTATCAATTTGTTTAGGAAATACGCAGATATGAATGGTTTTATTTTTCAATTTAATGCGCAGTTAAACAAACAGAATGATTATAATATGTTAAATTAAATTAGTCGACTTTCCGGTTCATATGTGGTGGTTATAATATTATAAAATTTTCAACTAAATCGACATATCGTCCATTGATAAATACTCATGAGGTATACCTGTGTATAAAATTATCGATATTTTTTTCAAAAGCATATCGTAATTCGATAATTTTCATCGATATGTCGGAAAAAGCTCCAGACCTACTCACGAAAAATTCCATATTCTTGATATCTTACAATTTTGCTGCTCTACCAGCACACCTGAGATTTGTCTTGAAGACAGTCGAGGCAACGGATCCATTTCTGAACTTCACACAGGTGTATTTGAGCACTTAGACGTTTGACTGCACACCGTGGGAAGAAAGGGGGAACAAGAAAGTTGCTTAGCCACCGGCAATCTAAATCATCTCAACGTTCGTACATAACATACGTGTTATCGAAACAATAAACGAAGCAGACAAATCGCCATCTCTCACTCAGACGTCGGCCATTAGACACAGGCAGATATATGTAATCGGTGCTTGGATCGACTCTACTGTGACTACGATGTGTGTGTAAATCTCTCATACATCTTTATGTGACGATGATGAGAATCAGGACCCTACTTTTACCTATTGTTCAGTAGCGGAACCCTTCAAGATTCGTCTCAGAATTTGTTTAAACTGCTAATGTTTTTTAAAGTTAATTTAGGTTTTATTACTTTGTAGAAAACTTTTTAAGTACTTTCTAATCTAAATAACTTTTTAAGGCAACCAACTGCCTGAGTTATCTGGGCTTAGCTAATTAACACCACTTGTGACACTTAGAATTTAAAAACAGGTGTTTGTAAATGTTCGTCAAAATTTTAAACCATGGTCTTTTCCACTGCTCGTGTTACGAAAGCACGATAAATATAATCCGAATCTCTAAAATCTTGCTCTTCGTTGGCTCGTGTCACATTTACTACCGACAGAGGGAAAGGTTGAACCAGGTCACACCGAGCCCAGTCGTACCATTTTTTCTGAGACATGGCATTATGAGACATATAAACAAAAACCTGGCAGAAAGTCCAAATTTTAAAATCGCTTAGTGATTTTTTAGTCAATTCGAGAGATTATCTGAGCACCAGATACTGCCAATTTAAAGGATGTCCCGTTCACCCGAAAGTCAAATGTTGCTGGAATAGCTTACTACAGAATCGAGAGAGGAGAATATTATTTCAGTAAATATCGGTATGGAGATTCATACACGACTTCCATATTCCAAAATCATTTCTCAAAATAATTTTTAATATGAAAAATGTCTGTGGAATTTGCCAGAAAGCTCTCGTAAGAACGCAGACGATATTGTTATATTTCCAAAACGACTAATCCGATTGACTCCAAATTTAATAGACCTGAAGTCCTTACCTACTGAGACAAACGTTTTAAAGAAACCATTCAAATGGTGCATTTTGCAAGTCTGGAAAGCAGCTTAATAGACAAACGACGATAATTAGAAATTGTCTTATTTTTCGTTTTACATATTTTTTATTACGCATGCGGGATAACTACTATCTTGGCGCACGTTATTTTGGTCGGCAAATAGATCATTACCCACTCTACTGTTTCCATGACTTTAGCGTATCATTTGCGTGCGTAAATCATACTTGGCACACGCTTTTAAATAAAACACGCAAATCGATTCTAGGGCCAATTTAATCAATAATTAAAAAAACTAAAAAAAGTGACATTCAAGAGACAGATAATAAATATTTCTTGAAATTTAAAAACTACATTTAAATGAAAAGTTTAAATAACGAGCGTCAAGATAGTACAATATCCCGCACTAGTAATAAAAAATATTATCTGCAACTCGTGCCGTGTTGTCGATAGCCCACTCAACTTCGCTCTCGTGGGCAATCGACAACTTACCGCACTTGTTGCACAATATACTATTTTCAATTCAACCAATCTTAAGAAACCTCCGCCACTGAGCTGAACACCAAGCATTGTTAAATATTTACACACATAGTATCATTATGTCGTTGAAACATTCTCAATTTGCGAAACAATGGGATATTTAATTGTTAACTTTTTATTTTTATAAGATTCGCTTATGTGTTTATTGATACAGTACACTACGTACCAATTAAACAAATATTCTACTGTTTATAAAGTGGCTGGAGGAGGTTGAGCCGAAAATGGTCGTTACACGTTACGCAACATAACGTTTTCTTATTCATCAGGCGTAATGTATCAATATGCTAATATTTAACTGTATATATACATTATGAGAAACACAAGTCGAAAATTGAAGACTTTACTCACTTCCCTATACCTATATCTATCTATTATAAAATAAGTGTCTACATATTTAACACGTTAACCACCCAAATAGTATCTACAAAAAAAAATGCCCGTGGGCCCAAATTTTTTTTTGTCTTTTTTCAAAATACAGATGAGTAGTGTCATATACGTTGAGTTTTAGTAGCATTTCGAACAAGAAAAAAAATTTTTTAAATGAGACCTAACACTTGGCTCTCGGAGCCTTTACACCATTTAAGCCATGTGCACCGTACGCGTTCATTGCATATCCAGCAACAAATTTCACATGTTTCTTTGATATACAAAAATGTAATAAATAATACCTACATTACATGTATTTTTATAATTTTTATATTTTTTCAGAAAAATAAACGTTTTTCAGTTTAATGTTTTTTAGTTTCATTTATTTATGCAAATATAAAAAAATCTTGTATAGGTTCAAAATTTTTTTTGGACCTCCAGGCCCACCTTTAAGTGGCTCGTAAGTTACAGTGCAATAGGTAAACTGTACCACAGTACACAGATCCCGAAATAAATTCATGCATTGAGACCATTACGTTGGGTTTCAGAGCTTATAATGCCATTTTTTCAGTGAGACTCATATTTGGGCTCTCATGGCGGTTAACGTGTTAAACAAGCGACTAGGCCTTGCAGTCAGGGTCCATTCTGATTGGTCGAATATTTCATCTTGATGTCGTTTGACACACACACACCTAAACGAAGGTACAACTAACTAGTAACTGGTGAACTCTGTATACTAATCTGGATAGTTGATAGCGATTAAAATATGGGTTTTGTATGTGGAGAATGTTCAAACACATATTCTTCGAGAGCGACTAGGCCCTGCAGTCCTAGGATCCATTCCGATTGGCCGAATAACCCCATCTTGATGTCGTTTGACACACACACACACACACACACCTAAAAACGAAGATATAACAGCTAACTAGTGAACTGAACTCTGTACTAATATGGATATTGGATAGTTGATAGCGATTAAAAAATGGGTAAATTTGTATGTGGAGAATGTTCAAATCTCGGTTCAAATACCTACTACATATTCTTCAAGATAGGCATTAATGTTCACAAAATTAGAATGAAAACTTCAGATAAGGCTTGTAATCTAATTATTTTTAAAAAAGTCGATCAATTTTTTGACATTTCAAAATAAAACCTAATTTAATATCATTATTTGAGATATTGGGATGTCAAAAATGTATACAATAACAGTGTTCTTGAGAAATTGGAATAAGTAGAAAAATAAATATCCATGATATTAGTACAGGGTTCAGTTCACTAGTTAGTCGTTGTTCGTTTTTAGGTGTGTGCGTGTGTCAAACGACATCAAGTTGCGGTTATTCGACCAATCAGAATGGACCCTAGGACTGCAGGGCCTAGTCGCTTGTCATATTTAATACCTATAGCATTGACTACGCTCATACTTTTAAAGCTGTTTTAAATTATAAATAAGGCAAATTCATCTCCGTTTTCATAGGTACATAAACAAATTATGTATGTCCGGATTTGTAGTTCCTTTGGCTCTCACCAGATTGCGTAGCGCTTATTTTCAGATGCCTTATATTATTTAATGATATAGATATTTTGAAAAGCTAGGACGTTAAAACTTCAAACATTGTCTATATGCATTAAACGAATAGTAGGTACGTATACTACAGTTATCAAAATTAACTATTTTGTGCTAAATGATAAATCTCAGAAACTAATCAAAATCCGTCAAAATCTAACCGTCGCTATATAGTTTTGCTGATTTTTTTTTCAAAGTTTTTGACCTAATAGGTAGGTACTAGGTACTTCCAGAAAAAGGGGGTGCATACCTTTTGTGGTATAATTTTATAAATTAATCAACAGACAAATCAAATTCATCAAAAAAATAAAAAAAATTTTTTTTTGCGTCTTACGGGGTCCTTTCCAGCGATATGCCACATACTAATTTCCGCTTAATTGGTCGCAGAGGACGCCATTTTTTTATAAAACAACACCTGAAATATCTGCGGAATACCTACATATACTTAACTTTTTATCTGCGTGCCAAATTTCAGCTTCCTACAATCCTACGACGGGAGGCCGCACACCAAAGACGCATACAGCATGCACCCTATAACGTAAAAAATATTTTATATCCATAAAGCTTCTGTGACATGAATATTGCACATCAGCGCCGCATTTGTTATCATGTCGTCGTCTTCTGAGACGATGACTTATTGCCGTAGCAATTGATAAGAAATAGAAAAAAAGACATTATTGGATTCATTCTTATTATTGTCAAACACGGTGAAAAATTCTTTCGGGCTGATGAGCCGTGGTCAAATGGAGTTAATCCAGACGTTTCGTCTCTAACTGTGAGAGACATCTTCAATGGCACAGTTGCGGCGACGTGAGCTTCGACGTTGACACAGTGACGTATCAGGTACAACTGACAATGGTTGTGTCGACCCACCCATATTTAAAGTCTCGTCTCTACCTGCTTGGTCCGAAGTTAAGTTTTTGTTGCAGGTAAGCCTTTTTGTCATAGTTCTATTGAGCGCTGGGTACCAAGTGCCATTGATCTTCAACATTTCCTCCTTCCGGTTGAAATTATTTTTATGTTTGAAAATCTCAATGGCTTCTCGTTGTAGTCTAATATGATAAGGTCTGGTATTGTCAAGAACTTGGGTATCATTATATAGGATATTGTGGTCTAGATTATCATAAGCATGTTCCGCTACGGCTGATTTCTCAGGTTGTACTCGTCGGCAATGGCTTTTATGTTCTTTGAGCCGGGTCTTAATGCTCCGTTTCGTAGTACCGATATAAACCGCCCCGCATGAACACGGAATTCTATAAACCCCAGCTGTAGAAAGTTTGTCCCTAGGATCTTTGGCTGACCGTAGTAAATTTCGAATTTGATGTGTAGGTTTGAAGATAGTCTTGACATTGTGGCGTTGAAGTATCCTCCCTATTCTATCCGTGACTTTATTGACAAACGGCAAGAACACAGTGCCTTTTGTCAATAAAGTCACGGATAGAATAGGGAGGATACTTCAACGCCACAATGTCAAGACTATCTTCAAACCTACACATCAAATTCGAAATTTACTACGGTCAGCCAAAGATCCTAGGGACAAACTTTCTACTTAGTTGTGCAAGTATTGGTAATTTTGAAGTATCTCAAGAATAGTAATAATAAACGACGAAGAAAACATTTATTTATATTACAGAATGTTTCCAAGTACTTTCAAATTATAGTTAGATTCAATAAAGTGCAGTTTGCTCCCCTTCTTTAACAAAAATAATGCGAAATTCCAAATCGTCTTTCATTTTGAGAGAGCATCAGCAATAAATAATGAACTCGCTCATTATTTGTAGCGTGCGGCGAGCACGCTGTCTCGACTCTCGCACCGAACTGCGTCGAGCAAAATTCTACCCGATTGTGCGTAGGTATACACAAATATAATATGGGAGCAATAATAATTGCATCTTAAAGCCTTTGCTGCCTGCTTGCTGTATGCGTTTTTAGTGTGCAACCTGGGTAACCCAGAGAAAAGACGGGTAACCGTTCACGGTTCAGAAGTTACAGACCTGTACCAGATTAGAAAGAGAGACGGACAATGGAATCTCACCATAGCCCATAACAGAGGCGACTCCAGGAAAGAGGGCAGGGGCCTTGCCCTCCCAAACAACTAGGGATTTCAATCCGAGAGAATTTTCTCTCCCTTATTGATTGCTACGGGTCAATTCGGCCTGAAGATGTTGAAGGGGAAGAACGACGCTTGTCGGGTAAGGCTCTCGAGCACATTGTTATTGATGTATGTAAGAAATATTCTTTGGAGATATGGAGAAAAAATGTGTTGGGGTCCCCTAAAATGAAATCCTGGAGCCGCAAGTGGCCGATAAGGATTCAGTTTTAGCATTTTGCTACTAACAATGAAGTTCTAGAATCAAAATTCTAGACTAATAAAATACGATATATTTATATTTCTCTCCACACATCTTTTTTCTTCAGTTAGTAATATAGGTAACAAGTGAAATGGTTTTATGTGTGATTAGATGTTATTTAGATCCAAATTTTCTAAGCCTATACTTAGCTGTAATAGTAAAAAATGTAAAACCAAACTATTTCAGCGGCATGCATAATTATAGGTTAATACGAATTTCATTGTTGAAAGTACAATACTAATGCGTGTGGCCTGTGGACATTATTCAACAAACCGTTTTCTAATCGCACTTAATTGATGCCAGAAAATTTCTGTCGATTTCGAAACCGTTTTTTTATGATTTCCGAATTACATTTTCTGTACAATTCATTACATAAAAATGTAATTGTTTTTGTTTGAAAGATTCTCATATTGTACATCGACATGTTTTTTTTATTATAATTAATGTGAGAATTATTGTCCACTTGCTAGGAGGTAAATATCTAGGGGGATAGTTTAGAATTTAGATCAATATAACATATCAATATCAAATTTATTAACCATAAACTATTACAGCATGTGTCATCACAAATAATAAAATAAAGACATTGTTAAAAATTATCACATTAACTGAGTGCTAACTTCAGAAAGAAAAGATTTTAGTTTCATTTTAAATGTTGTTAAACGCAACATGGCAATATCATCAGGCAATTTATTGAAAAGCTGCAAAGCAGTAGGTTCCGTAAGTACATACTGTTTTAATATAAAGAGATAAATTGATTTTTGGCTGTATAACAGTGGTGGCGCTAGGATTTTTGTTAGGATAGGCCAGTGTTGGGCATGGTGATCTGAAGGTGGGCCAATAACATCCCCAAAATTTCAGTGCTCGGTAAAATTTTAACCCAAGTTATACTTGCTATAGAATTTATAGGAAAAATTGTGGAAATTTCCGAGGTTAAAAACGTACTTAAAAAATTAAACATAATATTGGATATTAATTACACGTAATAATTTATGCACATAAAGACAAGTCTATATTTGAATAAATCTTTAAGGTTCAAATGTGTTATTAATCAGTTTATAATTCGTGAGTTGACTTATGAATGATGACGTTTTATATATTATGTTTCTATTATTTAATTTTTAAAATAATTTAAGTTTTAATTTAGATTGGGGATAAGGCCACGGTGGGCCAAGACAGTTTAAGATGGGCCATGGCTCACCCGACTCACCCTCTGGCGCCGTCACTGCTGTATAAATTTATTATTAATTATTTATATAATTTATTATAATTATTATAAGTATATTATGTTATGACAATTATTATAATTTACTATAATTTAAAACCCTACTAACCCAAGCGTTGATAGCAGTAAGTTGACCGCCTTATAATATTTTGGTCAGTTTAAAAAAATAAAGGAGGCAGCGTATAGGGAAAACAAAACAGCGTTTGATTTTAAGCAAATCCTGACACAATTATAATAATTAATGACCTTCATATTAGTCATTAATTAGCGCCTTGCGTCCGGCACATAAGTAACATCCGGTTGAAATTTACAGGATTTGTAGAAGAATATACCTGTACTTTAAGAATACCTACCATTGTCAGCCTTGCCCCATCGTGACCGAATTGCTCACTGCCCTGCAGACCTCTGTCATGTTATAAGTAATTTAGGTCAGTGGCTCCCAAGCGTTTTTTTATACTCCTACGGTCCTACCTAGCTATACGCCAGATTTGTATTGCGTCCTCCTGAGAAAAAAGCCGTATGAATGGGCGATTCGAATGTTAATGCACCTTTGGAATGAAAAAAAGTAGGTATACGCATAAATAAACGAAAATAATTTCTTTTTATGAGGCGTTAATTAAATTACAGACATTTTTATGAGATGGATGGACGTTTGGTGAATATTTTGGAGTTTGTACGGCGTAGGCGCATAATCGTTACACAAAAAATCTATTTTTAGGTACAAGTTCATTACGGTCCAGAACGTCGCGAGATATAAACTGCCAAGTGGCAGGTGATAACGGGTGGTGGGTTATGGACGACATGTGTTTGGTGATCCCTCTTTATAGGGGTGATTTTCCAGTATCTCTTTTCCCTTTCCGTCATCGAACTTTCCATGCATTTCGTTGTTTTGGTCTTTTGAGTTAGAAATTGTAAGCTCTGGGATGTTGAATAATCGATAGGGGGACACAACTTGACATATGTGTCGAATTGTTGCGCCGCTCTCTAGCACACACAACTTTCTTATTTTAAGTAGGATCCTATATTTTTTCGATGGATTCAGAAAAAGGACTTCATTCTGAGTATGTTTTGTATAAAAAAGTATCAAGCTGAATTAGTACATTATAGATTACTGTGCTATATAATGTCACTAGTAAAATATTAATATAAATGGGGTTTTATTTGCTTAAAATTGAACTTTCGAAACAGAATAGTTGCAAAAAATATTATATGTAACACGTGGTTAAAGTGACGAATCTGACAGTCGCGATTTTACAATAGTACCTACTCTCCTAAGGTTATGTTGTATTTATAGCAGAACTCGTGTGATTACCGCACTCGCCTTCGGCTCGCACGGGTAACTCACACTTGTTTTGGTATAAATGCAACATAACCTTGGGCTTGTATCGCAACATCGCGATTGTCATATATTGCGTCACTTTAAACACTTGTTGCATAAGCTACTAGGCATTAATTTCGTAACAAAATAATCTATTACCCTATTTATATTGCGTGAAGTGTAGACACAATTAAAAAATCAAACACGAATAACTCATTTTCTGTTACATATTAACATAAAAAATAATAAGTCACTATTTACAGACATTGGTCCTCTAAGAAAATTGTTGCGAAAATTAATCCATTTAAAATGAGTAGATAGGCAATACTTACTGGGAAAGAATTAATATAATTTTTATAAAAGATAATATTATTATAAAGCATGACTGTTGAACCGCTGAGGTAGTTGATATAGAATTACAACTGGAAGAGGCCAGGGCGGAGTTTCATCTACCCAAAAAATCGGGTATTATTATTTTATTTTTACATATTCTGTCAGGTCTACAGGCAGAAGCCCAGCGGGGGATTTAGGCTAACATGAGATACAAAAAATCAAAATTGACCTCAAAAAATATATAAAAATACATCTTTTCTGAAAGTCAAAACTCCGTCATTCCATTATAAATAAAAAATTTACTACGTAATTGAATTATACTGAAATTTATATAATATATAATTATATAATATATAATTTATATAATATATATAATATATATATCAGTTTTAATACAGTTTTCTCGAAGTGCACATTTTGTTTTTCTCTATCTAGGTATATACAGGATATCTGTCGAGATTACTTATCAGTATTTACAACGAAATTGACCTGTTTTCTTATTCGTTGTAAAAAATAATTATTAACTTCCCATTGGAAGTTATTGTAATGGGTCCGAAAATCGAAATCAAAATGATTAACAAATTTTTATGTTTCAAGGTCACTACACTATTTTTAGAAACACAATATATATATTGTAACGACTTTTTTAAAGAAGCTCCTTTATCTACGCAGACAAAAGCTATATATAGTAATAAATAAGGACGACAATCGTTTACGAATCGTTTAAATTCACTAATGCTGGTTACGCGGTTATATTCGCTCAGTAATATGTCGGTGTTAATTGTTTATATTATTCTGTGTTTAAATGTTCAGCTTCTATTTATTGTGTACAGAGCCACGCCCTGGTCTCTTCAAATTTTAATAGATACTGTATTGTACAACTATTCCATTGTTAATTAATTAAACGTGAACAGGTCAACAATTGAAATCCACACACGAACATATTCGTGTTTTGTTGCGTATCTTTACATATAATTCAACCGCATATACTTATGTATCTATTTTTTACTAAGTATAATATGCTTATTAATTTAGACATACATATTTTAATCTAAAAACGTTTAAACCAGAGATGGACTTCGATGTGCAATTAATTTATTAATGTTACTACGAAATCCGGCAACGTGCGAAATGCTTAGGTATTCAAAGTTCACCAAATCTTCAGACATGTAAAATGACTCGAACTTGACGAATTGGCTTAAGACGTTTTAGGCAATCTGTACAGTGTACAGTGTCTGTCACAAGTCACAACATTCAATTTAGTGCTTTGATGATGTTCATATTTCACATTGACTAGTGAGGGAAAGATACGTTTCCGCACACCGGCCTGTCACAACTCACCAGTAGCTATTTTATAGTGACTATGGCAAAAAAATAATTACTCTATGGTATAAGTTCGCAGTCGTGAGGGTGTAGTTCCAAGAGTCTTAATCCAAGCAACTTGTGTATGAATTAGGGTTGTTACGGATATGAGATTTTGGATCCGGATACGAATTTTATATTAGAAGTCTTTTATCGGTTTCGGTTACGGATATATTAGGAATCTTTTATCGGTTTCGATTGTGGATACGGATATGAAATTATTTCGGATATCCGATAGTTTCGGATAGTTTCAGTTATGGATATCTTTATTTGTGTTCACAATAATTTAGCATAGTAATTAGCTTTAAAATTAAGTAATAGGGGTGTAGACACTTTTTCGTAAATGCTTTTAATTTATAGCTTTATATATATTATCATACAGAAAAAGAATATTTGATAATTTTATATTCGCATTTTCATTTTAAAAATATGTTTTGTATTATTACTTTCAAATTATCTCGCCAAAACGTTTATATCTGGGGGTTTAAATCGAACTGCAGACGATACGTGATTTTTTTTTATAATGTAAACATTTTGGAATTTTTCATTTTATTTTTTATTCATCGAATATTCTGTTAATATATTTTTTTACTTTAAAAATATACCTACTTTAATTAAATTTGATACGGAAAAAAAAGATCAAAATAAAATATAGGTAAGTAAAAAAACTTTTTAAAAACAAATTTGTTAATTTTTTACCCCTACCCAACTTCTTATTTTTATTAATGTACGGAACTCTCGATGCGCGAGTCCGACTCGCGCTTGAGCAGTTTTTTTACAGAAAGGGAGAAAGAGAGTCATAATCGATATTCTCTCTTGATTTCTGGCAGGAGAAAACATAGTGAGCAATTAAGTATAATATGGTCACTTAAAAAGTGGCCACATAGAAAGACACGGCGGACGGCGGTCTAAATATTTCCAAAAGACTCTTAAAAAATATTTGATTTATTTATTTCAAAAAGTCTTGATTCGTTATACTATAATAGTACTAGTTCGAAATATGTATAATATTAAAAAAAATTTGCTAAAAGCAAAAATAAAAGTTTTATAAATCAAAACTTTGAAAAATGAACGTCACATATTAAACTTGGAGCATTGACCTGTATTCAAAAGGTACCTGATTCGAATCTTGGCAAAAGCAAATGCGCCTTGGGAGTTTTTTTTTACTTTCTCGCCAAGAACGGTAACTTTTTTACCGACCACCTTGTTCATGTTTTACCTCAATAATAATTTCTAAACAAAATAAGTATGTCCAGATTGTTCCTTACACCGATAAAATATAATCTGTTCATGCTTACAAAACTGCCTTTCTTGTCATAATTTTTTATACGTACTACCTCCACTAGCATTGTGCTATTAACAAAAGATAAAGTTTAAAAAGCAAAAATAACGGGACAAGTAGTAAATATAGGACGGTTAAGGCTATGGTCTCTCTGAACCGCCGCACGCGACCGACGACTTGCAGTGACATCACGGCGTGTGCGTTAGACGTCGGCAGTGACGCGCGTATGGTCTCTCTGAATTGGCCCTCTCGTCAGTCTGCCACGCTCGCTTCACTTATCATTGGGTTTCTCCGCAGTCAAAATGATTAAAAAATATGATTTTTTTATTTTTGGAGGAAGAAGAAGACGATGAAGTGATGATTTTGTCAAAAAGGACAAAACACACATGAAATGTTCCAAAAAAGAGAAGAAGAAGGAACGTTTCACAATTATTATTAACTTCCCACTGGAAGTTATTGTAATGGGTCCGAAAATCGAAATCAAAAAGGAAAAAAAATTTTTATGTTTCAAGGTCACTACACTATTTTTACACTACTTTTAGAAAGATGTCTGTGTGTGTGTGTGTGTGTGTGTGTATGTACGTACGTACGTACGTACGTACGTATGTGTACATTTCTTTCAAAGACGAAATCTCGAGAACGAAAAATGATATCGACTACGTTAGGGTGCCAATCGACGCGTATTAACGTAAATATGATCTGAAAGAAATTTTTTCAAAATCGGTTCAGCCGTTCTTTTTTCTTAACCAAATAACCTCCAAAAAAGTATTTTTTCCACAATATCTCGCGAATAAAAAATTATATCGACTTCGTAAGGGTGTCAATCGAGGCGTGTTAACGTCATTTTGATCCGACATAAATTTTATAAAAATCGGTTCAGCCGTTTTTTTTAAATTATTGATGTTTTAATGATTGAAATGATTACTTTTCTGTGTAATATCTAATTTAATTATTATTATTAAATATTTATCAAACTGGGAAGTTCGTCGTGTGGACCTCAAGGGTCGCACTTTAGTCCTAATAAACGACCCACCTCACGGCTTGTTTATTTTTATAATTAGTATGTGACGCATTATAAAAAACCAAAATGCTTTGTACTAGCATACAACCACACGTCGCGCGTCTACACGACACGTACAGCGGCTGATTTTCGCCGATGGAAATGAACGTGGCACGAGACCGGCCAGACAGACCAACCCTGTGAAGTATGTATTTCCCATATACCATTCGGACGTCGCGCGCGACGTGTGCGCGTCGGTCGTCGGCAACCAGCAACTGCTGTTTAGAACGACTAACGCCTAACGAAGCGATTGTTACGTCTGTTATGACTTAATGTCGAGAAACGGACGTTAAAATCATTATTATTACTATTCGTTCAAACTTTATGCATTTCTTACGCAATATTATAAAATAAGTATACATAATCATTTATAATGTTACTTATCTTTATGCATTTCTCATTGTACAAAATCGTATGCGCTTTGTATTTGATTCTCATGGAGCGAATGTACTTTATAATTAATATTCAATACAGCGCTCACACCGTCAGGTTAACTGCGACAGAGACGGGCTAGCCTAATAGCTAAAAATTATGTTGTAATAATTTAGGTCAGTGGCACCCAAGCTTTTCTGTTATACTCCTACTTAGCTACGCCACATTTGTGTTGCGTCTTACCCCCTGAGAAAAAAAGCAGTATATGAATGGGTAATTCGAATGTCAATGCAGCTTTGGAATGAATAAAAATAACAGGTATACGCATAGATATTGTAACGATGCCGGTCCTGTACATGACATAATTTCATTTTGTTATACATTATCAATTAGACTATTATGCAAGGTCCCCGGCATCCTTACTTTCAAATCTCGAATCGTAATTTTACAAATCATTACAAATATTTTAACAGTGCAGAGATAATATTCACTCTAACAAGATCTATTTAAAAATATTCTGACCAACGTCGCCGGAATAAAAATTAGTCTTGTAGAGAGAATTCACATAAATAATAATTAACATATTATAATTATTATTACAATACCCGTTATTTTACAATATAATTTTATTAAATCTAAAATCTACCAATATCATTTAAAACAAATATTTTGGAGTTTGATTGTACGCGTATAATCACAAAAAATTTATTGTGTTTCGTTCAATTGGAACGCAACGCTTTAAGTACAAGTTCGTGACAACTCTGGACGTCGCGACATATAAATTCCGAAGCGGCAAGTGATGACGGGTGGTGTTGGTGGGTTATGGGCGACATGCGTTTGGTAAGCCTGGATGTGCATTGTGCATGTGTAGCCAAGGGACTGAACCTCAGTTTCGATCAAGGACAAATTTGCATATATGTTACCTACGTCTATGTAAACGCCAGTAATAATTTCGATTTACTCATGCAAAGTTTTTGACTTATAACATAAATATATTATGTAGCTGTAAATAAAAATAAACCATTTCGCCTTGCTGTCACAAAGTGTGCCCAGTCTGTATAGACAACAGAGATGTAGCGATAACTTGAGATGTGTAAAAAAAAGGGGTCTTCGCCTTTTTGTGGCCAGTCCGTCCCTGTTAACTAGCAAATACTCTTCATATTCCGTATGCAGAAAAAAACCCCTCCACCGACGTTCGATGATACAGTTTCGAATCAGAAAGGGAGCAGTGTATGATTATAAGTTATACCAGGTACCTACATAATATATAACGAGTACATTGAACGTTGATATTTAAAACCAATAATAATATAAGGCAGTTGCCGCCGTGACGTCATGCGGTACATTCTGTTCATACGCAAGCATACGGAATGCATCTGCAATATTATGGGTAGACAACTAAGAATCATTGCATCCTATCAGTAATTATTTATTTACGAATTATGAAACATCTATAACTTCTACTGCACTAATTAAAAGATCCCAATTTAATGTTACTAGTAAATCAAAACATTTGTGAGATAATATATTGCATAATAATTCCTCAAAGAATATCTTCTTGGATGGCTGTATCAGCTGAATTGCTTTGCGGGTAATAGGGATTTAACCTGTAAAATCAAACTTTTGCGATTTCCTGCTTCCCTAATTATTTTAGGAAAAAGATCTTCGAATAAAAGTTTTAGAACAAAAAATTCTGCATCTAAACCATTAAACAAACTTAATTTTGCATGCTTTGTAACGGCAGAAATTTGATATTAAAATGTCAAAATTACCTCAAAAACAGATAGCGATAGCCAAGGAATTTGAACAAAATGATCAGAAATTATTCTGACAGCTAAAACGTCATCATTTTGTTCAAGTTCCATGGTTATCGCTATCTGTTTTTGAGGTAATTTTGACATTTTCATATCAAATTTCTGCCGTTACAAAGCATGCAAAATTAATTTTGTTTAATGATTTAGATACAGAATTTTATGTTCTAAAACTTTTATTCGAAGATATTTTTCCTAAAATAATTAGGGAACAGGAAATCGCAAAAGTTTGATTTTATGGGTTAAATCCCTATTACCCGCAAAGCAATTCAGCACCCTGTATATGTTAGGTTGGTGACAAAATCTGAATGTCGATTTTGGTCGCTAATGTTGAATTTGATATAAACCTTGCTTTAACTCCAGGTTATTCTGGTAAAAAGTACTTTATATGCTTCACGTTTTTTTTATCAAATAATATTATGTTTTATTCTCAGTTTGTTTCAATATTTGGAATAATAAATTGACAAAAACATCAAAAATAGATTTACAGCCTGCGAATTAATTTCGTTGAGGAGAACGGATTTTCAAAGCCGATCATATTATCAACTGTCGGAAATATAACGAGAAAAATGCATGAAAAATAAACTGTCAAAAGTAGTAATCTTTACGGCATATTGCTTAAAAACATCAAAATTAAAAGAAAATCTCAACGAAATTAATCATCCGTTCAATGCTCCTTTAAGGCTGGGTTAGGTGAATAATGTAAACACATAATTGCAACATAATATGTTATATTATAATAAGTAGGTAAGTTACTAACCTCAAAATATTTGTATACACATAATTAGTCCTAATTTTGTTAATCATAAGTGATTTAACTATTGTAGTACAGTATGATAATGAGTACATCTTATTATTAATATAAAATATTTTTTTAATTCGTAAATACAGTTTTGCCACATTTCATTAGAAAATAATTCGCTGTAAAGTAAGTTTTACAAGGCAATAACTGATAGTGTTTATTGTCATGATATTAGAAAACTTCGCGAATTACATTTTCGATAAACTTTTTGTTTATTTTACTTGTTTTATTTTTATAGTTGTGAGTAAGGTAGATGAATAATAATGTTTTTTTTATTAATTATTTACGGGTAATATACAATTTCACGATAAATTTGCACTGTTAGCATGTAAAATTTGCCCTCGTTTTGAGTACAATTTTCTTCCACCAGATGTCATCTGCTCATTTGACGGATCCCAATACTTAAAATAGGATGCCAGTTTTTGTGGCATGTTGAAGAGTAGGTCTACGAAATTCCGTTTTGTCAAAATTTTCTAATTTAAAAGCAGCCCGAACGTGGTCTAATGTTCACAAAATTATTATTGCGTATAATGCAAAACCTATAATTAGGTACGCAATAAATGAATTATTGACAAAGTATACGCGTTTTAGAAGGTTGACTTTGTAAACTCTTTAACCTAGGGCGCTAGCATCGATTCAAAAATATATCATGGACATTGGACGCCAGATCAACTGCGTAGGACCAATTACACTACATCATTAAACAGGTACATCACATCACTTACTATATACGTTTTAGAATGGTTTATGATTTAATTGCACTAAGTTAAGATGTCACAATAGTATCAGAAACCTTTCTCTCACCTCGACCACAGCATTTCGGTTCAGTGCAGTGCAATATCTGAGCTGGTCTGAGCTATTCCAGAGGGTGAAAGGAAAACGTTTATACTCTATACTTTATAGTTTATAAGGTGTTGCAATAATGTAACATCTCTTTCACCTCGGGCGCCCTTCCACATTACTCTTGCGTAACAATTTCAGTGAATAGTACACAGTACCTACACATGAATAAAGTGGTTCATTGCAGCAAGCAGACCTGTCACTTGTTATAGGTACTCTGATGATGATTAAGCCGTAAAATATCGCACAAACATTTGCGCAAATTGCTTTCAAAATAAATAAATAAATAAATAATGTGTAATATGTACTAACGTAAGTATGTGTATATACATGTAATTAATTGGATAAAAAGATAAATAATTATATTTTATAAGTAAATTAAAATGTTTTAATGTATAGAAAAAGATGTGGCTGATGTTACGTTCATTATGATTGCAGTTAAAATATTTAGGGTGCGGTCCAGGGGTTCTGACGTTTCTAAAATTGATCATCCATGTAGAATGGAACAGTTAGAGTAGTCTAAAATTATGAACATCTCAGAGAACCGCGGATTTTATACCTAAAGCGTTATATTCCGAGCGAGGAAAACGAGTATGCATTCGAACTCAAAAATTCTCAGCAAGCCTCTTCATCTCATTGAAGTATCTGTAATCTTAATATATAATTGCGAAATCAGAAAAATAAAAATACGTATCTTCATTTCTTCATGTACTATTTTTTACTTAATTACTTAATTAATGCTGTTATATTTTAGATATTTTAGAAATAAATGTTTCTTCTGTATAATGTTTTGTAACATTGGCCTGAAGATGGTAATAAAGTACCGAAACATGTCGCCATAGTTCGTGTTAATTTTTGTTAATTGACTATATACCAATTATCTTGCGTGGATAAATATTTATCACTTATTACTATTTTTAACTTCCCATTGGAAGTTATTGTAATGGGTCCGAAAATCGAAATCAAAAAGGAAAAAAAATTTTTATGTTTCAAGGTCACTACACTATTTTTACACTACTTTTAGAAAGATGTCTGTGTGTGTGTGTGTGTGTGTACGTATGTATGTGTCCATTTCTTTCTAAGACGAAATCTCGAGAATGAAAAAAGATATCGACTACGTTGATTACTTTTCTGTGTAATACCTAATTTAATTATTATTATTAAATATTTATCAAACTGGGAAGTTCGTTGTGTGGACCTCAAGGGTCGCACTTTAGTCCTAATAAACGACCCACCTCACGGCTTGTTTTATTTATTTTTATGATTATTAATTTTCAAACTGATTTTTAATTGATTATATTTTAATAAGCCAGTTTTTCTCAAGAAGGCGCAATAAAAATCTGACATGTTTAGGGAGACGTTGAATGGAAATGTTTGAAAACTGTTGAGTTGGAGCATCTTATACATTTTCAGTAGCCCTAAGACAAATTTGCTTTATGTCGTGAAAGCTCATTTTAAAAATTGTAATTACAAACACCACAGTACAGTGAATTTGTCTGACGTCGAGCCGACTCAGTCGGGTTGGGTTGCGAGCTATCGGCGCCAATGTAGGTCGTGTAACTGATTTGACTATCTGAATTTTTGAAGTCCAATTGGTGGATCCATAGATGTATTAAATTCATTTTTCTGTGGGGTCAATCTGATCGAGCCGTATCGGGCGAAAGTTGAGTCCAGAGTAAATATAACTTTAGATCAGTAATGTTAATGTCTCGTCAATGTTTTACATTTAAAGTCCTGGGACAAGATAAAAAGTTTGTAATTCCTACAAACAATCACGAATTTATTCTTCAAAAGTTTTTGACTCTTTCATAAGGCATGCGCTAAATATAACTAATTATTGAAAACTAGTCTCAAACTTGATTGTTGGGACAGCTGACGTACGGTGTTCACAGTACCTACATCAAAAAATAAAACAGGCAATCCCGAAAACTTTCGCCGAACCTTATCTATTGTGGTTACTACATGTAGATTATAGACGTTCTACAACTGAGGTCATTAGCGTATGTACGCGTCGTGCCATGCACGACCACATCTTGACACGACGATAGCAGGAATTACTTAATGCGCATGTTTCAGATTAAAAGTTTGCGTACCATCGCAGCAATACTTTTTGATTATTAGCAAAAGGTTTACAAAAAAATGTGTTGAAACAACTAACTAATAATGGAACATTTGATGAGACGGATATTTGAATAATAAAAATTCGCACTCCTGATGTCCACAAACGGTTTTGGATTTTTGAAGGAAGATATCTTAAGTTATTCTTATTATTAGAGGAAATATAAGTAATATTTACATAGGTGTTGTGCTTAATAAGCGATCGTTACTAGACACTTTCGCAAACTTAAATCTGGTAGTAAGTAAGCACCATAAGCAGTAACCTTGCAGAATTATAACGAACAATAAATAAATCCTACAATCAGTTTAATCGTGATGTGCATGACATTAATTTCATGTTATTACATCTCGAGCGACTAATTAAATCATAGTTCTCTGCATTGACCTGTTTTTTTATCTTTCTTGCAATTACTCGGAACGCGCTTTGAAGTCTTATTGTATAGCGGTGACAAATGTGTCTGATGATGCGCAATAGATTAAAATGCATGTTCATTTGTTTCGGTTCATTTAACTTATTGTCATGTCTTTAGCAATATGCATTAACTATTCGTCAAATCGAATAACACGTCATGATATTCCAAAAGAAATATGTCAGGGTTTTAAAATATAATCATTAATAATAATCAACAAGTCCTTTTTAATATTTAATTGTACCAATTATCAAATCTAATAGAAATAATTTAAAAATTATAATAAAGAGGCTTGGTGTATGGGTAAAACCACACTGCTAACTTCCCATTGGATTAGGGACCATTTTACCGTAGGGAAACTATTTGTAATACAGGTTAACATTTTATAGCAATTTTACAGTGGTTAAAAACCGTTGATTCAAATTTTTTGCAAACTATATCAGGTATTCAGTATGCAATTATGCGTCGATGAAATTGGACCGGGGTCGATATCATTCTTTGTTTTCGAGATATGCGAGACGAAAAAGTTCACGAACGTACGAGCGCACGTACGAACGCACGTACTACACACGCACACACAGACATCTCTCTAAAAATGATGGATTCGACCTTCAACATTTTTCATTTGCAAAATCGGACCCAATACAACAACTTCCAATGGGAAGTTAATAATTAGTGGTTTCTCAGATCTTTAGTCATTTCTAGGTAATCTATTATAGCTGTAGCCACACATAGCACGGGCTTCTCTTTATAAAAGGTATAGTATAAGTTCCGGCTGATTTTTTCCCAGCTTGGATGTTTTTATCAAGTCTGGGATTTTTATCGTCACTCTAGATTTATCAATAGAAATATTTTTATATTAATTAATGCAATAGTTTGAAGCCTGTGCGCTATAGATAAAATGAGTAATGTTGACACTTTTTCTGCTGCAGAATCCTTCAGCTTTAGTTGGTTTAATGGGCCAAGTCGTTCTACATACTGCAGCACTGGCATTGTGTCCCATGTAGTAACGTAATTAGGCTTTGTAGCCTGTAGGTCGCCCCTTAAATATTCCTTTTAAAAATCGTGACAGCAATTTATCTTTGCTGATATCTTGTGAGGAAATGAATGATATAGCTGACCTAGCCTGCTCCATTACCAAACCTTTCTGTTAAGACTCGTAGGATGTCATACTGTACTTGCATTAAAGAATGGAATATTATTTGTCGTAGAAAAATTCCACCATAGTTTTAAGGCACCTTGATATTGATAGATTGTTGTTGGCGCTTTATAGACTTAACCATGATTTCAACTGGCTTCGTCTATTCCCTTGCTCAAGAACGCTTTGCGGATAAGTTCCCTGCTACGAATGAAAGCTTGTATGCCAGTGGAAATGAAGGAATAGTGTGACTACTCATAAGTTACACAATCAGATACTACCAGGTGTTTTGCCCAATTTTTTGGCGGACGGCCTATATGACAAAAATCTTTTTTTGTCTCTGTAACTCGTTTGCGGTTGGTTCTAGGCAAATTTTGGTATAGACCTTTTTGTTGTAAATAACATAAGGAACAAAAATGATTTTAGCAATTTTTTTGATACCTATCTGTTACCGTTTCGTAATAGCTCAGTCAACGAAGATCCGAAATTGGCAAATAAATGCAATAAATCGTGTAGTCTGGATTATTATTTTAAGTGGTAGGGTTACCCCCAGGTATAACATACTAAAAGTCCCCAGCCGGGGATGCGAGCTTTGGACGGGAGGTGGGTGAAAAGGCCCTATTTTTTGGTTTTTCGTAAATATCTCGAAAACTAAGCGTCCTAGAAAAAAAACTCTTTATAAATAATGAAGATGATTAAATTTCCTACAAAATGGTATATTTTTTTTAGGAGCAATACAAAGGGAGAGGAGAGGGGTAGAAATGTCAAAAATTAATGTTTATTGTCCAATTTACCTATTGTAGGGAACCTAAGGAGTCCAACCTTGCACTTTTTCCCGCTGAGATGAAACTTGGCACGATTCAAGTACATACCTATAGGTAACATTTAAGAAGTGGTACCCCCGGCCGGACGTGCAGAAGCCGGTTGCCTACTGTTCAGGGGCAAATTATTGCATTTTTTCAAATAACAGTTTATATATCTGGAAGAAATCGTCCGAGAACAAAAATGAGGATACCGTTGAACTCGACAGACACAGGGCAACCTTTTTGGACCAGATTTTTTTCTATCCCCACTCCTGGACTCAGGCGGCGTCCGTAGGTCGGTATATTCAAAGAAAAAACCACTGAAGATAGAAACGTGAAATTTGGACAATAGGTTTCTTTTGTGACAAAAATAGCCACTAAGAAAGAATTTTTCGAAATTCAACTTCTGAGGGGGTCAAAAGGGGGTGTAGAGTTATTTGGCAAAATGTTCATATCTCATAAGGTGAGAGGTATTTGTATTGCTCCTAAAAAAATATTAATAGGTATACCATTTTGCAGGACATTTTAATCAGCCTCATTATTTATGGAGAGTTTTTTATTCTAGGACGCTTAGTTTTCGAGATATTTACGAAAAATAAAAAAATGGGACTTTTTCACCACCCTCCCGCTCAAAGCTCGCATCCCCCGGCTGGGGACTTTTAGTATGTTATACCTGTGGGTCACCCCTACCACTTAAAATAATAACCCAGACTACACGATTTATTGCATTTATTTTGGCTTCGTCGACTGAGCTATAACTACATATAATCATGTATACAGGGTGTTCGTAAATAGGGGGCCGAATTTCTATAACGTGTAATATTCATCAAAATAAGTAAAAAAGTTCATATAAACATAATATAAATAATAAAAGATGCTTTAGTTCCTTTTTGGTTATTAAAATCATGGTAAAAAAAGCCTTTGTCCACCCCTAAAAGAGAGAGACGCCCCTGATTTTAATAACCAAAAATGAACTAGCGCATCTTATTCAGCATAAAAAATTAAGCAACTTCCCAGAAATTTGATTAATAATAATTTGACTAATGATAAAAAAACAATTATATTTGAACCCCTTTAAGGGCCTATGCCTCCCTAAGGGTGCATTTTAGGTTATATATTTATATTAACTTTTTGACTTATTTTGATGAATACTACACACTGTAGAAATTCGGTCTATTTTGGAAAAACACTGTATACATGATTATATGTATCTCCGAAACGGTAACAGGTATCAAAAAAATTGTTTAAGCCTTTTTGTTCCTTATTTTATTTACAACAAAAAAGATCTTCACTAAAATTTGCTTAGAACTAACCGCTAACGAATTACAGAGACAAAAAAGATTTTTGTCACATAGGCCGTCCGCCAAAAAAATGGGCAAAACACCTCCTGGTAGATAATATCTAATTGTGTGACTCATGAGCTATTCATCCCACGTAGTCACACCATTTCTTCATTCAAAATCCCACAGACTACGAAATATTTATTCATGCCCCTGCACTATTATGTACCTATTGCAAATATGTTATGTAATAACTAATAATATATTCTGTATAAAATATAAGAGTGGTTGACTAACAAGCGCGTGCTCGAGAATTGGTGCATTTACCTTATTAATGGCAGCTGTTGTAGCTTATTTTCCGACATTCACTGACATTTTACATTGCACATTATTATTTGTTGACTGATGCACTTAATATTAGTTAAAATAATCTATAATATTATATTTCAAAAACTGTGCGATTCGGCAAATACTGAACCTATTTTTTATTCGGCGGAAAAATGAATTCGGATCGATTCGAATCGATTAACATGGAGCCGAATCGAATCGATATCAAGAAGAATCGACTTTCTAAACAAAACAAGACGAGCCGTTATCTTGTTTTCTTTCTAGAAAACAATTTTTCTCGATATCAATTAATTGATTGGGCTCCATTACAAATCGATAGTCTGGATTCGATTTTTTTAAATCGATGCACGATCTGACAAAATAAATTCGAATGGCTGATTTTTTTGCCTAGGTGTAAAAATGATCAGATTAATACGTTGAAAATACTGTCCATCGGCTCTCAAAGATTTCCGAACGAGTTCTTGGTGACACCAAAAATCTTTTCAGCTGCTCCTCTGATCTACCCAATAGACGTAATGACTGCTGATATTCTAACCTTGAATTCAGCGATGGTCCTAGAATTGTAATTTATTGTCTTAAATATTCATCTTCACTCCTCAGAGAGAAAAATTAAAAGATGTTAGATCGAGACACGGAACTGCAATTAGGCATTATTGAACTGACTGTATGAGCCGTTGCCTTGCCTTTCTAGAACAAACTGTGGTCAAAATCTCCACATACAGTTCTCCAAAGAACATCCGACATCATAATTAGTGATGGGCAAAACCGTATTATTTCAATAATCGGATTCTTAGGTTATGAATGATCAGGGTCACAGTAAGGGTAGGGCGGAGGGGGCGACGGCCCCGGGCGCATCAAGTTGGCGCCAAAGGCGCGCCAGTATTTTATGTGCCAGGCTGATTACTACTAGACAAAACATATAAAATATACAATAAATAAAAGTATTGCAAAATATAATTACTAAAGATAGAAATTATGCAATATTTGGCGATAATTTCTACAGAAATATCTATAGCAAAAGACTTGAATTATGAACCAATTTGCTCAATTGAAGGCCAGAAAAGTGAAGTTTTGATTTTTCATAGACCGTAGTTAGGTACCTACCGAAATTTTTTTTATAACGTTTATTTTGCAGTTATTAGTGAACATTTTTTATGTTTTTCAATTATTTATGTTGAAATATCTTATAAAAATCTCGTATCATGCGTTTTTTGTTTTTTTTGAGGGAGGGGGCGCAAATTAAAATGTTGGCCCCAGGCGCAAGATTTCCTTACTTCGGCCCTGTGAGTGATTCTAATAATCAGATGTTTCATTCGAATTATATCAAACGATTCATTTGAATTATGCATTTCATATCTGCCTCCCTCAACATCTTGACAAAAATAAGGCCTTGAATAAATAACACCAAAAAATTGTCACTTAGCTCTCGGTCTATAAGGACGGTTGTTTAAGCTTTGAATAATTTTACAATTTATTAATGTGTAATAAATTTTGGGCTTGATTTTCGTTTCCGTGGCTACTTTATGTCTGGAAACAATTAATTATCACTACTGTAAAAATTATCATAGATATTTAAAAATGGAGCTCCAAGTTGTGATGTTTTCACCAGGTTCTCTATTCACTAATTTTTGTGTTAGATTGACAAATAAAAAAATATTTTATCTGTGTTAATATGTATGCATTAATCCATTATCAACAAATGTTATGAAATTTAATTTTGCTACTTATGAGAACATTTCACATATTGCGTAAAACTAACGATTATCATAAAGAATACCAAAAACTGATTGAATATTACGAGTATAATAATAAATAAAATAAAAGATTGCATAGATTTGGAGAAATTGGGAACATTAAAATTTTTGTTTTAGTGGCATAAATTTGAATAAATATTTTATCTTGATTATACAATATCACGTCGCAAAAAAGTTTATTGTACGAATATCATAACGCTAGGTCGTCAATATCGATGGTTTTATTTAACAAGAGCGTAACTTTCTTTGCATAACATCTTGATATCGTTATCACTATTTTTGTATGATTACACTTTTAGCCCAGTAAAATTAGACATTATGGGGATCGTTGATGGAAATAAATGTTGGAAAGCGGGAGATCGTTTTGATGTTCATTTGACGTCAAGTAAAAGTATTCTAGGTTTGCACGGTCCCTCAACGCGAGTTTACGTGAGGGCATCAAAAAAAACCACGAAATTTTACCACCTTTTTTGCTTTTTTCAAAATATCTCAGAAATGATCGACTTAAGTGATTCTTTCATTATGTAATGTTTTAAAGAGGATTATATTTCCTACAATTTTAATTCCTATAACTTTTCTGTGATACTAATGATAAGCGCGCTACAGCTTCTTGAAAATAACGTATAATAGAAAACCCGTATAAAGTATAAAATATCTACATGGGGCATATTATAAGTTTCAGATAAATTCAAAAAAATTTAGTGAAGTACTAAATTATTTCACTTTATATAATAACTGATTAAGCGTATATTTGAACAATCAGTAATTTACTAATCAAGTTATTTCACAGTTCACACTATATTAATTTTTCATTATTCTATATTATATTCTTTCAAGTTTGAATAATAATCTAATATTTTCTACGAAACTGCACGACGATACTTCAAATACCATTTATAGGTATGGTCTTAATTCAAAGGATAATTAATGGTACCTACATTTACTTTAGAAGTACATGATGCAAAAGCAAAACAGGATACAAAGACAAAAGAATAACAGTAAATGTATTTGCTAAATAATTTAATGGCCTTTGGCCAACGTTTCAGCCAACGCATTGTGTCTTCTTCAGGACCTTAAGAATTAGCAAATTAAGGCTTTGAAGAAGTCGTACAGTTAGTGTTGATTGTTGAAACATTGACAATTAAAGAATTTAGCAAAAAATATTGTTTTCTTTTGAATTGTACCCCGTTCACTGGAACTCCTTTATTCATTATTCGACTTTATCAGACGAAACTACTCTAGAAACACTCTTTGAAGATATAGGTACTTAGTAATTGAGTAATATAAGCAACAGAAAACACGTTTTTAACCGACTAAAAAAAGAAGTAACTCGTATTTAGTATTAAAGTTTGACATAATATTCATAGCTGTTCATCTAATTCTAAACCGAAAACGCGTGTAATGTGTAAGTGTAATTTATTACATAACTGTAATTAAATTATGTTTATGTAAGGTACGCATATGGTATATGAAACCATCGATATATCTAACATATCACGGAAGTTCACGTATTGTGTTTTATTGATTATTAAATATATGTTAATGACTATTGATTATCCATAGGACTCGACTCTCGAGAGAGAGTTTGTATAATATTCGGTACAGTTCATTGAAAACTTTGCATATTTCATTAGTAATGTCTCATCGTTTTTTTTTCGCGTTGGCATCTACGAAAATGTTTTTATGACATCAACTGCTGCCTTTATCAAAGTTGAAACCACAACAGACTGATATTGTAAATTATAGACGTTCGACAGCTGAGGTCATTAGCGTCTAGAAAACATAAAAATATAAAAAACTCGGGTCGCAGTGCCAAAACCCTGCCGACAATATAGTGTATTTGCTAATACAGGCCTTGTGGCTTTATTATGTGAACTTAAGTTTGTTTTTGGACAAAATAAAAAATTTAACCCCTTAATACATCCCTTAAAATAATATTTTTTTTCTTAATTTCAATATTTTTATTAATGCAACCTCGGTACCAAACTAAATACACCCTTCAGTAAGTAAAGCGTTATCCGCCAACTAGTGTTTTCATAAAATTTGTAAGTCCGGTCCTGTCGGGCCGATTTTATTAAAATTTTAACAGCACATTTTGATCTTTACTAAAAGGTTAAATTTCAATTTTGAAACAATTCTGAGAATTTTTTCGGCATTTTTGGGCCCAAAAACATTTTTCAACCCCTAAAAACCACCCTTAAAATAGTCCGATTGGGCCCATTTTAAATAGGCTTCGTGCGGTGATGGATTTCAACGTGCCTACCAAATTTCGTCAAAATCAATTAACTCTTTCGAAAGTTATAGCCCGCACACACACACACACACACACACACACACACACACACACATATATATATACACATATATAAACAGACTTTTCCAAAAATGGTGCCAAAGTGTTCAGGAGGCTATGAAACGTCGAGAAATTTTGGTCCGACCCCTAGGTCCCGCCATCCGAGCGACGCCAATAGTGTATGTGCCATATGGCAAATACACTAATAAGAAAACTTATAAAAAAAAACTCCTTCAAAAAAGCCACTAAAAAGAGGAAAATAAAAATAATAAAATTTTGAGGTCGGCACCAATGTAATAAAATTAAAGTACCTATACAAAAAGTTTTAGCAATGAAATTGGCGCCGACGTCAAAATTTTATTATTTTTTACTTTGTAGTGACAATGAATTTTTCATTTCGCGATTTTTGTGTTATTTTCTTTTAAATAGTTTTTTTGAAGTCGGTTTAAAAAAAAATATTTTTTGCTTTTTAGTGTATTTTTTTGTAAGTATACTTCTTTAGGCGCGTTATTAAAAATGATGAGATTGAATTTTAACAAAATTGATTTCCATTTTATCTCGAAAACGGCTATAAAGGTTTGGATAAAATTTACATGAAATTCCACTTTTCGTATTTTACGTGTGTGATTGGGCCACTATACGTCCTACAACTATGCCCAATTTTCAACTTGTATAGTATGTTAAACGGTCTCTGAGAAAAAGTCGCGGTGACAGACGGACAGGACCGACCCCAAGGTGATTCCATATGTATAACTGAACACTAAGAAGGTCATTTTCGTTTGGAGTTTGATTAGCTTTAAGATTGATAATAAACCCTTTTGATCCTAAAACTAACTATTTTCGAATTAAGGATCTTTTGCGACTCTGAGGATATGCATCAATCAATCTAGAGGGAGGAGTTAAGTTCGTGTTTCTTAAACGCCAAACTACAACTTTAGTAAAAAAATGTAGTTGAACATTTTTTTCTAGCTAAATTTATCAATGGCTAACAAATGTACCTAGATACTTACACTAATAAGAGTTTTTTTTTTAATAGTACAACAAATAATCAGATTTTTAGAAATATACACTTGCGTGCATAGAAATCGGGCCCACTGTTAACTTTTGACTTTAACTATATTTTTTTAAGGAACTATTCATCAGATCAAAAAAGACTATATGCTGTTTGAAAGACAATTTAATATGTTTCGATATTAGTCTAAGTTTATTAAATTTATTTCGGCTTCTTAGGCTTAAAATTGTGAAATTAATGCATGAAACAAATTAACTTTTTTATTACTAAAAGAAGTATGGCTTATTAACAAAGATCTAAATTAACTCTTGATTTTTAATAATTAGGATGACTCCCTCTTGCCCTAATAACATCTCTCATACGATTAGGCATAGATCTAATCAAGTTCAATAATATTTCTTGTGGGATGTTAAGCCTATCTTCTTTTACTGCAACAGTAAGCTGTGAGATCGAGGTTGGGGCACGAATTTTTCGTTTCAGCTCAGCCCATAAATGTTCAATTGGGTTTAGGTCGGGATTGCATGCTGGCCACTCCATAACCCGAAAACCGACTTCTGTAATGTAATCTTGCACGAATCTTGCGTTGTGCGGCCTTACATTATCAGTCATAAAATTAAATTCGTCACCAATGAAGTCGACGAGGGGTGGCGATTAGTCAGTGGACAGTCAGACGAAGATTGCAGGAAAGTAACCTGACCTCTAAAACACCTGCGATTTGTCCGAAAATTACCCCAGCTTATCGTCTAGCACGCCTACGTTTTGCACAAAATCATCTGAATTTGATGGGACCAGGATATGCCTCTATGGTAGCGACCAAAGAAGAGAAGTGTACCAGAGACCAAGATAGCAATTTGCAGAATGCTGCATTGAAGAGCGGATAACTTGTGGAGATGTTTCCTGCATGATCTGGGGAGCACGAACCCACTCTGCTTTCATCCGTTGGGACGACCGTGGTCACGGGAAAGGAGGTTTAACGGGTGCTAGGTACATCGAGGAGATTTTAGCAGTTAATGTGGTATCTTACGTCGACTACATCGAAGTAAATTTAATTTGATGCATGACAGTGCGAGGCCGCACACCGCAAGATTCGTGCAAGATTACATTACAGAGTCGGTTTTCGGGTTATGGAGTGGCCAGAATGCAGTCCCGACCTTAACCCAATCGGGATGAGCTGAAACTAAAAATTCGTGCCCCAATCTCGATCCCACAGCTTATTGTTGCAGTAAAAGAAGATAAGCTTAACATCCCACAAGAATCAATATTGAACTTGATTAGATCTATGCCTAATCGTATGAGAGATGTTAATAGGGCAAGAGGGAGTCATCCTAATTATTAAAAATCAAGAGTTAATTTAGATAATTGCCAATAAACCATACTTCTTTTAGTAATAAAAAAAAGTTAATTTGTTTCATGCATTAATTTTACAATTTTAAGCCTAAGAAGCCGAAATAAATTTAACAAATTTAGACTAATATCGAAGCATATTAAATTGTCTTTCAAACAGAATATAGTCTTTTTTGATCTGAGGAATAGTTCTTAAAAAAATATAGTTAAAGTCAAAAGTTAACAGTGGACCGATTTCTATGCACGCAAGTGTAATATTAATCATTTTGTTAGTTATTGTTTGGATATTAGTATTTGGTATATTTTGGTATAAGTATCTAGGCATAGCACCAAAATTCTAGAAGTCATATTATTTACAGGTTCATGACCTTGCTAAAGGTAAACAAGCGAGCACAAATTATTAAAAGCATCAATGGTTTACTATAAAAAAGTTGGTGACCTGGATTTAAGACGAATTATAATATAAATGTATTACTTTCTATGCGGAATTTATGATGCAAAAAATGCAATTACACAATTAATATGATTTTTACAACGATATGTTATATCGTCCATACTTCAATATAGTAAAGTCATTGTATATAGGGGGTTCCGACACACTGTATCTAGTTAATATTTAAAAACATCCCTAGTTGCTAAAGACGGTTTTATCAAAGTACCTTTGGTTTCATGTTCTCCTCAGCATATTATACGCAGTAGATTTAACCCCTTGCCAACCACGAGGGTCGAGGAGTACGTCACTCCCTGGAAAGCGCTACGATTACTAAATCCGTAGTTGATGAGATAGAAGCAAAGCCAATTGTGCGTTGTTGATATAATAAGTACCTTGAAACCACGGATGTCCCTAGTTGCCCTCCCCCTCCTCCGGAAAATAACCAAAATTACTTGAAATATGGTATATGCTAAAGTGATTTCCATGTATAAATATTATTTTTGCTCACCAGCCTTGAAAATGTTTTAGCCGCGACCTGCATGCTTTAAAAGATTCTTTCCGCAAAGTGTGCATATTTTTTTCTATCCGCGGTTAAGATTAAGATTTTTGTATTATCTGCTTTAGAACATAGCGGATGGTGAATCGGATAATGTGAACACCTGTAGAATTGCATATATATAGGTGTAAACCTACATGTGTGCCACAGATTACCTGGTATTAACTAGAATACGTTTATTAGCATATTAAATTCGTTTTCATTTCAAAACACTAAATTGCTGCACGCGTTCAAATGTGTAATTAAAAATAATATTGCATTAGAGCATGTTGCAGTATTAACGACAGTAAGAACTTCACTAATTGACGGTGTCTTTCTTAACGAGCCTTCAAAATGCATGATACACGCCATGGCTCCAATGAATTAAAAATTAAAAATAATGACCCGTTTCAATTTTCCCACCTACCAACAAAGAGTTCCATATCGAGAGCGTTTTATCCGAAATGTCTAAGCGCTAATGCAAGAGAAATCCTGGTTTTAGGATATAATAATAATATCTAATAATAATTTATTTATGTACCAACAGACAATAATGTCAAATTACAGGTAAAAAATATAATGCGTGCAGACAAACTTGAAAATAATAAAATTAATAAAAATTAACAGACTTATATACATGCTATACTTTCATGTTTGATTTTTTCTCATTTGAATTTTTGTGTCGATTTAGTATCATGTGTGACTTTTTGTGTCGTTTGATTTTCGTGTTGAGTTTGATTTTTCGGTTCGAGGTCATCCCGATTCATTAGTCTCGGTAAGGAAGTTTCAATAAATATAAATATCTAACCAATCAGCAACTTATACTTAGATAAGG
The DNA here is from genome assembly GCA_039654895.1 of Mongoloraphidia duomilia. Classification (NCBI taxonomy): domain Eukaryota; kingdom Metazoa; phylum Arthropoda; class Insecta; order Raphidioptera; family Raphidiidae; genus Mongoloraphidia; species Mongoloraphidia duomilia. The sequence continues at coordinate 51,745,827 of CM077516.1, forward strand.
GCGTATAATTTCCGAAGGCTAAATACGCTAATGCTTATACAGACTGGTAACTGTGTATTTGGATTATTAATCAATTTTATCAAAATGATCTTATCAGAAAAGCGCATGGTTCATATGCCCATCTGATACTTCTCTGTTAGTTCGCACGTCTACTACATTGTCAAAAAAGTTTTGCCAAATTACAAGTTGCTGAGATTTTATTTCTTTTTGTCCATAGTTGTCAAATGTTTGACGAAATTAAAATATACTTTTTTCTTTCTTCGATGATGATCGTTTAGGTTACAAATATAAGGACCCCAAAAAACCGTTTAATCTGTAGTTGATATTCTTAATGATTGGGGAGTGAAATACGCACCACTGCTATGTACAGCTGGGCGGCGTCCGTCACACAGCCTATGTACACAGAGCGATTGTCTATAAACAAAAAAGCGGGGTATAGTCATATTGTAAACAAAGATTACGTATTAACGGTTGTTACTTTGACTGTTGACACAATTACAATGCAATAGACCTCTATAACCCTGGCGTATAACTAGATTGGAAATAATGTAAAAACATTTATTAAAAAAAAAAAATCTGACTGCGTAAAAATCGAACATAAAAGATGGAAACAAGATCAAATGATAACATGCAGTCGGAGGCATAGTAGTAACATCAGGCATTTCTGTTCAATTTGTTACTACTATGCCTCCGACTGCATGTTATCATTTGATCTTTTTTCCATCTTTTATGTTCGATTTTTACGCAGTCGGGTTTTTTGTTTTTTTAATATTTTTTTTATTTCCTTCCTTTTAGTTGAATCTACTCATCAAGCCTTTTCATTTGATACCCCACACACAAGGTTTTACCGATTTTTTGCGTACTGACAAAATGGCGTCTAGCGCCCGTCATATTGAATTTTTCGTGACGTCATGTAACCTATTTGAAATGTCAACGAAACCTTTCTTTTGTTTTGATTTTGATACCTATATCAATGTATTTAGAAGGAAAATTATTTTTGCATTTTAACAAAATGGCGTCTAGCATCCGCCATATTGAATTTTCCGTGACGTCATATACTCTATGTCACTCTCGGGATTCAGACGAATCTAATGACACCTCATTTTTCAAAATCCGTCAAGCCGTTTATACACTAGAAAAACATTACCCTCATTCTGGGGCAGTCGGGTAATAAACAATCAACAATTCTTGACGAATACACAAACGTATGTAATATATAACTATACAGCCTTTAAAAGTCAAGTACTTTATACAATTTCTTAGACAAAAATATCACGGTAAACGAAATATCACATTAATTATTTAGGGAAATTTTAACCCGTTACATACTATATAAAGACAGGCTACGAATGAACCCCAGAGGGATAGTTTCATATGTAAACGCGATCTACAGTCGCATGTGGATTGCAACGATTGCAGGCCTTTTTAATTAATTATTTATTAACGTGAATTATATATTATGTTTATGTCGTTGCTAAATTAGTAGTTGTTTTGTGTGACTCGATCCCAGTATGTATAATACACACGTTATGTAATCACGTGCCCGACTGATGTGACTTTGTTCATTATTATCGTGTGAACCTACCGTTGATTTTCTCATGCGTTATCGCCCATACATCAAAATCAACACGTTCACTGGCGGCCATTTTGACTGCAATTAATGTATATTACCTATGTGCGTTTGTTGGCAAGTTCTGTATACTTATTCTGAGCTACCAAAACGCGTGTTGGCAATACTTACGGAGCTTTTCGGACACAACTTCGTGCTTGTTAGGAAAATTTTCGGATTCTTCGAACTGTTTGAACTTGGTTTCAGAATTCAGCAGTTCTAGGCTTCTAAACTTCTAGAATCAAGAGCACGAAAATTGGATCAACAAACACACAGTAATTGTGTTTGAAGTGTTTGTATTGCCAACATATAGTAAATGCGGGAGAGATGCCGCACGTTTCGAAAAAATATCATAATTTTGTAAATATTGTATTTTATGATTTTATATTTTAACACAACCTAATACATTCATTTAGCCTTAACTATACACAAAAACAAAATAAAAATTCTGATAAAAATCATACTAAAATAAAAATAATAAAAAACATTGCAAAGCGGCGTCCTCCTTCACTCTTGGGTGAGACGCCGCACCGAAAAAGGATAGATGCCGCAGTCCCTTTATATGCTGCTTTACAAATTATTTTTCGTAATTCGTCCCTGGAACATGCATTGCACTTGTCTTGATACATTGTGCAAGACTCATGAAGCCATTCTAAGCATTTAATTAAGGCATTCCAACCAATCATCTTTTCTTGTGGTTTTGTGATAATCAAAGCATTCAACGAAAAAATATTTTTTTTCTTTTGTGTATTTATTATTTTGGCAATGCTGCTCCACTCATGTAGACTGCTGGTTTTATTTGAGCATGACATGTCAACTTTACTGCAGGGCATGTCCATCCCAAATCATAGTGCAGCAACTATCTTTTTTGTTGGGAGGGACGCCGCGGTGGAGTACAAATGTCAAGTTAGGTTATGTTGATTTTAAACGTGTTCACAAGACCCTAAAAGTGCCTCTGAAACCATGAAATGCTGCGAAAATTTCACCCCAGCATTTTTACAGATGTATATAAAACCACTAATAAAATTTCATCACAAAAATTTAGAGATCTCTTAGAAAAACTTTAACTTAAATACGCACAAAATCATATTCAACACATGCGACGTATGTGTCAAGATAAGATGAACGAACATATGTACTTGTAGCACGATCCATTGGTAAATAGGTAAGTTAATAGCCATGCGGCGTCTCTCCTACCGCGGCATCTCTCCCGCATTTACTATACCTACGCTTCAGAAGTTCAAAACCAATTCAGAACTTTCCAACGAACACACCTATTAAAATATGCATGTATCAAAAATTTAAATCAGAATAGAAATTAATAGATACAATATTTTTATTATTAAAAATAGTAAATTGAAAAACATTAAATTACTGTTGCATTTGACAATAAATAACTGTTATTTATTTCATCCCAGGTAGACGTTGTCACGCCTAAAATACCGGTGGCCGTGTAGACGACACAGCATATTATTCAATGCTAATACCAAGTTTCTGGTCCATTTTGTACACTTCAGTACACTGGCAACGCGAATAAAGGTACTGATGCTTTTGGTGATTTTAATGCTCAATAAGAAAATGAAACTTTGCGGACTGATCGCATTTATTATTATGTATTATTTTAAACAAAATCTGCTTTTACCTTACCTTAGTTTAATCTTTAAAAGTACTAGAGGAATTTTGGGTTTTATTTTTATAGATGTTTACGTTTTAACGAAAGAATAAATGTAAGACCTCGCTGAAATCTATGATTCGCTATGAGCAGATGCATGGTCCTGCCCTCTGGTGAGTGATAGCGTAAATTGGCGGTGCTAAAATTATAATTTAATCATTCAATGATTTTGTTGAATTCAAAAATAGCAACGTGAAAAGTGTGTTTTGTGAAATTCTGTGAACAATATAAATCATATACCTTCTTTTTCATGATTCACAAAGCAAAATCCGATAAGTACACTTTATCCAATCTATACGCGCAAATCCGAAATCTCAGCTGTCAAATTAGAGCATTAACTTGAATATAACCATATAGCGACCAGATAACTACTAACAAGAAAGAGTCAGGGAGAGATAGACGAATTCCTCGTATTCATGCCTTCTCTATCCAGCGCATTTGGATGCGCAGTAGTAGACTATCACTCCATACTTATGTAATCACTCGATGGATTATACAAATACAGTAGGGAAGGGATTTCAAAGCGTTCTGAGAGCAAAATGTAAGGTACAGTTATACAAGTACTTTAATTAGGTAGGTAATTAAGAAATATAAATTATTCTACATATTAATTATGATTTATAATATTTTTACAACGAACAAAAAATTCCACTTAATAAAAAATTACTTTGACAAACAAAAACCTACAAATTAATATAAATAAATGCATTAGAAAGATGTTAAAAATAATAATATTTCTATTGCGGTTTCTAACAGTTCTGACCCGTTTCTATATCTCGTGCGTGATCACGAATATGCGGGTGGTGGGGCGTTTCTGTTTCAAGCAACAAATGAACTCAGCTTTGATTTTGACTTCAGTTCTACTAGAAAACGTAGAGATGCACCGTTTGTATCTCTAACGTCATATCAAGCAAGGCATACAATAAAGACGGCAGAGCAAACATTCCTGCTCGAACAACGCACCGATAAACCGATGCATGAGATTTATTATAAGAACATTGATACGTGTGGTTTATCGAAGGATCTGACGTTTGCATTCCTGAGGTCAGCTGGACTGAAGTCTAAAACTGAGGAATTTGTTTTGGCGTGTCAAGGCGGCGTTATCAACACTATTGTCTACCGCCGTATAGTTGTGGATGCGTAAGTGACAGATACTTCTTGTAGAGCATGTCGATCGCATCCAGAGATACTCATGTATCTCTTATCGCCATGCAGTTATCATGCAAGTTGCGCCTACATCCATCGCCACAATGCTGCTCTAAGAGTCTTATCAGTCCGAAATTAGCTGTTTCAGGATGGCTTAATATGCTGGAAAGACGTTTTCTGCATCTGATTTTGTTTGTTCACAAAATCTTTGTACGGAATGAGCTAATCTATCTAGCTGAAAGATTTGAAGAACGCGCCAATCATCATGATGTAAACATTCGTTCTAAACACCAGCTTGCCGTTCCCTTATCCTTACGTTCGACCTACGTCAAATCCTTTTCTTACACGGCAGCGAAATTGTATAATAAACTGCTTGCACATTTAAAAAATATAACTTCCCCACCTGTATTTAATCGGTGTGCAAGGGAGTATGTGAAAGCATTTCGCGGCACGCATATTAAATTTAATTTTTGAGTTTTTGGTTATTGTTATAGCGGTTTTATATTGTTTGTATTTTGACTGTTTTATATTGTTTATGTTTTAATTGGCTGATGTCCGATGTTGTCTGTATTTTAACATTGTTTTAACCAGTGTCCATGTATTTCTTTTTTTATTATTATTATGTACATGTATTCCTGTATCTTTTGGGTTGAGTGGAAGAGCAGCATAGGTGAACTCCGCCCTAATAAAGGCAATTATTATTATTATTATATTACCACCTAGACATCATTACAGTACTGATAAAACTCCCATTCTGTCCTATATTCCTGGCGATATTCAGTCCGTTGTCGAGAATGAATCATATAAGATTTTCTGGAACTATTCATTCAGTACTACCAGGCATTTTTCAGCTACAAAGCCTGATATAGTTCTCCTTAATAAAACTACGCGATTTATGTATGTCATATGGAGTTCTCAGCTCCTGCTGAAACGAACATAGTCGCGAAGGAGACTGAGAATCGAACAAAATATCAAAACCTTCTCTTTGAGCTTAGGAGACCAGAGTATTTTGTTAAATTGATTGTCCATATATAATTAGTGTTCTTGAAGGAGCCAAACCGTATCTGTCCGGAAATATAAAAACTATCCCAGGATGTCTGAGCAATGCTGAGCTACTTATAGTCTACCGCATGCAAGCGACTGTGCTTATTGGGTCGCTCAGTGTACTTCGCGCGCACGACCCAAACTCACTCTAATCGCCCATTTCATGGTTTGAGACGCGGTTATAGTTTCAACTTGTTCCGCAAGTATCCCTTGTGTACAAAGGTGACGAACTCGAAGTTTAGGCTGCTTGTTGATGCAAAATTCTTTAAGGAATTTTTCCTTCACATAATAATAAAAATAATGATTTAAAAAATATAGTCAAAATATATATAGCGCGAGGTATAGCATAAGTGAAACAATCCATATAAAAAAATCTCAGATCATTTGCTATTAAGGTCCTCGGAGGGGTTTATTAGGTACCCCAACCACTTTCCAGAATGACGTCATCGCCATTTTTATAATGGCATCTCCCCTTAATTTTTTGCAGATTTGGATAAATTATCAAATTCTGATTTCCTGTCAAGAAGTAGACAGAACCCAATTTGGACAATTAATTTTACTTTTGTTTTTTGTTATTTGAACTCAAGAACCAAGGTTATTAGAGTATAGGTTGCCTCGTTCCATCTGACTAATCAGCGTAAGCGCGGGAATGACGTCAGCTGGAATTCAGTTTAAATCAAGTACATTGTTGAAGATTATGCTTATGTATATTAGGTGCTTCGTGCAGATTTTTTCTTAAAATTTACAGGAGACAATAGATAGAAGAATCTGATGTTAAAAAATAGGATGATTTTTATTTTTATTACAAAATTTAGGTTTTAATATCTAAATACCTAATATAAACAAACAAAAAATTAAATAATGTTCAAGAAATGGCAGAGCTTGTTATTAAACTATTTTTTTAAATTTAAGAAACGAATAAAATTAACTAACAAATTTATAAATTATTATTTTATCTTTTATATTCACAAAATATAAAAAATAACCACAAACAGCTATCGCAAATTTGACGACTTATCATATTTTTTTCACTAACAGAAGAATAGTGTTTCTATTATACATGGTTACTGTAAATTTTACTTCCAAAAATTAGCAACGCCCATGGTCTGACCTTTTCTATTGAAGTAAGCAAGCATGGTGCATTCCGAGTGACGTCATCCCCCCACTACTATCTATCGCAACGAAATAACCTGTACTCTACTAACCTTGATTTGAACTGATATTTTATTTATTAGGAAATCCGCGCACCCGTTATTCATTTGTTTCAAATAAACTGCTGAAAACTCCGCAGTTCTTTTAAGTTTTAACAATTAATATCTCGGGAACTGTCATTTGAAAATGTCAAACAATAATTGCTGAAATCACAATTTGATAATCTATCCAAATCTACAAATAAAATGGGGAGATGCCGTTAAAAAAGGTGACGACGTCATTTCGGAGAGCGGTGGGAGTAAAAAAAAACGACAATCAAAAAAGATGCGCGTTAAAAAAGTAAGATTGACCTGTTCGAGGATTTTGGCCGCAATTGATCTGGTATCTATTTTTTTAGATGGATTGCTCTATACCTATAAACGCACGCACTGTAGTATTAACTAAAGGTTATCTGTGTATAATCTGGGAATGTTTACACTCGTAGCTTTAATTGTTATGACTTTTTTATTCTTTGGTCAGTTGCATCCAGTGATAGGCCACGTGTCCACAGGTAAGCAGTGTGTACACAGATAGCTTAAGGCAGAATTTATAATATTATCGTCTCTTTCAGTGAAAGTTCATATTGGCAGAAGGTCATTTGTGTACTTCATTGCACAAAGATCGCACTTACAGGCATAATCTGATATATCTGTGGTCGCAAGGAAAAATCGGCTATATCGAATTTTCGAACATATTTTGTTTTCTATACTTTCAAATATTTAAAAAAAATTAAACCGACTACAAAAAAGAGTTACAATGTCTCTAAAAACGGTTCGTTTTTTTAGCAATAATAATAATAATAATAGATTTATTCTCTACACGTAAGACCCATTTACAGAGAAATTTTTACAAACATTTTACCTTATACACTTAATTAGAAGTCAGCGTAAAAAAATCCCTATAAATTAGACAAAAAAAATTCCGCGGACTCCTAATGGGATGTAGGTAACGAAAGATGATTGTAAAACGAAGAGAAAATTATTTTATCTTTTTTTGAGGTTGATGCAACTTTTTAACTTCCCCCTAAGAAAATTGAAAATTTTCAAAAATAGGGAAGTTATTAATTTCACCCCGATTTTCGAAAATCGAGTTTTCATCATATCTCGACGTTTTGTGATCCTAGGAAGCTATTCTGACTATTTTTACGATGATGTCAGTATGTGTGTGTGTGTGTGTGTGTGTGTAAACCTCTCATAACTTTTGAACTGCTTGACCGATCGAATCGCGATTTGCAGCATTCGAAAGGGTTCCTCTGAACTTAGATTTCCTGAAAATTTGAACCGATTCGGCCCGATAGATTTTGAGAAATTCCAAAAAAACCGAAAAAAAAATAACTTCTAGAATATTGTACCGATTGATTTTATAATCTAATCAGCTCTTCTCGTCAGAAAACTGCGTCGAATGCCGCTAAGCGGATCAAAATCGGTTAATCCGTTATAGAGATTACGTAGTCAACAGATTTCTATAAAAGTGTTTTTTCAAAATAACTTCGAGATTTCTCAACCAATGGATTTTGTACCCCTTACAATATTTTTAGAGCTTAAAAAACTGCGTCGAATGCCGTTTTAAAGATCAAAATCGAACAACGCGTGCAAAAGTTATAGCTTTTCAAAAATTAAAATAGTGTTATCAGCAATTTTCAGATTTTTGAGCTAGAAGAGCTCAAAAATCTACTTTTGGGTATATTATCAAGTGCTTCGAACTCAAAGCGCTTGAAAAAAGCGGGAAGTTCCAGGGATGGCCTGCAGGGTCGACCGATTTACAGATTTTTTGTTGAAATTGACTTTATTGCGAATTTCGTTTGACTTGGCGTCTGTGCAAATAAGAAGGTTCCCGAGACAGGTGATCGATACTGATGTCTTTTTTTACTGCAGTAAAAAACGAAGAGATGGGTTAGCGTAAGTTGATTAAATCTATATATTAATACGTGAACATCGAAAATTGTCGTACCTTTTTTACTATTTATTATAAAAGGAGGGGAATAAACGTATATCATTCGAAAGTTACTGTGCCATAGATGTGCACAAAAAAAATCATGTGTGTATGCAGTATGTTTGCGTTAAGGCAGGTAAAATAATATGAACATACACACGTCATGATTTCCAATGAAAGCATGCCTTCCCTGTATACGGGAGAATATTACATCGTTGTTTCTATCGCTGTTTAAAGACCTCTGGTGACACACCACAGAGATTCTATGAACTATCAATATGTAGAGGGTATCGGCAAAACGAACTTTTGATGGATTTCTCCGTTGTCGGTACAGTTATGTTGAATTTGTGTTTATAAGGTTACGTGACAAATAAATGTGACCCGCTGTGGCTGTGTTCTGTTGTAAGCTTTTACGTTTTTGTCTAAAAGTAAACGGAAAATATATTTGTGCTCGAAGAAGAACGATAACGGGTCAGGCAAAAAGATAGGGAGGGACAATTTTTGCGTTTTACATATACAATTGATCGAATTTCGACCACAGGCGATACTAGTCGTCATTAATACGGAAAGTCTGGCAAACCGAATTCAAAAAAAGGAGGAAGGTTCTCAATTCTACGTGTACCTATATTTTTCTTCCTTTCTTTATGTATGACTACGCATAACTTTTTACAGAGTACCTAGTCCGATTTTGATAATTCTTGTTTTATTGGATAGGGTATACCTCGAAGTTGGTCCCATATAAATTTTACTTAAACCGGTTCATTAGTTCAGCTGATTTTAATAAAAGTGACTAAGTAATGGCGTGTGATTCCTTAAGGTAAATGTCACTTTTTGACACATCCCACAGCGAAAGAAGTCAATAAAGTTTAGTTTGTAGAAGTTACTAAACTACGTATTGCAAAGTCACTAAAAATAAAAAACTTTTTAACAAAAAAAAACCTCCTTTAAAAAGCCACTAAAAAGAGGAAAATAATGAAATTTTGAGGTCTGCGTCAATTTTATAAAATATGAAGTCGGTTAAAAAGAAGATATTAATCACTATACTATATCTACTTTTTAACCGATTTCATATTTTTTTATTTTTTTAAGTGGCTTTTTTGAATAAGGTTTTTTTTGTTAAAAAGTTTTTTTTTTATTTTTAGTGAAAATTTAGCTTAATCGCTTTCCAACAGATTCACTTCTACAAACTTTTTAACAGATTTCTTACGCTGCGTGATGTGTCAAAAAGTGACATTTACCTTAAAGGAATCACACGCCGTTACTAACTTTTATTAAAATCAGCTGAGCTACTGAAGCGATTTAAGTAAAATTTATATGGGACCAACTTCGAGGTACCTATATCCTATCCAATAAAACAAGAATCATCAAAATCGGACTACTCTGTAAAAAGTTATGCGTACCCACATAAAAGAAAATATAAGTATACGCGTCGACTTGAAAACCTCCCTCCTTTTTTTGAAGTCGGTTAAAAAAACGATACTACTTATACATTGGTCATCAGGCGATTAAGTATTACAACATATTATCAAAGATCACCGTTTTTTCCCAAGTCATTTAATATAAAATATTATTAACAATTTACATCCGGTGTTGTCTATAAGGCATATGATTCATGAACGCAGGTGCCTTATAGTTGCCATAATATAATAATTGATGATATACCGGGTGCAGATTTGCTTTGCGGGTAATGGGGATTTTACATGTAAAAACATGTTTATGGATTTTCCTACTTCCCTATCTATTTTGGTGAAAAAAAAACAAATACATAGCCATGACTTCAACAAATTCAAATTGTTTTCATTGTGTTTTTGACGTTTCAATTTATGATTATGGTTAGTAAATCATGGCTATTCGGATAAATATTTTTAATTTAAACTTATTCATACATAGTTCCTTATAGTGAAGTGGCTTAGTGAAATTACCGATACCTGGCGGATAAAAGCACCAAATTTGGTATGATGGTACCTTAGGGTATACTTATAAATGTTAGCCTAGGAGCCCTCTCGGATTTCTAAAAAACAACTTTTAGCGGCCGAAAAACCACGATATTTTACCACCTTTTTTGCTTTTTTCGAAATATCTCAGAAACGGTCGACTTAAGCGATTCTTCCAATTTGTAATGTTTTAAAGAGGATTACATTGTCTAGAATTTTCATGTCCGCAACTTTTTAGTGCTACTAATGGTAAGCGCGCTACAGCTCCTTGAAAATCACACGCTTTTTGTAACCGTGGTAACCAATGGTTAAAATGTAATGTTCTTTTCAATAGCTTTAATTAATCGTATTCTTCATTGAACTTTAAATTGAAAATACACATGTTCATAAAGCAAGGAACGCCCTAAACCGTTCTTTTTGTCCCATATCTTTAAAATTGAGAACTTAAAGGCAGTCAAAGTTGAAATCATCACAGAGTTTTACGTGTTTTTTAACACGTGTTTCGAGTACCTTCCATACCGAATAAAAAAAAATCCGTCTAGAAATCCATAGGAAAGTTAATGCCCTATAAACGATGTTTTTGTCCTATCCCGATAACTTAAAAAATGTTTAAGTTATAAGCATTTAAGTTTACTTCAAAATCAGTTTTTTTCTTCTATTTGACAATTTTTCATTCAATTCGCTTGAACTTAAATGCTTGTAATTTAAAAATGTCTGAAGTTATCGTGATAGGACAACAAACATCGTTTAGGGCATTACATTTCCAATGGATTCCTAGACGGATTTTTTTAGTCAGTATGGAAGGTACTCGAAACGCATGTTAAAGAAAACACGTAAAACTCTGTGATGATTTCAACTTTGACTGTCTTTAAAAGATATCAAAATGGGACAAAAAGGATGGTTTAGGGCGTTCCTTGCTTTATGAACATGTGTATTTTCAATTTAAAGTTCAATGAAGAACACAATAAAATAAGCTACTGAAAAGGGCATTACATTTTAACCATTGGTTACCAAGGTTACAAAAAGCGTGTGATTTTCAAGAAGCTGTACCGCGCTTACCATTAGTACCACTAAAAAGTTGTGGAAATGAAAATTGTAGAAAATGTAATCCTCTTTAAAACATTACATGCTGGAAGAATCGCTTAAGTCGACCGTTTCTGAGATATTTCGAAAAAAGCAAAAAAGGTGGTAAAATTTCGTGGTTTTTCGGCCACTAGAAGTTGTTTTTTAAAAATCCGAGAGGGCTCCTAGACTAACATTTAAAAGTATACCATAAGGTACCATCATACCAAAATGCTCTCAGATGTAGTCCTCTTCGTTTATTTTATTTTTTACTTCAAAATGTCTACACAATTTATTACAAATTTGCTACCACAATATCTCAAGATGCTTAAAGTAACAAAGAACTTATTTGTACTCAATTTTCAATTCTTGTAAAATTTTGTTTTTTAAATTGACCTGATGATGAGAGCTTAAGCTCTCGAAACATGTCGTCAATCTCTTTGATTAAATAAGGAGTTTTATATCTTGCTGCGGAAGCAAATTTAGTGTTTTACTATTTTCATTCTACTATGATTTTACATGTAAAATCCCTATTACCCGCAAAGCAAATCAGCACCCGGTATGTATACATAATATTGTAATATAATATACCTACATATTATATGCATAATGTGTAAAATATTGCTTTGCGTTTACAATATTTTAAATTGGACGATATATTAGAAATGTCTTGTCAGCTTTCATGGCAGCATTTCACTTGATTTACCAGTTAGCTATAACTAATAATATATTTTTGTGACAAATTAAGAAACTAAATAATTAATCTTCTAGAAGTTACGGGGTACAAGGCCAAAATAAAAAATAAAAGTTAAAAGTTAAAAAAACTAAAACCCGACTACGTAAAACTTAAAAGAAGTAAACAAGCTTCCAATATGAAAGTTAGTTAGTTATATTGTACATTTTAGACGTTCTATAACTATGGTCATTAGCGTCTAATCCAATATGAAAAGTAGTCGGGCAAAAAGATATTTGTTTTAGTGCCATCTATAGCATACTAAAACTTTTGGTAATATATTTTTGCCCGACTATACTTTTCATATTGGATTAGACGCTAATGACCATAGTTTTAGAACGTCTAAAATGTACAATAACTAACTAACTATAAGCTTTCATTTTGGAAGCTTGTTTACTTCCTTTAGCTAGTCGGGTTTTAGTTTTTTTAACTTTTATTTTATTGCAGCCTTTTTAATTTTTTATGTAACCTATTTATTATAATCATAAAAAGTATATATTTTTGGAATCTCCACAAAATTTTCTTTCATTTGATACCCTACTCGATCGATTTGGCCGGGGAAAAAATTTGACCAAGATTTTTTCCACCTTACGGCTGCCATATTGAATTCATACACAGAAATTATAGCCTATAGAAACACTCACGTGATTAAGACAAATCGAATGACACCTCGATTTTAAAAATCAGCCCAGTAGATTTGGCCCCACGTGGTAACAAACTTATAAATACATACATATGTTATACATACATACTATAACGACGTTTTGTTTGACCGAAACAAAGGAAAAAGCTACCGGCTAGCTAGACTCAGCGGCGCTAGGTCGTGGATAGAGGCTTTGGGCTCTGGCCCACAAAAATATGTCCCAAAAGGACTTAAAAATCCGACCACCTACCACTTGACATATAAATAAGACACGATTAAAAAAAATATGCCCGAAATTGGGCTTACAAATCCTCCACCTAGCACTCGACATAAAAGACAACACACACTTAGATTTAAATCCCAAAACAGGTCAGTAATCAATCTCTCTTTGTGAAAAATACCATATACGTGTTGTACCGACTAAAGGTAAAATAAATGGGCGCCAAGGCCACTTTTAGCCGTATGGGCAATCCCAGTAGGCCTAACCCGAGAGACGAAAGAAGGTTCGATCAACTGACTTCCCCAAAACCCACAATATCGAGAACTTATAAGTAATAGCAATAATACCCCAACACAGAACACAAGAGATCTCACAACAAACCAACAATAAAAGGGACAAATCACCAACACCCGCAACTACAATTGTTAACCGACAAACCTCAACTGCAATTTTTGATCAACAGATCTCAACTACTAATCCCGATCAACAGATCGCAACTACTAATCCAGATCAACAGATCGCAACAACAAATCCCGATCAACAGATCTCAACAATAAACCCCGATCTATAATTCCAAACCGCAATTACAATAATCTCAAAACCGCCTCAACATCTAAAACACACGGCTCACAAACGGCATCTCCGCAGCAATTCACGACAGCATCCTCTTTTTTAATTTACGGCTCTCGAAATAAACACTGACATTCAATACGTTTCCCACATTAAAATCAGAATTGACCGAAATGCTCGTTTTATCGGGTCGGGTGGTACGCCACTGGCCTCCTACCCACCAATTTGCACAGCAAAATAACAGTGATACTGACATGCGGTCAGTTACTCAATGAGTTGATCACTTCTTAAGGGAAAGCTTTTTTAATTTATTGTAGATTATATAGGCGCGTCGACATCTTAGGTCATTAGCGTCTTATAATAACATTAATTAACAAATTACTTAAAACTAAATTACATCACAAAATATCCATGAGCGGAGATGAGACTCGAACCCACGACAGTCTGATCTAATAGGCCGCTACTCTAACCATTAGACCACACTGTCCTCGGAACGTTTCTTAAGCGACTATGGTACGATACTGACATACTCAAAATTCGGAACCAATTGTCAGTAATTATCTTTCAGACAATACTTTTACAGAACTCGATCTTAAATGCTGCGTGAATGTTAAACAAATAGCCAAGGCTATAAAATTCTTAGTACGCCGAGGCCACCGGCAATGTTACTCGGTTACCTCAACACGACACAACCATCAAGCATAAGCAACACACCAATTTAGGATTAATTTTACGTAGTGGCTCTTTATTGTGTACGCCACTGGTATGCAACAATGATCTTGGTGCTAATTTTGTCAGCTAATAGATTAACAATACAATCCGACACTACCGTAGCTTAAAATAAAAAATACTTATTGTTAACTCAAATACAGAGCATCAGTTTTATTTTCACCACGGAGAAATCGTCAATTTAGTCTATAGAACCATCGCAACTATCGAAATTTTTCCCGTAAATCCGCCATGTTTTTAAGAATGTATGGCACCTATCTCAAATCCATAGATAGATAGAGTAGGGAAGCCACCCAAAAAAGTGTCGAGTGTCGATGCAAAAGATAGAGATGGAGAATAGACGCGTTTTTCTATCCTTTTCTATGACAAATACATAACCATGGTTACAGATGTAAATTAACAATACCTACTATAAAATTTTAAATTCACAAATGCGTCAGAAGATCAGGAAAAGACAACATATTCGTTTTCTATCTATCTTTTCCAAGGTGACACTGTGTCACTTACAGTTGTGCCTATAGCTACTTAGAAGATATAGGTATATAGTGTTCTCGACGTTGCTAGCTCTTACGACTACTATTCTTGCAAGGCTATCATACTGTACCACATTTCAGTAGGTACTCGTTATTGTCATCAGACAAATAACCGGAAAGAAACTTAGTACAAATAAGGCACGAAATACATCGCAGTGAAAGGGTTATTAATATTGTTATTAGATTTATTATTTGTATAGTTCTCAAATGGATGTATCCGTGAATAATATTGTTGAATTGTTATCTTTCAAAGAAGTACTAGGAACACAATGGTCAAATATCGTTATGCAATGCGAAGTCATCTCTCATCATTTCATACTTTCTTGGAAAGACATGCCGAACATTGCAAAGGTGCTAAATAATTGTTTTTAGTTACAGAAGACAAAATACAAATAAAATTGTTGTTATTTAATTTGTCAACATTAATTGTTTACAATCTACATTGTCCCCAAAATTTAGTTAGTTTCTAGAACTACGCTTTAGGTATTAAGTTGTGAGTCAGCCTGTCAGGCACAGTTTTATTTTCGTCTTGATTTAATTTTATATTGTTTTACTTATATAATATACAGGGTGTATCACAGGAAAGCGAACATAGGGAAAAGTACACAGTACAAATTAGTTAAGATCAGAGATTGCTTTGCCCTCTATTCATGTAAAAAACCGTGGTGTGAATATAACATGGTGTGCTCTTGCGCAGCGAGTGAGAGAGATAGGTCAGTCTCGCTCTTGCCGTGTGACGTCACGTAGAGAACAAGCGTGAGTCGTACCTAGTGATTTTGTTGTTTTTGACGTTTTTTGGGGAAAAATAATGGGAATTTCGACAAAATTTGTTAATTTATTGTTTTTAAAGGCTTATTATATTATTATCATCCATAATTAAAACAGGAAATAATAAAAAACTGTTTATTAAAAATAGGTATTTAAACGCAAACAAATTCTACATTATTGCAGGAATATAATATACATACATTACAGTTATACTATTATTACTGTTTATAATATTGTAAAAAAATATAGAAAATAGCTTAAACATAAAACTAAATTATGTTTTTACCCGCCTGCCCCAGAAGCGGGGTAATGTTATTCGAGTGTATGTAGTATGTACGTAAATTTCTTTGGCACGCTCTGTTTATATTTTATTTACATATTATATAGGGTACATTGGTACAACTATCCAGTGAAAATGATATTTAATAATTAGATATTTTATTACCTTGCTGAATGTTGAACTTATCTAAACGATGGCAAGCGTGGACCCATATCTTTAATAAATCCTCATTTTTAGGAAAACTGTAATATTTTATATCAGTGCCCTTAGTTTTTCGCAAATAATTAGTGCGCCCGTATACCGCACAGGCAGGCATTTTCCAATATCAATGTTAGTTTAACAAAAATACTCGCAAAATACGTTTAAATGAAATTAATAATGAATTGTTTGACATTTACCCGCCAACTAAGTTTAAATTTGTTCTCTACGTGACGTCACTGCGCAAAGCAGTCGAAAACTGGTACCCTAGGTAGCACACCATGTTATATTCACACCACGTAAAAAACCATGATAATTAATTTAGTTAAGTTAGCCATGTGTATTCAATCTTTGTCACGCTACTCATTTTGCTTATGTTTTCCTTGTTGCACTCATTACTTTTCTACGTATTCAATACTGTGATACATACTGTATAAGTAATAAATATTGTTGTTACAGTTTAATCTTTATATATTGTCAGTTTTGACAGAAACCTTTGATCGTAGTGATAAATATACATATATCAAACCATTAAAATATTAGGTAGGTATCTCTAAAATCTTGCAGTCACCAAAAGTCTGAAGTATCTACTATACAGGGTACTAATTAAGTATGTCCACAAACTTTATCTGTTTTCCAAATAGGTACCTACAGGCTGTTAAAATTTGAACAAAATTTAAGATTTTTTTATTTATTTTTACACACTAATAGATTGCCAGAGAGTACATTTTGCAAGTATTATAAATAAAAAAAATCTTTAATTTTTTTCAAATTTTAACACCCTGTATCTGGAAAACAGAGCCGTTGCGGGCCCATACTTAATGAAGGTTTTGTCTTAAAATCAATAACAGATTAATTCCTTAAAGTTTGCGCACATATTTTATTAACTAATTGTATATTACTAATTCAGTCAATTGTTGCTAATTGCTAAATATCGCAGGAATAACTTTTCCTCGACTTTGATCACGTTGAGTCGGTTTTTAAAATCACTTACACAACACTGCGTTTTTTAGTATCATACAATATCTTCGGATTCGGCCGAAGATGAGTTCGGTTTCGGCCAGAAAACTGGCCTTCAGTCGGATTCTAGTCTCTACTAATCAGTGATACAAAACGAACCGCGCGACCTGCATATCAATATATTTTAATGCATTATTTATTTATATTGAAATCAAATTTTTATGACGGCTCTAGCCGTGAACGTTCATCCTGACTACGGAACCCTTCACTGTGTGTAGTCCGAAACGCACTTGGCTGCTTTTTTCCCCTTAAAATCAACTAAGGAATCACCTCACAAAGTTTGTCACTGTCATTTTTAAACATTCTGTATATTACTGACACATACGGTATAAGTAGGTAACAATCTTTGTTTTGGTATTCAAAAATTGTTTCTATATTTACATACTTGAAAGAAAAACTAACGCAAATAGTGAAAGTTTAAAGGGAAATTTTAATTATAGATTATAGTGCACAAAATCATCGTTGGTAAAAATGCCAATTGAGTGTACAACAATAATTCAGTGGAAGAAGCCCAGCGTCATATTTTCATGAACTATTTTTATAGACTAACAGTAACATTTTGCCTTAGCTACTTTATTCTTTCTAAGTGCTATCTTTTATTTTTGCCAACGCATCAAACACGCGTACCTACATATCGAATGATTATTGGTAATTTTTTTAAATATTTAGGTACATTTTTTAACTCTACTTCGTGTAAAAAAAATCGAATCCATTTCAAAAAATCTAATAATTAATCTTCCAATGGGTGTGTACTGTATAGGTCACCCAATAGTCTAATTTGCGTTGAAAAGACATATAGCACTGTCTATTTATTTATTTATTTATTGTAAATTATAGACGCGTCGACAACTTAGGTCATTAGCGTCTTGATGATACATTAAATGATGATACATTAAATAACACACTTAAAACTAAATGAGATCACAAAACATCCATGAGCTGAAGTGGGATTCGAACCCACGAAAGTCTGATCCAGAGGCAGCGACGCTAACCAGTGGACCACGCTGTCCTCTTATAGCACTGTCAATCAACTAGTCGAATGATTCACCAAAGTACATGTTAAATCGATAGTTCTTTTTACAAACAAACGACCAAACAAACAAACTTTATTATGGCGGAGCTCAGTCGAAACTGATCTTCCACTTAACCATTATCAACAATTTAACATGCGAAATTCGGTTACATTATATTCTGAAATATGTTGGTTACAGACTGAATTTCGTTCGATCTGATTACTCGTGTTGCAAGAAAGTTATTGTCAGTGGTGTTTCTTTTCATTGTAGCGAATAAGGAAAACTGAATTTTTCAATGAACGGTGATTTAAATATCATTTATGATCTTATTTTTCCAAAAATATGACATAAGGCGTATAGTGTATACCTTACAATAATAATTGATGTTCAATTATAGACCAGGGCTGAAGCCTTTGAAAATGGTAAAAAGTGAAAAAAAATAATAGTAGGATGAAAGCCATTGGAAAAGGATGAGAATATAACGCTTCAGTTGAAAATAAAGTATTGACTTTGACAGATCCGTCTCTGTATAAGTTCAATACCTAATAAACAGCAAAAATATCTTTTTGTAAAACCGATTATTTTTGCAATGATTAAGCCTTTTAACTATGCAAACCAGTTAGCGACTTGTACTTAGAAGTAAAATGATTATGATTTTTCGTATAATTAAAAAAAAAACACGCACACATTATCCTTCAACAAAATGGCACGTTATTAATTTATTATATGTTAACTTTTATAGTTTTGCAAATAATTTATTTGAAAGCTTTAAACTCAAGGATATTGAGAATTTGTAAGTAGTATTTATAGTTTCTATAGGTAGAGCTAAATATATTCAACATCAGTGGCGAGCTCAATATTTAGGTGACATGTTCCATTTTTGAGATAGAGCCGAAAGTAGAAATTTTCTTGATTTTGAAAATTCGTCATAACGAAAATGATAATTTGAAAAAAACATTAAGTAAGCGCCGTAGCCAGTTTTTTTATATTTGCGGTAATGTTGGAAGTATGATCCAAACAAATATTGGGCAAAGTCACATTGCGAACAACCGAAAACGGCGAGTATAATATTAAGGACGGACGCTAGTTACTTAAAATTAAACAGTACCTATTACACATTAAAAATGATTTTTTTAATATGCTGGTGTATATAGGATAAGAGATACGGTTTCTTTTTAACACGCTTATATTAGCTTCACCTGTATGTTTGCGTGCTTGTGTGCTTGCTTGCTTGTTTGTCAGTTGGTAACCGACTTCTTTGAACTTGATTTTGACCAACTTTGAACGGTCAGATTTAGTTTAAACTTTGTCGACTTATCAAGGACCGACGACAATACAATAATTCCATAAGTTTGTCCCATTATCCTGACCAGGATCTCCAGGACTAAAAAAAAAAAGCAAAAAACTTCAGATTGAACTAAAACTTTGCACACTTATCAAGGACCGATGACAATACAATAATTCCATAAGTTTGTCCCATTATCCTCACCAGGAACTCCAGGACTAAAAAGCAAAAATAAATTATAATTTAAAAAAACTAAAAAACACGCTTTAATGAACTAAAAAGTAAAAAATAATTAATTTTATTGTAAAAAAGCGTGGGGTGCTTTGTATCATATTTTCATACTACCCCACGCTTTTTGACAATAAAATTAATTATTTTTTACTTTTTAGTTCATTAAAGCGTGTTTTTTAGTTTTTTAAATTATATTGTCTATCATCATCGTTTCTAGATCTCTCATCATTTAAGCAATAAATCTGAAAGCAGTTAACAAAAATACGTTATTGTTTTGTCTTTGTCTTATAAGTTATAGAATATATATTTTGTAGAATGTAGACAAACGCGGAACGTTGCAACGACAGATGACAGTTCAAATGTTTAGAGACCTTAGAGTAACTTCTCATATTATGCACATGATTTCAACCTATTATGAAATACGCAGTTACTTTCACAAGTATACAACGGGCGATAAAACGACAAAAACAACAATAAAACAAAACATAAAATATTGGATATTATTTAATAATAGAACAGAGCTCATGATTGTTATGTATGCATTATTGTGTCTTGTTATTCTTGAAATATTATTGTTGGATGTAGATCCAAATAAGGAAAGTAGAACACAATTTAAAATAACAAATAATAGTATAAATAACGGAAAGTATAAAAGATTCAAAAATTCAGAACATTAAATGTAAATTACGTATGTAACACGAGTATGTAAATTTTATTTTACAAGCATGTGTTTATGTAATATTCAAATAATGGAAAAATTATCATGAAAATATATTTTTGAGGACAGAGTAGTCTAGTAGTCGAGTTCTAGATATAAGATCAAACTATTTTCGAGTCTAATGATTTATGAGAATTGAAAATATATATTTTTAATAAAATTGAGGATTTGAATATCATAACAAAGAAATCAAAACATACTTACCTTTTTATATTGACAGTTCAATTTATGATATCAATTAAAAAAAAACTCGGGTCGCAGTGCCAAACCCTGCCGACAATATAGTGTATTCGCTAATACAGGCATTGTGGCATTATTATGTGAACATAAGTTTGTTTTTTGACAAAATAAAAAACTTAACCCCTTAATACATCCCTTAAAATAATTAATTTTTTCTAAATTTCAATATTAGACATGGATTTTATCAGTACAACATCTGCACCAAATTAAATACACCCTTCCATAAGTAAATCCGTATCAACAAACTAGTGTTTTCATAAAATTTGAAAGTCCGGTCCTATCGGGCCGATTTTATTAAAATTCTAGCAGCACATTTTAATCTCTACTCAAGAGTTAAATTTCAATTTTGAAACAATTCTGACAATTTGTTTGGTATTTTTGGGCCCAAAAACTTTTTGGAACCCCTAAATACAACCCTTAAAATGGTCCGATCGGGCCCATTTTAAATAGGCTTCGTGCGGTGATGGATTCCAACGTGCCTACCAAATTTTGTTACAACAATTAACTCTTTCAAAAGTTATTGCCCGCACATATATGTATATTGTAACAGGGTTAATACGCAGGTAACCGCTAGTATAACTTTTGTTTTTATTAAGATTTGAATTTATGCATCATTTACGTCAATTAGTTTTGTTAAAAACCAATGACGAATACAGTTAAGGAATTCGCAAGTGGTTAGTATACATTGCCTTCCGTGGACCCCAGAGAAAAATTATTTTCAAGCCCGTGGTTAAAAATTCAATTTTAAAATTTTAACATTGTAACTTTTGATGGCAAGTTGAATCCATGGTTTGCGAGTTTTGAACATGACATCAGCGACGAAGTGTACGGACTGTTTGAACGCCGCCTGTGACAAGCGCTTGTCCTATATTTCCCATGTGTTAGTGAGATACGTACTATTTTTATTGTGTGTGTAAGGGAGAAGGCAAATCGTGCTGCGAACAAATCGACTGTATAATTGTGTAGACTTTTGTACGTGGACAGAACGGAGAGAGGACTGCTAAATGACAGAGCTATTGATACAGCGTCTAAATGAATGATTTTGGATAACAACTGACCAGGCATTTTTAATGTTATTTTTGGCGAACTTGGAATGAACTACCAATTTCTAATAATTCCTGGAGTGGAGTGAATTTTTCTTGGCTGTGGTTAGGGATTGACAATTGTCGATAACATACAGTTTTTACTGTGCAGTGAATCTAATTCCTAACCTATCTAACCAAAATTCCCGATTATAAACCGCTGCCTTCCTGGATTTTGGTTCGTTGCTGTGGACTTGTTAGGCACTTCGCTAGCTGATTAGTTTAGGAAGGATTGTTGCAAGGAATAAGGAAGGATTATTACCTAAATTATCGTTTCGCCAAGTGATGGTTAATTTCAATAGAGTTGCGTTGATAATAAGCTTATGTAACGTATCCGTCTCGAATTCTGGTTTTGTCCAGGCTTTATTTTCACGTCTCGAAATATAATGTATCGATTTATCATTTACGTTCTGAAATTTAGCATAATGATTTAGCGTTTACTGTATCAAAATTTAACGTATCGATTTAGCATCCTACGTCCCGAAGATAAATGTACCGATTTATGGTTTAACGTACTGATATTTCCTCCGTGTTTTTATGTTTTTTGGTACCGATTTATTGTTTAATTACCGAAAATTTAACGTATTGATTTAGTGGCGTCAAGAAAAATAATTAAAGCTTGCCTTTTGTGTTTCGATTTGTGAAACTTTTGTTACGAGATCTCCCGTTCTCAAACTTTTTAGCTGTTATGTTTAAGTGTGAAATAATTGCTATGTCGCATTACGCCCTGTTACGATTGTCGAATATAATGATGTGTCGTCCCGATTTTAGTGTTTTGTTTTTTTGGCAACACCGTTCTCTTTGAGCTAACGTTATGATTTTAGTATTTTCTTTTTAGCGTTCCGTGATCGATCTACGTTGTATGTTTTTTGTTGTGTATGTTTTACGTTTACTTTTGGACTGCTGGTTCTGGCTGGGTTTACTTCCCGGATATTGTTTCTGAATTTTGATCCGGAAGAAATCTTCCTTAATACTAGTCTCAGTAGTCCACGGCTTTTAGGCCTTGTGGATATTTTATTGCTTATTTCCACAGGTTCGGACGACCTGTGAGTACGTGTGTGTCCAGTTGTCCTGGCGCCCTTTCCAACTTTGTAGTCGGTTTAGTTCTGGATACTGCCAATAGTTTCCAAGTGATTTTAATATCCAAAGGTTTAGTGTATTTCTTTGTCTTTAAGTTACCGTTTAAGTTACCGTTTAAATTGAGGGTTACGAAATTAACGGCTCATGTTTTTGAGTGTACGGTTATTTTGCAATTTACGTAACTTTTTGTGTTTGTTTACGTGTCGAGTGGTAGGTGGTGGATTTTTTTAAAGACAAAATATTTTGGTATTAAGTGGTCGGTGGTCGGATTTTCAAGCCCAATCGGGGGCATTTTTAATATAACATCTTTTCAAATGGTGAACCGTGGACTCACGTCCCAGCGCCGCATGAGCTAGTCGCGCACTGATTAAATTCAGAAAAAATAAATAACCGTTCACCAAAGGAGTTTTAAAACTCAAGACAAAATAGAAAAGTTATAATATATATATAAATATATACATATATATAACCATTTTCAAAAATGGTGGCAAATTGTTCAGGAGGGTATGAAACGTCGAGAAATTTTGGTCCGACCCCTAGGTCCCGCCATCCAACCGACGCCAATAGTGTATGTGCCATATGGCAAATACACTAAAAAGCTATAATTAAAATTTTTAGTATCTCTGAGTCTTCTTTGAGGATGAGATGAACTTTTATTGTTTCAGTTGACCTGCTCGAATCTGATCGTCAAGGCAATAGTCAAACTCAAATAATTATTCTATGATTAAGTTTATTTTTATTTAATAAGAAACTGTTTTTAATTTAAGCAGAGGAGCAGGACAGGGCCTTGGCAGAGCAGAGAGATACCGTCTAAACTCTAAACTGTAAGCGCTTTAGTTCGCTGTATACATTTACTTACCTTAAGAGCCTGTCCAGATGAGGCGTTTAACGCGCGAGTCGACTCGCGCGTAGACACTCGCGCGTTCCCGAGATACTATAGCTACATATATTCCGTCGGCCGCCCAGATGATGCCGCGCGTTTCCTCACTCACGCGTAAAACGCTGGTAATGAGCGCGACTCTCGACTCGCGCGTTCTACGCGCAAGCGCCGCGCGAGTCGAGATACTCGGGCGCCATTGCTGCGTCCAGTACTACGCGCGAATCCGTATAGCAAGTGGACGTATTTAGTACAAAATGGAGCGTGATAACTTCGCAATATAAATTGAAACGCGCGAATTCACTCGCGCGTAAAACGCCTCATCTGGACAGAACTCACGCCTTTGTTCGCGTGATGTCGGTTTTGATAGAAACTTGGTTTTAACCCGTACGTAGCGGGATAAAAAGTACGCTATGCTTTACATTTGAGTAATTGAGTACCAACAGGTAATGTGTCATCAGATAATCGAGTAACACTAGTATAAGCAAACTGATAAAAATTCTGGAAACACGTTTTCTCGTCTAGGTATCACAAAATACTTTAAAAAAACTGCCAAAAAACTAAATGACATATAAATCTCGTTATACTATTTTATGTAGGTGTTAGTATTGAATACAGAATAATAGTACCTATACAGTCATTTGGTTGTAAAAGAAGAGGTTACCTGGAAAGTTTTCCGGGAGTTTTGAAAATTGGTAATTTTATATATTTCGATGAGGTTTTTCCGAATTTCAACTTTGCCACCTCGTATCTTTGCCGGTCGCGCCGCCATATTGGAAAAATGGCGCCTTAAAGCAGATTTTTTGACAATATCTTCTTTCCGACTCATTCCTTGCTAAAAACATTTATATATAAAATAAAACTAAAGAAAATTTCCTACAATTTATGTAATAACTTTTTTTTCAAAAAATTAATAGTTTTGGCGTTCGAGCGCCGCAAAGTGTAGTTCAACACGTGTTTTGGCCTAAAAACTCATTTCCACACCGCCTTGAGGTAGAGTAATATACAGGGTGGACCAGGTTATATTAGCAATAATTCACCATTCGATGGTCCATCGAAAAATAAGTCGACATGCATAATTTTATTTTTTTCCAAAACGCTTTCTAAGGGAGATACACCCCTTCAAAGTTCAGTTTTAAAATTCTTTTTTTTGTCCTAACTCTCAGGTCATTAATGCGTTTTTGACAAAATTTGGTATAAGTATTTATGCAATAGATACTCATTATTTGACGTAAGTAACTTTTGTCAAAATTGTCAAGTGGCGTAGATACAGGGGGGTTGTTTCACTTTTCCCGCCCTATTTTCTGCGCCATTGGATATTTTTAAAGAATAACATTTTTTTCGAATTCCCTGTTTAATTTAGAAAAAAAGAGTCACTCTTGCAAAATTTCGATTTGAGGCTTCGTTTACGAGATAATTAGAGTTAAAAGTTTAGAACACTTCTAAAATAGCCACCTATGAAAGTAATAGGTCTGGAATCTTGTACAACAATTGTAAACTTTTTACTGTTTGACGCATTTAAATAAATAATTCATTAATTAAATTAAAAACAACAAATAAATAACTTATGAAAATAACCAACAAAGTAGGCGATACTTGGTTTTGAGATAATTTATGACATCTTGTCGGTATTGATTTTTAAAACTGGACTTTGAAGGGCTGTATCTCCCTTAGGAAGCGTTTTGGAAAAAAATAAAATTATGCATGTCTACTTATTTTTCGATGGACCATCGAATGGTGAATTATTGCTACTATAACTTGGTCCACCCTGTATATTACATATATAAGTGTATTTTATATATGTAATATATAGAAATTAAAAACATTTACCTATGAGAACTGATCATAAACCTCCCCCCCCCCGTAATATTCTCTTGTTATAGATAAACAACGAACGTTTTGAAAATTTTAAAAACTCCATCTTAACGCAAAAAAAGTATTTTTATAATTTATTTGGTATTTTCGGAAATGATCTGTTTTGTGTATTTAATATATTGAGTGAACAAAATATGTATTGATTTAATATTATCTCCTGATGATGATTGATGCCAACATGATTGGCGAAACGTGCGTCGAGAATTGTTAAACGGTTTCAGGTTTGGTGTTTTGTGGTTATTTTTAACATTTTGTATCTTCACACCAAAGGTTTCATAGCTCTTCATGGATCAACATTTTTGTGAAATTCGAATTCGTCAT
Source organism: Mongoloraphidia duomilia (assembly GCA_039654895.1). Taxonomy (NCBI): domain Eukaryota; kingdom Metazoa; phylum Arthropoda; class Insecta; order Raphidioptera; family Raphidiidae; genus Mongoloraphidia; species Mongoloraphidia duomilia. Next base: position 51,771,833 of record CM077516.1, read on the forward strand.
TGAAAGTACGCATAAATACAAAATAATCTATTGTTTATGATAATTGAAAGTGAGTTGAATAACGCGACTCACCGTCATATATTTTATAATCTTCGATTTACTGTTAGAATACGTTGCGCTCGTTTAGACTGTGAATGCTCAATGTATTACAGTAGTGCAATGTTGTACATGGTGACGTATCCACGGTCACACATTTCGCGACAGATAAACCCATAATACGTAATGACTTTCTCCCACGTCCTTGCTAAATAAATCGGTACTCATCTTTAAACGCATTTAAAGTAGGGAGTGTCAAAAAGTTTAACATTAAAATAATTTATCAATCAATATTTATTTGTAACTAGCAGTCACCCGTGGCTCCGCTCACGTATATTTGGATTTTTTTATGCCTAGTAATATAAAATCTTGTATATATTGTTAATTTATTACCCCCCCCCCCGCGAGAAATTCTTCCCCTGCGAAGCGAAGTCGGACTTATAAATAAACAGTCAACCCAACAGCTATTTATATATTTAACCCTACGTTTTGACATTTGCATTAACGGTGTCTCAACGCGCGCGAGACGTACTTTAAAATTTACATATCTTTTTTAGTTGTCAACCGATTTAAATGAAACAAACACTAAGTGTTATCCCAAGCTTATCCCAATACATCACTGAAAATCACATCCAAATTGGTTCAGCCATTGCGGAGATTAGCGTAAACAAACAGACAGATAAAAAGGCGTTTACGATTTTATTATACAGGGTGTCCAAGACTTGCGTTGTCGGCCCATATATTGATTTTGGGTGAAGATAGAAAAAAAGTTTAGATACAAAAGTTGTATAAATTTTAATGGTGTATAACCTAAAAATATTTTCAATTATACAGCCTGTCCCATTTAAGCGTGGCAGATCAAAGCTATGTTTTTTTTAACCTAGCACCCTGTTTTTATTTGTTTTTTCATTTCTGCATCTAAATGTGAATAGAAAATGTAAGGGAAGCCATGTTCGAAAATTCAGTAATTTTTGAGTTATTCAATTTTTTTAGAAATTTTTGACACGTGCAGACCTTTACCTAAAATTTGACATAGCCAAAACAGAAACCTTTATCAAACTGAAATTTTGAGGATCACTAGATAATAGACGGACAAATCAATGTCTGTCCTAAAAAAATGAATTTATTATACAGGGTGTTCAAAATAATGTACTTCTTTTACCTAACTTTGACTAACACTTTTATTAAGGGTTGTCCAAACCTAAACCTATTATTTTAATACAAAAATATTAGGTTTAGGTTTGGACAACCCTTAATAAAAGTGTTAGTAAATATCCTAAAGAATACAATTCCAGCAAAAAAATAACCTCGTCGTATTTAACAATCAAAAGTTACACGTGATTGAAGTTAGTTAAAAGAAGTACATTATTTTGAACACCCTGTATAATAAATTCATTTTTTTAGGACAGACATTGATTTGTCCGTCTATTATCTAGTGATCCTCAAAATTTCAGTTTGATAAAGGTTTCTGTTTTGGCTATGTCAAATTTTAGGTAAAGGTCTGCACGTGTCAAAAATTTCTAAAAAAATTGAATAACTCAAAAATTACTGAATTTTCGAACATGGCTTCCCTTACATTTTCTATTCACATTTAGATGCAGAAATGAAAAAACAAATAAAAACAGGGTGCTAGGTTAAAAAAAACATAGCTTTGATCTGCCACGCTTAAATGGGACAGGCTGTATAATTGAAAATATTTTTAGGTTATACACCATTAAAATTTATACAACTTTTGTATTTAAACATTTTTTCTATCTTCACCCAAAATCAATATATCGGCCGATAACGCAAGTCTTGGACACCCTGTATGTATACTTAGATAGATTAAATAGAAAATTAAACACTAAAATTTAAACACTAAAAACGAAACTCTTATGGAATCACTCGTTTGTCCGTCAGTATATGCCTGAAATAAATGTATCAACACTATCAAGCTGAAATTTGGCACAGTTATGAAGCTTACTAATCCGCATAATATATTTCAATAGTCGGACCAAAAAAAATATTTTCCTGTGTCGTGGGGGGCAAAATTTGACATCCCATTGTTATTAGATACATAACGATATGAAAAACATCAGCCAATCCCAACGTCTCGCTGCACAAATGGGTTTCACACAATGACCGCTATTTACACTCCATATAGTAGATATCGATGTAGATAGTAAAATTATCTTTAAGATGGCTGGAGTGAATTCCATTTCGATTTTTTTGTTCAAAACAAAACACACTGCGCTTTCCTGAATGTGTCTGCAGTCAGAATTCCAAATTGAACTTACAACTCTGTTACAATTCCGGTCTTGATTCTGCACCTTTAATGTTAGAAAAACTGTAAATAATAATCATACATTTTAAAATTTAGTAATTTTCGAATTTGTGTGTCATTGTTTTGGCATGATTGTTGCACTTGTGATGTTTAAAAACAAGTGATCACTTTCTCTTGATGCATGTCAAGTCGACGACTGCTACATGCTTGCAGCCTGCAATTGTTTAATATTTCATTTTGTTTATTAAAATTACTAAACAATTGTTTAATAAATACATCTAAGTGTATATTAATATATAAATACTCAACAAACATAATTATGTAATCTGACACGTTAGTTAGAAAAGGTGTTTTATATCTACATTGCTTTCTACCTAATTCTTTAATCATTTTGTTTCAAGAAAATAATGTACAGGAGAATAATATTATTATTATAATTATAATCATATTAATGTGGGTACATACCCACTCAAGGTTTAAAAAACTATAAATAATTTAAAAGTCTAATGCTGGGTTTCTGCTACGACTTTCAGTTTTAAATCTAGATTTCAAATGGCATTCTTAAGTCTAGATTTAAGACTGAAACTCGTTCCAGAAACCCAACAGAAGAATTTGAGCGGACATAAATTTTGAATTTCGCAGAAAACCACTGCTGTTATCCAAATTACTGATATTTGTACAACTATAAATTAATATAGTCTCTATATCTATAATTATTCTAAAAGTTAAAAGCCAAATAACAAAGCACTTATATTTCATAAGGATTGCAAAAATATTTTCTGGCATAGCAGGTCTAGTAAATATTATAAAATATATAATTTACTAATAAATGTCTGCCTGTTTTTTTACGTCTTCCAGAAACCCCCCATTGATCTATAGTATAGGCCATGGGGTACGAAACAGATCCTAACGGAGCCGGAGTTTCGATTTTCTCCCCAGGGCCAGAAATAGGGGCGTTTTCGAAAAACGTACGTAATTTCCATACGAATAATTTCGTAAAAATCTATCTATATGAGGACAGTTTGATGTAATGATTTGCTTGCTGGTTTTTGGATCGAATTGTTGTGGGTTCGAATCCCACCTTCGCTGATGAGCATGATCCTGAAAAGGTCTTCAAAAATTATTTCTAAAAACATAGTAATCAAACATTTTTTAAACCCTCTGCTTTCTCTTCTATTTTGCCTATCGGAGACGGGCTTACATAATTAGAATGATAACATTTTACTGATTCTGAGTCTTTTCTAACGACTTACTCCGAGCATATTAATTACATCTAATAAAAAGTGTTACAATTTGTTACTTCTAACTGATTCTACCTTTTCCTACCTTTTGGAAAGGCTGACATTACATCTACATATTCCACTTAACAAATCATTGAATAGCACAGGACTGCTTTACTCCGGAAAGATTGAAAATTAATGGAAAAGAAACTTCGGTAGGTTTCAGTTTAGAAATACTACATTTTGATGTTAAACGAATGAATGTTTGTTTAATGACAGCTTATATCACAAATTACATAGTAAACACTCGTAGGTATTAGTGACTCTGCATACACATTGCACGTGAAATGACTTGAAATATCAGACGTATAACTTAGAATGCATAATATATATTTATATATAGGTACCAAATTAATTGATAAACTTTCTCCATTTTGAGGGTCACTCATAAATATTAAGCTGAACTGAAACTACCCAGTGCTATAATAAAAGAGAATAGAGTAAGATTGGAGTTGGAAGAGGCTAAGAGCCCTGCAAGTTGTGACTGTGTGCACAAGATAGTAGATTGTATGTGTAGATGCGTATAATGAGGTATATTACTGACGAGTAGATGCAGTACCTATGTTAAAACGAGCGCCACCGAGTTCTAACAGTCAAACGAGTCATAATATCATTACTCACGAGATATTATGGTATTTTTGCCATACCCACTTTAAAATAGCTACTTTTCACTTCATTTTCAGTATTTTCAAAATCTTTTGACAGTTAATTTGCGTCGCCAACTTTCATTTATAGCATTTATAGCGAGCGGATCAGAGAGAATAAACATAAGTCACTATGAAAGCTGTTTACTTACCACACTAGTGTATTTTGAGAACACTTTCATCACAACTTCTTGTTAACTGACCCATTTCATGCATACACATGTTTTGAATTAGCATCTCAAAGAAAGGCAATTCAAATCATATTAAAAAAAGCGGCCATGTGCGTATCGGCCGAAAATATCCTATATCTCAAAAACTACACAACATACTTATATCTTTTGTCGAGCGTCTATAATTCACAATTCATTCATACTTATATCTTATTCAAACCAATTTTCTTTAGAAGCGCATATCTCACTAGCTATTGTCTTAAATATAAAAGTCATTTTGAAACTTCTACATCATTTTTGAAGAGCTATCTAAAGATACCCCACACGCTTATGTGCACTGGAATTTTTTTTTGTCATCCTTCATTTAAATGTATGGAGTGCCACCCCTAATATTTTTTCGTAATTTCACTTCACCATTGTATAGCGGTTCATAGAAGACACCTACCTTCCAAATTTTATCTATATAGTGTGCCAATAGTTTCCGAGTAAAATGCCTGTGACATACGGACGGACGGACAGACGGACAGGACGAAATTATAAGGGTTCCGTTTTTGCAATTTGGCTACGGAACCTTAAAAAATTGCAAATTTAAATATGCCGTGTATTTCGGCTCAAGACGTGTAATTTGGTTTGAGGCGTGCAATTCGATTTTATTGTTCCTTCATAAAAATTAAAGTAAATAATTAACAAAATAATATACTAATGGCCAGTTTATCTTACATTTTAAACACGATGTTTTCTAAATCACACTGTTAAATTTTTACAGCCACGTGTTCATTGGTTGTTGCGTTTCGTAACCATAGCAACCCGTCATTTAACAGTGTGATTAAAAAAACATCGTGAATAAAATGAACGATAAACCGGCCGCATAAGTAATATATTTTAATATAAATTATAATAGATTTATACGGCTGAATTGCAATTGAAAATTTTTCGTTGGAAAGCTGCCAATTATAGAATTGATTCGAAACATATTGGAAAAAATCATTTTACAAACCATAGTCACAGTCAGGACTCTAACCTGAACCTTTCCACTTTCGCGGCGAAAAATACAAATTCCAGTTGTAAAAATTGACATGCGTGTAATTTGGACCAGAACCGAATGACACGTTAGACCGAATTACAGAGCGGGTAATATTTAAATTAACTTTTTTTTTAATTCAGTACAAATTTGGACATTTTCTATTACAGTAATATGGATGGATACACATATACTCGTAGTTGCTAATTAAATGTTCATATTATGTTACCTACCCCATAGTTCTTGCTCTTGCTTTTTTTCTTAACGAATATTATATAGGTCTGCCGTAAGTATCAAAAATTGACAAAACATGTAGCACATTTTTTTTTATCCATTGAAATGTACATATGTTTATATTTCACTGTTTTTACCCGACTGCCAAAGGAGTGAAATGCTTTTCGGGTATATGTTTATATCTATGTATCTTTGCATTTTCGTTGGCGTCCGCTGTAGCCTAAACGGCTTGACTGATTTTGAAAAATGTCGAGTCTGTAGATTCGTCATAGACTCACGAGTGCTACTGGGTATATGACGTCACGGAAAATTTAATATGCCGGACGCTAAACGCCATTTTGCCAATACGCAAAAAATCAGTATAACCTTTTATGTAGGGTATCAAATGGAAAGGCTTAATGAGTAAATTCAATTAAAAAGGATTCAATTAAAAAGACGAAAATAAAAATAAATTAAAAAAACAAATAACCCGACTGCGTAAAAATTGAACTTAAAAGATGGAAACAAGATTAAATGATAACATGCAGTCGAAGGCATAATAGTAATAAATTGAACAAAAATAATGCCTCCGACTGCATGTTATCATTTGATCTTGTTTCCATCTTTTAAGTTCGATTTTTACGCAGTCGGGTTTTTGTTTTTTATATTTTTATTGTTATAAATAAATTTTTTATATAGGCAGATACCTACAGTCTAGTCTAAACATAGCTATAGAAAAATGCTTGAGGGAATTTGACAAGTTGTAGGTAATTCAATCAGATCGAGTTTTTAGTATCGATACTTGTAATACATTATACACATCGGATCAAGAACTGAATTATTTCTGGTTTAAAATGGAAAATTACCTAATTAACTGTCCTAATTAACTACATATATCAAAATAGAAGAAAATAACATTTTCTATGTTATAAAGAAAGTCAAAATAAAATTAAATACCTATGATATATGTAAGAATTTTTTATTCATTATTTATTAAAAAAAACAAAATAAATGTGCTTACCTATTGTAATTTGAAAAATTAGTTTTTTACCTTCCCAGAACATTGGGAAGTTATTGAAATAGGTCCGAAAATCGAAATCAAAATTTTTAACAAATTTTTATGTTTCAAGGTCACTACACTATTTTTGAAAATATGTCTCTGTGTGTGTATGTGTGTGTGAGTGTGTGTATGCACGTACGTACGTATGTGATCATTTCTTTCTAAGACGAAATCTCGAGAATGAAAAATGATATCGACTACGTTAGGGTGCCAATCGACGCGTATTAACGTAAATATGATCTGAAAGAAATGTTTTCAAGATCGGTCCAGCCGTTTATTTTCTTAACCAAATAGACTCCAAAAAAGTAGATTTTACACAATATCTCGCGAATAATGAATTATATCGACTTCGTAAGGGTGTCAATCGAGGCGCGTTTACGTCATTTTTTTCCGAAAAAAATTTTATCAAAATCGACCCAACCGTTTTTTGTTTTAAGAAAAAGACTGCAAAAATTGGATTTTACACGAAATCTCGCGAATAAAAAATGATAACGACTTTGTCAGGGTGCAAATAGAAGCACTGAATTGAATAAGACAAGAATCAAAATCGGTTCACAAATGCAGGAGTTATGAGATGACATACATACATAAAAATACATAATAATAAAAAAAATAGTCGAACTACTGAACCGATTTTAGTACAATTTATATGGGACCATCCGGAAGGTACGCCCTGTTAAATTAAATAATAATCGTCAAAATCGATTCACAAATGCAGGAGAGATCGGCAGTGCTGGACTTAAAGACCCAGGGCCCCTAGGCACTTGGCATTTAGGCCCCCCCATCTCGGAGCCATTTTGGAAATTTAGCGAATTAAATGCACCAGTACAGAGTATATAATTTTTATTGACTTTAATTAATCAAATCAAAATACAGAAGATCTATAAGGTAGTTCACGGTATTATTATAATTAACCAAGAAATTATTAGTCCTATCCGTAAATAATATTTTCGATAAAGCTTTTTGATAAGGCAAGCCAAGCTTTTGAGCTTATATGAAAGTTCCGCCACTGGGGCCCCTAGGCCGGGGCCTTGTGGGTCTAGGCGGAAATCCGGCACTGGAGATCGGTGTACACCGTACATAAATAAAAACAAATACGCATCAAATTGAAACCCTCCTCCTTTTTGAAGTCGGTTAAAATTAGTTCCAGCCTTTTATACGCGATGTCTGAACAGACATATAGGATTACAGTTGTGTTAGTGAAGAATATTTTTATAGACGCTTTCGAGCGTCTATAATACAAATCTATCGCTATTTAATGTTTACTTTCTAGCGACCATAGGAGTGAAGAAATGTCTTGTCATGACGAAAAAAATCAAATTCGAGATTACGGCGGTTTTAGACATTTCATGATCCGAAAAAACGAGTTTTGAATGTCCGTTCGTCCATGCATTTGTCAGTCCGTCCCTCCGTCCGTATACGTATGTGCAGAGATCTAGCTATGACACACCGTTCAACGGATTGAAATCAAATTTTAAGTATTTAGGAGATTCCTCAGGGTTTTTTCTTATTTCCTTTCTACTACTCTCAATAAGGGTAGTTACTTACTGACGAACAACAATAGAAAATTGCGATTTTTTCGAAAACGGCTCAAACGAATTCGATCACTTTTCATGAACCAGTATGTCGTTAATGATCCTACAAATTGACGTCATTCATTAATTGTTTCGAAAAATCAAGGGACGTTATTTGCTAAGTTTTTAAATGCGGCATGTGATTCACCAAATTAATCAGAAAAACAAGCAAAATTCGTCCGTAAGGAAATAGAATTTTGTATAAGTACTATCCCGAAAACCAATGAATTAAAAAATTGCACACTACGTCATTCTATTCTTCGTAAAAAGTTACTATAGGGATCTTCTAAAATAGAACGAAAACTGCGCGGAATTCATTCGTTTTTTCGACGAATTTTTAATAGCTAGATACGAGGCTAGATATTATTTCGCTCTACTTTGTCCATTTAAGCGACTTTCGATCTCTGATTATAACAAAGTTACCCATGCTAGGACACTTTTCCGTGGACACCCTGTATATGAGAGAATCATTATCTATTTGTGCGTGTAAAAGAAATATTTAAAGGTAAATTTAATTTAGAACTTTCTGCATTTTCAGTTCCAAATCATTTTACCTTCTTCTTTTCAAATTATAGAAACATTTTAAAAATGCATTACTAAAATTTTATTTATTATATTGCATTTATAAAGAAAGTACTAGAAAAAAATTCTTTCAAAATAATAAATTTTATAAATAATCGACTTTATTGTAGGCAATCAATAAACGCAACATTTAATATTCTCTTACTATAATACTCGTTAGCATGTCAATCGAATTATTAAAATACTTTTACAACGGCATTTCTCCAAAATACAGGTCAACTAAAAGTGAAACATGTTCTTTATTAATCTGTTATTATTCTACGGTTTTTAATTAAAAGTAACAATCTTTCGAAATAATAACATCTCTAGTAATTTTGTATATTAAAGTGTAAAATATGTTATTAACAAATCTTTTTTTAATAAAACGTTTCAATTTTTTCGCTGTTAAATGGCAAATTCATTTCACAGAATTAACAGGATCGGACTGAGGTCGGTATTATGCTATCAAAAATATTTTATAAACAAAAGATAAATAAATATTACAATGTAAAAGGTAATTCGTACTCTTATCTTCTAAAATCTACATAATAGTCCAAAAGGTCACGGTCAAAAATTGTAAGAATATTCTGTAAAGCCTTGCTTTCCTCGGACGCGTGATAATTTAAATTTTTATAACTAGGCTGCTGAACCTATTTAAAGATATTTTTCTATGAAATGAAAAGGATAGTTTTCCACGGCCAGATGGTTATAAAGGTTTGGGAAATCCTGAATTTATTACTTCTTGACCATACAGCCCCAGTTTTTGTTACTCTTCGAGATATCTTTGTTGTCTATGACTATCTTCAATCGACATTGACCAATCAGCATGCGTTTTTCTGATCAAGCTTTCAACCCTTCTTTATCAATTCTGAAAGTTTGAAGTAAAGACAAAAACCAGTCAAGTCAAGGATAACGGTCAGATCAGTTCAGCAAAAGCAACTAATCATAAGAATAAATTGTCAAATTAACTAATATCAATATATCAAATGTTATAGTGTGATTTTATAATTTTAAGTTAATAAACTAACTGAATTAAATAACCAGCAATTAACCACCTTAACTATATTTTAAGTAATAGCCGAGGAAATAAAACAATATGGATTTAGAAGATTTGCTTCTAAATATTCTATCAGATGAGATTGATTTTTTTTTATTCAAACATATTGTATTGTATCACTGTAGTTCACAAACTGTACTGAAAATCACGCGCGCGTCCCGTTGAAGTTGCCTGCCCGACCGACCGCAAGCGTGGTCCCGCTCACGTCACGCCCCGCTCCGCATTTGTTATGTTATCCAGCGCAACGTCAGCAGACCACGCGCGCATCCCGCCCCGTTTCCGTCACGCGCCCGAGGAAAGCAAGGCTTAAAGGCTAATATTTTGAGGTTATAGCTAGTATTTAAGGTGTAAATAAATATACTACAGTCAGAAAGTCAGCGGTCGGGACACCTGGCGCCGGAGCGCTTTAAACGATGTAAAAAAAACTATTGATTTGCAAAAGCTGGAATATGTTACAGCGTTAATTTAGTGAATATAATTTATGAAAAAAACAGTCAGACCTCATTTTGATAAAACCAACCTAGTCAACAGTAGGTAGAAGTTTCACTTCAAAAACAGTCAGACCTTATATTGACAGAACCGACCTTGTCAACAGTTGATAGAAGTTTAAAACTTCTACCGACTGCTGGCAAGGTAGGTTCTATCAAAATAAGGTCTGACTGTTTTTGAAGTGAAACTTCTAACGAGGCGCCACCGCGTCACTGACTCGACAATTTGAAGGGTACAATGCTAGTTCGATGAAATGAAAAATGTATAAAAGGAAAGAATGTTTGGAATGTATCCCCTCTTCTCGCGAGGTCTGTTTTATAATATTTTATATGTTATAAATTGCATTTGAATGCCAGTTGCGGTCGTTCTGTCTACCGGTACATAATATAAATCCTGAAACAGCCAGTGGCAAGTCATTTCAAATTTGACTTCTGACGCTCAGTGTACAAGTGCTCCTAGCCCTAATTGATTTTTTTATTATTCATACATAAGAAGATTTATTTCGATGGCGTGCGCCGCGAATCATGCCTTTTTTTCATAAATTATATTCAATAATTCAACACTTACAGCTGTTCACTTTAATTATATTAGTAGGGAATCTTCATCACCTATCATATACGTTATACTTCAGTCAGTAAAGTAAAAAAAGGGGCTTGTCTTGCAAAAGGTGGGGTAGAAGATTTTGTATGTATTGGTGCCAACATAAAAAACCAAGTTATTCAACATGGCCGACTCCGGGATAACTTTTGGCGGTCGAAAACCATGAAATTTTACTTTTTTCGAAATATCTCAGAAACGGTCGACTTAATCGATTCTTCCACTATGTAATGTTTTAAAAGAATATTACATATCCTACAATTGTCATTCTCACAACTTTTCTATGGTACTAATGTTAAGCGGGCTACAACTTTTTGAAAATCACGCTTTTTCTAACCAATTGGTAACTATTGGTTAAAACGTAACGTCCTTTTCAGTAGATTTATTTATTGTGTTCTTCATCGAATTTTATGTAGGTAGGTACCTGTAAATTAAAAAAAATTAAAAGCATCATTTAGGTCTTAGGGTATTAAATTTCCTATGGATTTCTAGACGATTTTTTTTTTAATCGGTATGGAAGGTCCTCATAACGCGTGTTGGAAAAACATATAAAACTCTGTGATGATTTCAATTTTGACTGCCTATAACTTCTCAATTTTTAAAGATATCGATATGGCTCGGTCGTCGGAAAGCACGATTTAGGGCGTTCTTTGCTTTATGAACATTAACATAAGTATTTTCAACTTAAAATTCGATGAAGAACACAATAAAAAAACTATTGAAAAGTACCTACATTATATTTTAACCACTGGTTATCAAGGTTTCATAAAGCGCGTTGTGAGAATAAAAATTGTAGAAAATGTAATCTTCCTTAAAACATTACATAGTGAAAGAATCGCTTAAGTCGACCGTTTCTGAAATATTTCGAAAAAGCAAAAAAGTGGTAAAATTTCGTAGTTTTTCGGCCGCCAAAAGTTGTCGCGGAGTCGGCCATGTTTGAAAACTTGGTTTTTTCATGTTGGCACCAATACAAATACAAATACAAAAAAAATCCTCTACCCCACGTTTTGCAAGGTACAATGTCTCTACTGACTGGACCTCTATACACGTACCTATATCGCATGCTACTTGTACAAATTTTATCAAATGTGCCACTGTACATAAGTATTTATTTTTCTACAAAAACATTTATTTTTTAAACAAAAATACAAAAAATGCACAAAGATTCCAAAAAGTTTGAAAAAATGTTCTGTATAAATATAATTAAAAAAAATTCGAATTTGAAATTTTTTTGCGAATTTTGAAGACGATAATAATATAATATCTGTTCATGAGATGTGCGCGGGAGGTGTTGGTTCTGCTGCGGGACAATGACAAAACTCTTTTTCGACAATTTTTTTAAACGGATGATTCACCGCTGTTTTTCCCAAATGGGACTCTGCCACTTTAAGTGTAAATTGAAAGAATTCTTCCTCTCTTGTTTTGCTGTCCTGAAATCGACGTTCTTCTTCTAAGCGTTCGCGTTCCTGTAAATGTATTCAAGATGAGAAACGTAACTTCAAAAACAGATTTATTTATTACGAACTAAAACTTATTTCAGCGAAATCTTGCGATGAGCTGATAAGGCCATCAAGAGCTATGTGAAAAAAATACTTTCGAGGGACCTTAAAACGAAAAATATGATAAAATTTCGAAAAGTTAATATTGACCTAAATTAGCACCTACCATTCACCACTTGTGGGGTTGGAATGGTAAAATATTTTAGCACTACTGCTCGCTCTCTAACTCTAGAAACAGATGTTTTTTAAAAAAAGTAAAGAAAGTGGCGTATGTGCGTATACGTAATTACTCCACCCACGTTTTTTAATCCTGACATATAGTTTATGTTCTTGCCCATGATTTAAAAAAGATTGTCTACCGACTTTTCTTTACACACAAAGTTTTTTTTTTCCATACATTTACACAAAGTCCTCTTTGGAACACGAAAATATCAGATTCCTTGTATTGGAAATCTCGATTACGCAAAACAACATTTAAATGGTCGTCAGTGTTGCCAAGACATTCCGAAGATTGTCATTTCTAGGCTATCTGGCGTCAACTGTATAATATATTTACTCGAGTAATTAGCTTCAATAGCGTTAAGAATTTCTACAGTAGCGAAATTAAATAATATTTAAGTGTGAATTTGCTGAATTGGCCAACTTTATTTGATTCAATTTTTTTCTTGCAGTTTTCGAAACATTGTTATAAGGAAGAGAATTTATCTATTTGAAGCACAATAATTTTATGACAAAATTTCTGTAGTTAATTTGATCTATGAAATAACAAGTACTTAATGTGCAATATGTATAAAATGCATTCGCATACTATCTACATATTGGAGTCATTTTAAGGTTAGTAATTACCTGTATTATATTTTTGTATTCAATTTGTTTCATCAGATCGTCCCTATATTTGAATTTAGCCATTATTTTCTGTCTTCTATATTCGGCTTCGAGCCGATCATTTTGTTCTTTGGCCATTTGAGCTAGCTGTTCGTCGGCCTCCTTCAGTTTTTTAGTTTCTTCGGCCATTCGCTGACGAACCTGTATTTGATTGGCGCGTTGTTCCAGCGTATCCTGTAAGAAAAACGTTGTATAGTAAAGTTGCTTAGCCCTTCATTTCTGATATGCGCTAGATGTAATAATGTAATCACGGTAGCAGCTCGAACCAAAAGCATTGCGTTGCGCATATTTAATACTGCGAATAATCGTCATACAAAACAATAAACAATTCATTGACCGACTGACATACACCCTTGAAGACTGAGTGTAAGTAGTAATAATAATAATTTATGAATGAGATTAAAATGATACAAATTATCAAATCAGTTAAATACTTTTTTGAGTTGCTTAGACGTTTCACACATGATTTTCATGGAGATGTCCTGCTTCCGTTCTATCGCAGCCCGCTCCTCGTTCACCAAAGCGTCGAGTCTTCTTTCATCCTCTTGTCGTTCAATTTCCAGTTGACGCACGTAGTCGAGATATTGTTGCATCTCGCGTCTAGCAACCGCTGTCATATTCTGCTGAGCACGCTCCTTTTCGAGGGCCTCTTTACCTAACTGATCATACACTTCTACCGTAATTTTTTCTTCACGTTCATGCTGTTCTAGGAGCTTGTGGTGCGTTTCGATTTGATCCATCAAGTCGGCGGACAACAGGTCACGTTTGCGACGTTTTTCGTCCAATGCTTTAGCGATATAACAATAAAGAAAACTTTGAAGACAAAAACTTTCTTCAAGCTTAAATCTATACCCTTACCCACCCACCACTATCTTTGAAAAGTATTTGGTCTAACAAATTAAAAAATACAATTTTTTAAGAAACGAACAATGGGTCAACCCTTTTTATTTTACTGGTATTTAAATGTAAATTTATTATTTTTTGGTTTGTTTGTGATCTGATGTTTAATTGGTGATGCCAAGTGCGAGCTGTAGAATGAAGAATAAGGTAAGCCTCTCCGTGAACACAGGGATTTGTAAAATTTTGTCCCGATTCACAGAGGAAAAACCCGAAAACTTCAAATTACAAAGCCACTCTAGTTTTGAAAATTTTGGACCATATTTTATTATCTTTTCTTTTAATATTACCTATATCCTGTATTTAATATATGTGATGTCGGTGTAAATAGATTAATATATAAAAATTCTATTAAGCCCGTATTATATGAAATAACTGGAGAGTGGAGACCCCGAAAAATCCAGAAGAAAACTGAATTATAGGTCACGTTGTGATTTTATATTATGTAAATAATTATATAAAAAAAAGTGTGTGTCTCAGCTCCGACACACGACTGGAGTTTACTCCTTAAGTAGGTACATATGGCCGCCATTTTGAAATCTGACGCCATTTTGTTTTTTTGTGTCCTATAAAACTCTTAAATATCAATTTTCAAAAAGATCGGAAAATTTTTACAAAAGTACATATGGCCGCCATTTTGAAATCTGACGCCATTTTATTTTTTATGTGTCCTATAAAACTCTTAAATATCAATTTTCAAAAAGATAATCGTTAACGCGCCTAAAAAAGCATAGTTTCAAAAATTCATGTAAATCGCATCAGTAGTTCTCGAGTTATAAGCGTACAAAGGGACATACAGACAGAGAAAGCCAAATTGATCAGTGAAACGTCGAGAAATTTTGGTCCGATCCGACCGATGTCAATAATTACTTACAAGTCATTTTAACTCAGTCATGGTTTTTAAACATAAAATTCAAACATCAGCAGTCAAAAAGTTGAATGACATAATAATATATTAGAATAGTATTTTCGATATGTGTGCGTGAAGTAAGGTATTCTAGTAGGCTTAAATTGAGGCACGAGATCTCGTTGTGTATGCGTCAGTCCCTTTAGCGAGTGCCTCAATTTAAGCCTACTAGTTATCTCACTTTAAGCGGACGTATCGAACATAATTTCTTATAACGACTGCTTCTAAAGTTTAATAGAGAGAAAAAAAATTATGAAAACGGAAAATTCGCTCTTCGAGTCCTTACAGACTAAATTACGATTTAGTTTATTTTTATTAAAGTTATTAACTTCTGTATAAATCATTAAAAACATGACTCTCTATGATGTGGACTTTGTAGGCGCGTTACTATATATAGGAACACATCGATCGATAGCCAGTAAATAGTGCTTGTATTGTACAAAGTGCGGACATTTCGAATTTATAAGATGTAGAGATTGTACTTTTACGCACGCTTTGAACTTTTACGCACGATGACGGTACTTTTGCGCACGCTTTAGAATTTCACGCACGGTGACTGTACTTTTACGTAAGCTTACTAAAATACCCCTCTTCACGCCCGCCTCACAGTGCTCGAATATTGAACTTTAGAAGCAGGAGTTATAAAAATAACTATTTTTGAATTTGCATATAAATGTGTATAAAAAAACTGTTTTGACACAATATTATTCATAAAATCTATCTAGAATTTTTTCCTCTTTCGATTAAGACAAGTTTCGAATCGATCTGACTTGAATTTAGCGAATTATAAGCAAAATAATGCTTTTTAGACGCAAAAACGTTACGCTTTTTAGTTAACGCTTGTATAAATTTTACTCCTCATAAAATTTCCATACCGGGGGCCTTATAATATGAAAATCGAGTCTTAAGGAGTAAACTCCAAAACATATCTTTATCAAATTAAGTGGACAGCTTACCTCTGATTTTGTCTTGCCTTATTTCTTCCTCCAGTTTGGCCATTTCTTCGCGATCTTCAGCCTCAATGCGCTTGCGCTCCTCTTGCATAGCTTCTTGTGCCTGTACTTGTTTTCTAAGCGATTCATTTATCTCTTGCTGAACTTTCGCCCGTTTGAGTTCGTCGTATTCCTCGCGTTCTTTCTAAGAAATATATTTTGAAATAAGAATATTTTCTAAAAATAAATTATACAAAATTCCTATATAGGTACTATAGGAAACATTTTCAGGGACTCAAATATTATCAGCTGTCTAATGACAATTTCTTTATTTCTAATACGTTTGTTAGTTAGATTTATGTAATAGTAGGACCAGTTCTAGGTGAAATATAGCGCCTCGGAGTAAAAGTGGCGTAGAAATTTGAAACGTTCAAATATTAAAAAACCCGAGTGCTACGCCTGTGGATTAATATTAATCATAATTTTGATATGGGTTTTTTTGTTCCATCAAACTATGTCAAAGTGCCAACTTTTAGCAAAATCGCAAAATCCGTTTTAAATTTATAACAAAAAAACGATTTCAAAATTATAACTTTATAGCCGTATAGCGCCCAAACTAAGCAATTTTGTAAGAAGGTAAATTTGCTTAAATCGGCTTATTTTAGTCTCAGGAACATGTGGTAGGAGTGTGTTAAGTGTCTTTACAGACACCATGTATATTAATAGTTTAGGAATTTTTTTTCCTACTATGGATTGCTCGACGGATCTTTTTGTTCGGTATAGAAAGATTTGGCAGCATCGAGAATAATTTTGAATTGGTATAGCTAATGACCTCTGTTGTCGAGCGTCTATAATCTACAATTCGAGAATAATTTTCAACTTTAAATGCCTATAGTATAACTAAAAAAGTTTTTAAAAAAAAGAAACCAACGAACACATTCATTTGGCATGTTCGTTGGTATCTTCTTTTTGATTATTTCTATCAATATGATGGGAAGCGCACGCGCACAATTGCACCTGCAGTCAAAAAATAGACTGTGCGCGTGCGCCTCGCATCATTTAGATAGAGATAATCAAAAAGACTAAAGACTAACGAATACCATTGATATTTGATTTCAATGCGTTCTGTGCTCTATAAAAGCTGAATTCCTCTCTCTTTTGAACTTTTAAACGAATTGAGTTGAAGAGTTCGGATAAAACTCTTGTCACAAATTTTTTTTTAAAGATTAATTCAAAGACCAATAGTATGGACAGAATGATTAAATCTGTAAAAACACATTTCCCCCCTTTTCACCCCCTTAGGGGTGTAATTTAAAATAATCCTTTCTTAGTAGGTTCCTACGTTATATAAGAAATGTATATTCCAAATTTCCTGTTTCAAAGTTTCCGTTACAGCAACTTCCTCAAAAACGAGGTGCGAATATTATGTGAAAAAATTATTGGACCATAATTTTTCCTATCAACATCAATAATATCGAACTCTGTGCTTTCTAGAACCTATATCAGATGCCAGAATGCGGTACTCATATTTTGCATACGAACATTCCTTGGGCACCTGGTCTATTTAGTTCTTCGATAAAGTTCAACTAATAAACAGAACGGTGAGATGAGAATATCGAATTGAAAGTTGAAACCCGCACAAAATTTTGAGCCAGGATCTCGACTTTTACCAGTATAAAATGACGGTCGTTCTAGAACTGAATAATCGCGATAGAGGTAACCTAGACATGGTGAGCACTGAATATAAAAAAAAACACATTTTGAACTATTGCGTCGGATAGCGTCAATGAAGAAAACTTAAAATTATATTTTAAAATGTAAAAGATCAAAATTTCAGTTCTACATTTTTAAATTAAAATTCGTATTCGATGGCACACACTGCATTATAAAAAATTACCTTAGCTTGGAATTGTTTCATCATGGCGTGATGCCACATGGCGTCCATTTCCTTCTCACTCTCCTTCCTACATTCATTTTCTTTTATCTGCTGCAACTGAGCCTTTTCCACATCTATTGCTGCCCTCTTAAACAATATAGGTCGCAACTGATCTGATTTTTCTCTGAAATACATTTAATAGATATTATATTCCGTTGGATCAGAACAAATTAGTTCAAATTGGCCATAATTGCAATAAGAGAGAAATGATAAATAGAATAAAATATCTTGATTATACTACTAGATTGGAATATCCATTCTTCGCATGAGTGCACCCTTAAACCTTCACTTTCCATTGAAATTAAAATACACAGGGTTTTCTATTATGTATACGATAGATCTTTAAATTAAAATAAAAAAGAGGCTTGGTGTGTGCTAAATTGGATGCCCTTTGAGATTAGAGAAACTATTTGCAATACCTACAGGTTAAAATTTTACAACAGTTTTATAGTAGTTTTTTTGTTATAAAAAAAGCCGCCAATTCAAAATTTTTGCAAATCTTATCAGGTGTTCATTATGCAATTATGCGTCGAATGAAATTGGTCCGGAGTCAATATCATTAGTTGTTCTTGAGATATGCGAGCCGAAAAAAAGCTCAACAACGTACGAACGAACGAACGTACGTACTGGTACATACACACACTTACATAGACATATCTCTAAAAACAGTAGATTCGGACTCTAGGGACCTCAAAACGTGCAGATATGTCCAAATTTTTCATTGCGTGAGTTTTTTTAAATGACCAATATATATATATCGCCTAGATATGTATTTAAATTTTGAAAAATTCTAACGATCGGAAAAAAGACCCTGTTTAAAAAAAAAATGATGTAAATCCGTCAAAAACTTCTCGAGAAAAACGCGTTTGAAATTTCTGAATGTCAATTTCTAACTTTCACGCCCTTTTAAGACGATATATTGGAACGGCCACACTCTATATGTATGGCATGAATTTTCCGGTGATTTTTTTTCATACACTTTAAAAAAAGTAAGTCCCATACCACTTATTATCACCCGAAGCAAGTGTAAAAAGGTTGACATTGAGCTAGTGGGGTTAGATGGCCACACTCTATAGGTAGGGCATGAATTTTACGCTAACTACTTTTTTATAAAAAAACAACAAAATTCGAGCGACTTCTTAATACCCAAAACTGGTGTTAAAAAGGTCGACTTTGAGATAGTGTTGCGGAATGATGGTCGCACTCTATCGGTATGTCACTTTTCGCTGATTTTTTTTCATAATCTTACAAAAAACTAAGTTTTATTCAGCCTGTTATCATCACCCAATGTATGGTACTAAAAACATCAATTTTGAATTGGTATAGCGGACTGATGGCCGCACTTGAATGGTACCTATACATTTTCCGCTGACTTTTTTTCATAAACTTTCGTATCACACAAATACATATCAAAATTAATGAACACCAGACAAGAGTCACGCTCTAAACCCTCCATACCGGGATTTTTCGATTACTATAAATCATCCAAAGCTATGACCGGGAACATCAAGTGGCTTCTAAGATCCATAAAATTTACTGTCGCCTCACGGTCTATAAGTATAGGTAAAACTACTACTTAGAATAAACTCACATGTATTGTTCGTATCGTTTAGCCGCTACAAACTCCTGTCTCTCACGTTCTCTATTCGCCTGGAGCGCCACGACGCGTTCCTTCATCTCTTGCAGTCGCAATTCGGCGCCGCTTTGCGCCTGGCTGACTACCTCTTGTATTTGTTCCTTCTGTTCGGCAAGCCACAACTTCTGAAGTCTTTAATAATAAATCAATTTAACCATGACTAAGTGAATTCGCTGAGAATGCTTCTGTATGTCATTCATTTACCAGAGATGCACCCATTTGGATATTGTTGATAATTGTCCAGTGATTAAAAAAAAATGGGTGCTGGTCAGTGCTAGTGCAGCCATTTTGGAAAATGGATGCCATCTTTGAAGCTTATTGAGAATGCACTGCATAAGCATGTGAGGTGTCATTTTATATATTTTAAGGGTGCTGAACACTCTAAAGACATTAAAAAAACATTTTAACAAAAATTTATGATATAGGTACCTATAATATAAGAAGAATTAATGTCATGACTGATCGACTGATGATTCAACGCTCAGGTCAAACCACTGAAGCTAAAAACTAAATTTGACAGGTAGATTCCTTATAGGACATATAGGCAGCCGCTAATAAAGGATTTTTCAAAATTCAACCCCTTAGGGGCTCAAAAGGGGGTGTAGAGTTTTTTTGATAAAATGTTTGTATATCATAAATTGTTAAGCTGAGAGGTATTGCATTTAACATATTAATGACCGGTTTATCATACATTTTTATCGCGATGTTATTTTGATGACGCTGTTAAATTTTGATAGCTACATGTTCATTGCTTGCTGCGTTTCGTTACCATTGCTACCCCTCACTTAATCGTGTAAATAAAATAACATCATTATTAAAATATATGATAAACTGGCCACAACTCTTCTTTAAAAATGAGCAAACCTCTATTCGAGCATTAAATTCAACCCCTAAGGGGGTATAACGGGGATGTAAAGTTTTACCCGTTTTACCCCCTTAGGCGTGTAGAGCGAATAGATGTTTGCTCATTTTTAAAGAAATGTTAATATGTTGAAATCAATACCTCTCACCTTAACGATTTGTGAGATATGAACATTTTGTCAAAAAAATTCTAAACCCGTTTTTGCCCCCCTTAGGGGTTGAATTTTGAAAAATCCTTTGTTAGCGGCTGCCTACGTTCTATAAGGAACCTACCTGCCAAATTTCAAGTTTTTAGCTTCAGCGGTTTGACCTGGGCGTTGAATCAGTCAATCAGTCAGGACATTTCGTTTGGTCTTTAACGTGTTCAGCACCCTTAAAAACATATAAAATGACACCTCACAAGCTTCAAAGATGGCATCCATTGTCCAAAATGGCCACTCGCACTGACCAGCACCCAATTTTTTTTTATCACTGGAAAATTACCAACAATATCCAATTGCAGGGTTGCATCTCTGGTAAATGAATGGCAGAGGAATATGCTCAGCGGTTGTACTATACGTTCATATTTGTTTATTATAATTAAGAAGAATCAAATAAAAAAAAATTTTAATGGCGTTCTTTATAAAAGAGGTACTTTTGTGAATTTCAAAAATATTTTTTTCAAATTTTTTGCTGAATTGGTTATATAGATATAGCTTAAAATTTGCGAAAAAATACCGTTCCCCTTATTATTCAAAATATACAGGAAATTCCACATTAAAAAAAAAGTTAAACATAAGAAATACAATCAATATGATTAGACACCTATACCGTAACTAAATTCACTATATTAGTGAAATTAACATAAGAATATCAGACGAATTATCGCCATGATATTTATATAGAAGGCTATATAGGAAAAATATAAATGCACCGCCGGGAATCGAACCCAGAACTCCCAATTTTGGGAGTTCTGGGTTCGATTCCCGGCGGTGCATTTACATTTTTCCTATATAGCCTTCTATATAAATATCATGGCGATAATTCGTCTGATATTCTTATGTTAATTTCACTAATATAGTGAATTTAGTTACGGTATAGGTGTCTAATCATATTGATTGTATTTCTTATGTTTATATTAAAAACCGTATATAGATTTCTTGTTATAATTTGAAAAAAAAGTTATTTTTACGAATAACTCAAAAATCCGATGCTCAATTATTGTTTTTTTTTTATTTTCACCGTCGTAATCTATGTAAAACTAAGCTAAAGTCGTACCTCCAATATTAACAAAGTTTGCAATAATGCCGACTTAAGTTTTTGATGATTCTTGTTTTATTGGAGAGGGTATACCTCGAAATTGGTCCCATATAAATTTTACTTATGTTCTTATAACAATATCATCTAAATATCGTGTGAACTGCAAGGGCTTCTGGAAAATTTTACTGAATTTTTTCATCTTAAAAATTATTTTGAAACATGGAAGTCATCATGGTTCTTTATATCGATTTTCAATAATAATATTGTAAACTGTTCTTTTTTTTAATTCTCAGCATAAATCATAGATTTATTTCATTCGTTCGGAATTTTCACTATAAAGAAAAACTATAATAACTGAAAACAATGGCACGAAAGAATTTTTTTACTTGAAATTGAGAGCGGCGCCTACTTTCCGCTTTTCTCAAACCTTTGTCTATGTGTTACCGACCTACAGCAAACATAACTCAAATTCATTAAAAATATTTTGAATTGCAGAGTTATTTCAGCATCTTTAATTATCACGCCATATAAAGTTGAGTCGATCCATACATAGTATACATACTAACTGATGCTATTATTCATGGAAAAAAAATTGAAAAAAAAAAAAACAGTTTATAAATTTTATGCTCTTTATTTTAAGTTTCTTTTCGCATAAACAGTGTCATTTCTAAGATAATCAGAATTTTTTCTTCAACAGTTTAATTACGGCGCCATTTTTAAATGGATATTAACCTACAGGTTTTATATTAGAAGACATTTCGGAATCGACAGTTTCACATTTCCCTTCTTTTTTAATTTAGTTAAATGTTGCTTTCTTCTCTGTTGTTATAAATTACTAAAAATACGCATAGTTTTGTCTGAGACACTGGGATTACTAACCAAATCATTGACGTTTTTTTTTGTATAAGTATTTCACATATTTTATGTAATAATAGAATTAATCAATAATATTAATTACAGTTCGTAAAAAGTATTGAATTTATTTGAACTAAAGAAACTTTGCATACTGAGTCACCCTGCTCATTTTTTCAGTTATTAGAGTAAGCTGTGATATTAGCTTGGTTAATGTAGTTCAGTGTAGAAATCTATCAGTGAATCTACATTTTAGACAGTCATATTAACGACATAATATGTAGCAAATTATCAAAAATGGTTTTCTTATTCTACAGAGTTCGTTATACCAGATCAGTGTTTTGGGAGCGATACACTGGGGCTCACATAGCTTTCCTGCTTCAAAAAAAGATTATTAGAATCATTTTCCATTTAAATTACCGAAAATCATGTCAAAAGACATTTAAAATAAATAGATTATTAACGGTTTCAGCCGTGTATATGTAAAAAGCGTTATGTTTTTAAAAAATAATCTGGATTTATTTTCAAATAATTTTGCACACTCATATTAGACCGAGAGCTAGTGACAATTTTTGGTGTTATTTATTCAAGGCCTTATTTTTGTGAAGATGTTGAGGGGGCATATTAAAGTGCCCTGAGTAAGGGATTTTGCTAGATAGCGGTATGGGAGGGATGCAGACCGCCCCCAACATGTAACAAAAAAAAATGGTCACAATTATTACTGCTTCAAGGCTGAAATTGTTTGTATAGCTTGTCGGTGACTCAATAATGCTATTATATTATTTGCAGATTGATTGGTCAGTATTAAAGGGGTGGCAGATCACCCTAAACGCGTGTCATGTACCCAATGAGATTTATATTATTAGTTCAAAGTTCAAATTTTAATATGTTGTTACGGCCATTGTTCTAAGCATATATTTCAATTTGCAGAACAAAATGTCGGTATTAACCCCCTTGCAGAACAATATAAACACCTAGGCGAGCAAGTTTCCCTCTAAGAAAGAGTGTTATTACCGACATTTTGTTCTGCAAATTGAAATATATGCTTAAAATAGTCGCTATATTAAAATTTGAACCTTGAACTAATAATATAAATTTCATCGGATACATAACACGTTTAGAGTGATCTACCACCCTTTTAATACTGACCAATCGATATGCAAATATTATAATGGCATTATTGGGTCACCGACAAGCTATACAAACAATTTCAGTCTTGAAGCAGTAATAATTGTGATCATGTTTTTTGTTACATGTTGGGGGCGGTCTGCATCCCTCCCATACCGCTATCTAGCAAAATCTCTTACTCAGGGCACTTTAATATGCCTCCCTCAACATCTTCACAAAAATAAGGCCTTAAATAAATAACACCAAAAAATTGTCACTAGCTCTTGGTCTATATGGCACTAGACGGAAAGCTCTAAAGTCCCGGTGCATCGTCTCTCAAAGTATAAGCAAAGCCTGAGTTGCTCTGTCGTGAACATCTCTAATGGGTTGCCACTTGTCAGACCAAATCAAAGTCAAGTTCGGCAATAAAAATTTCAACATTGTGCTGAAAAATTATTTTCTGGAAAAATGTCCATACTATGTTTAATAGTATGTATTTATGTTGACTTGTCCATACTTTGGTGTATTATTGGAGCAATAAAATTATTTTATCTTATCATCATTACATCAATATTATTTCAAATCACTGCGCGCTGGTCCATTTCTAACTTTTTTACGTGAACGAAAACCGTGTTTAAGAAAATTTGATGTGATTTCAATTTCATCTATCTTTTTTCAAAACTTGTTAAGTAAACAAGCATACATACAATCACGACAACTCATTTCGTTATGCCTTTAAGAGTTATCTATAGTTGTATCTAACCAAAGATTGCAGGAATCATTTCTAGAATACTTTAAACATTCGTGCCGTAAAATGGTTTAAAACAAGTTACGCCACTTCGTAATTTCACCGGCGAATTAAACAAAATTCTCTACAGTATCAGCGAACGCTGTATACATATAGG
The DNA here is from genome assembly GCA_039654895.1 of Mongoloraphidia duomilia. Lineage (NCBI taxonomy): Eukaryota > Metazoa > Arthropoda > Insecta > Raphidioptera > Raphidiidae > Mongoloraphidia > Mongoloraphidia duomilia. The sequence goes on from CM077516.1 coordinate 51,796,454, forward strand.
TAGGTACAAGTAAAGCTACTTACTTTTGACGTCGTACATCAATAGTCTTATCATATTCTTTGAGCCGTTCTTCCACTCTAGCTCTTACGGTTTTTTTAAAATTTTGCGAATTCGTTTTACCCATAAATTCAGTTCTACATGTATCTAAATGCATTTCATCTAACAACATCTTCTCCTTTTTGTCTCGAAATTCTTTCTTTCTCTGTTCGTATTGCATTAATTTAACTTTGTAATCCGAATTTGGAAGGCGTCCCATCTGTATTGACATGAAATATTAGTAGTCAAAGTATATTTATTTTTAATTTGTTATGTATGTTGAAACAGTTGAAATTTTAATCAATTTTGCATTTAAAAAAGTAACGGACTAGAAATATCGAAATTTAAAAGAAGATATTTTCTAACAAACAGTCCCGATTGACAATTAAAATTTCTGTTGTTTATATGTTTTTTATTATAATTAAATGCTATAGAAATATTAAAAATTGAAAGAGACCAGGGCGTGGCTTCGTTTAAGCAAAAAATCAACACTAGACTTTTAGTCTGCGAGGCAGCAAATGAAAAAGTCATAGTAAGCCGGCTGATTTTGATATCGATAATTGATCTCGTACAACTAATCAGTAAACCGACCGTCAGCTGCTCAAGTAGCGGTGGGTCTGGATGTGGGAGGCTGCGAAAGTGGTAAAAAAAGTTTTAAATAATAGTACGCCGGCTGAAACTTTTTTCAAAAATAGTTGACATCATAGTGAGTTGAAAAAAAATCCTCAGCTGCATCGTGGAGGGGGGATTGTGCGTCAGCTGCTTGCATGAACTTGTAAAAAAACACGTAAAATAAAGTAATAGAACGCCGGATGAAATTTCACTAGGAGATTGTTTACATAATTAAAAGTACGAACACAACCAGCCGCACGTGTAGCGGTGGAAAGGCCGTTAGCTGACGCAGTAAAGGTGAAGATCATTTGAGTAATGCGCGGTATCTTTCAGGGTCCAGCTAACAGAACTCCCCCCTGCCCGCACAATTACAAATAGGCGGAATAATAATAACAGACTATCAGAATAGAATATGTAAAAAACTAGCATTGTTTAAGGTAATATTCCGTCTTGACTCTTGAATATCGTATTTTGAAGCCACGGTTCATTGCCTCTCAATTTTATTACAGTGAATATATGATTATTATTTAGTGTTTTGAGAACAAATAAATGTTTCTATTTCTATTATAATGCTCCTGGTTTGAGCGCTTCTGTATAGGTACCTATTATTACGCTCTGTTTTAGTGGTTCCGATCTTTCATAATACACTCAGTTACATAAAAAGTGGATCACCTAAAAGTATATGTAATTTCGATTCGTTGTATTTTCAAAATTAATAAGCCGATTTTGAAAATTCTTTTTTTATTTGATAGAGCAGAGTTTTAGGAACATTTTTATGTATGAGTTTTGAATTTCAATCAAGGCTTGATTACAGTGGAGACGGAAGAATAAGACAATGTTTTTTTAGTCAAGTTTGAAGAATCCTACGGAAAGTAGCAGCAGCAGTAGAATTTTTTCCTTAATTGCATCTTATTCCTTGGCCTTTTTTGTATCGGTTCGTTTTTGTTTTCAGTAATTATCTCAAATAACACCCGAGTTATAAAGAAAAATTCAAAAAACTGCATTTATTCTTTATTAATGTCGTGGCCATAAGTAGGCTGCGTCTATCATTAGTCAATGCCATTATGATTGCAACTTATTCAGGAGTTATTTATTCTACCATTATTTATCCACATAAATGAAAAACTTAACAATAAACAATAATAACCATCAATAAATTTGGACTGCTAAAGAAATTATTCATTTGTTTTGTTCCTAAACACCGATACATTCCCAGCCTACTTATGACCACGACATTAATAAAGAATAAATGCAATTTTTTGAATTTTTCTTTATAATTCGGGTGTTATTTGAGATAATTACTGAAAACAAAAACGAACCGATACAAAAAAGGCCAAGGAATAAGATGCAATGAAGGAAAAAATTCTACTGCTGCTGCTACTTTCCGTAGGATTCTTCAAACTTGACTAAAAAAACATTGTCTTATTCTTCCGTCTCCACTGTAATCAAGCCTTGATTGAAATTCAAAATTCATACATAAAAATGTTCCTAAAACTCTGCTCTATCAAACAAAAAAAGAATTTTCAAAATCGGCTTATTAATTTTGAAAATACAACGAATCGAAATTACATATACTTTTAGGTGATCCACTTTTTATGTAACTGAGTGTATTATTATACGCACTGATCTCAATAAGAATAGTACTCTATATCGTAATTTGGATAGGTCATGTCATTTTAAAAGTTGAAGCCCAATTATGAGGTCTGAGTGTCTGCCTCTAATCCAATATGGCGTCGACTGCACGTTTTTTTTGTATTAGGTACTAGTATTCCAGTAATTTTAGACATTAAAATGAGCCATCTGTAGAATAATTCCCAGTTAGCTGAATTTTTGTATACACCTTCGTTATGGTGTTTTAAAAAACGTGTAAAAAGTCCCCATCGATATCGTGCCGGCATTGCCAGATATTCGAGGTTCAAGTTCACGATAGACGGTTTTTTGCGAATTTCTCGGTTCCGTTCCATTTTTTGTAAAAAATGGTTATTATCAGTCTTGTAGAGGACGAAATTATCTACAACTTTTGTATAAATATTTTTTGTCTACGATTTACAGTTTTTCTTATTTAAGTACCCGCGGCTTCCTCCCCCTCGATTTTACATAACGGGATTATAATTAAGTTTATTTATAAGTTTTGCTCTAAGAATTAAAAGATTATTTTTGAGTTTTTTTTCTTAAAGTTGTGATTTTAAAGTTTAGTTATGTTTTTTACACATTTTTTAACAAATTAATTTGTTTTTTTTGATAAATATTATTTATTATGAGATAATTCGATTTTTTTACGTAAATACTACTTTTCTGTGTTATAGCCTAACCTAACCCAACCTAACATGTCCCGATTTGACCATCAAGATATCTGGCAACCCTAATTAAACGTCATCACAAAACAGCCATGAGCGGAGGTGGGATTCGAACCCACAACAGTTTGATCCAAAGCCAGCACGCTAACCAGTACACCAATCTGTCCTCTCGACTTCTTGTATTTTATTCGTATTTTATTTTATTTTTATTTATAGGTACATATTTGCTAAATAACCGAGCGTGAACACGACACACCTGATCTTTTTTTTTAATGTCTACCTCGAATCGTAATTCGTAATCAACTAAATTTTAATTTTATTTGACAAGACGCATTTTTATCTCGTTGCACAGTAATTGATAGCGCTAGTAAGTTCTGTGACAGGTTCTCCAAAACCTATTGTAAGATCATCTCAGTTTCCAGATCTCACGTCACTAGGCTTTTTTAACGGTGCCTCTTTAAAAGTTTGATGTACAAACTTCCTTTCAACTCAGAAAAAGGACTTACGGCTCGCATTATTATCATTTCACTCGATGAGATCCACTCAAGGTGTTTGATCAATATACAATTGCTACCACATGTTCAACAAAAGGTGAAGACATTACATCGTTTTTTGTTTTTTTGTGAATAAATTTTAAATTGCTGTGGTAAATGTAAGAAATGAATTTAATTTGCAAATAAATATTGTTTAAATAATTGAATTCTGATTATTTTATATTTTTATCATTTACACAAATACAAAAATAAAATCCCGTACGCGACTTGAACAAATTTGAAATTATAGCGAAATTTATTCCCTCTATAAACCCAAAACAGTGCGTTGTTGGATACGTCTGTATACATAAAAAGTTATTCGTCTCGGTGCCCTCCACCATCAAAGTCCAAACGAAGTTTCTCGATATTATTCTTAAGCACTTTGCATTTTTTTAATAAAATAATTCGGAAATGGCTACTAAAGAACAAATTTCCAACTTTTTAAGTGCAATTTTTATATTGTTTCAATCAGAGAGATAAAAAATATGCCAGTCTCCAAAAGGGCAAGAGAATTCGTTCTTTTAGTTTTTACAAAATACGAATAAAAGACTGGAATTTTGAATTTTATATGTATTGTTTTAGTACTTTCTTGCTTCTACTCTAAATAAACTTTTAAAATACAAAACAAAATTGAAAATAATTACGTACATGTCCACATTCTCCCGGACTAACACCCGGAAAATCGATGATATGTGGTTCCACACGTTTCACAAGAGCAGGCCGTTTAGGCCGAACCAAACCTCCGAACATCTTGTATAAAATATTGATGTATTTATATTAGTAATTCACTGCATAATTTATTAATTATGCCGAAGAATGATTACAGGTTTGCGAGAATATTGAAAAAACCCGATAACGTGTCTTAAGTTGAATCCCTCACGCAATAAAATGACGTCCTATTATAAAAAATAATATTGTAGTGATAGTTTTATTGAAATAAACTTCCATGGTAACGTCAATAAGTTATTTTGGTTGGCTCGAGGGTGGTTCTTCCTCGAATCATTAGCGTAGAATCAAGATGAGTAATGATATGATTAAGGGCATATTTTTGTGTTTTAAGCAATGTATATTTTAACATAATATAAACTGGGTGACATTTATATCATCTATACTAATATTATAAAGAGGTAAAATTTGTTTGTACGTTTGTTTGTAATGGATAAACTCAAAAACTACTTAACTGATTTTAAACATTCTTTCACCTATAGAAAGCTACATTATCAGCGAGTAACAAGGGCTGTATTTTAATTTCAAAAAAATTAGAGAGGGGGGTTATAAATCATAAATTTTATCTCTGGAACTAATAAGCCGATTCTAAAAATTCTTTCACTAATAGAAAACTACGCACGGAGTGATATTCTCGCGAGGGGTATTGCGGGGGGGAGGGGGATTATAAATCATAAATTCTTTTCTCTGGAACTACTAAACCGATTCTAAAAATTCTTTCACTAATAGAAAGCTACGCAGGGGGTGAGATTCTCGCGAGGGGGTACTTCCGGGGGGATAATAAATCATAAATTCTTATCTCTGGAACTACTAAACCGATTCTAAAAATTCTTTCACTAATAGAAAGCTACGCAGAGGGGGAGATTCTCGCGAGGAGGTACTCGCGGGTGAGGGGGGGTAAAAAATCATAAATTCTTATCTCTGGAACTACTAAACCGATTCTAAAAATTCTTTCACTAATAGAAAGCTGCGCAGGGGGAGAGATTCTCGCGAGGGGGTACTCGCGAGGAGAGGGGGTGGGGGGATAAAAAATCATATATTCTTATCTCTGGAACTACTATACCTAAACCGATTCTAAAAATTCTTTCACTAATTGAAAGCTGCGCAGGGGGAGAGATTCTCGCGGGGGGATAACAAATTACGGGGGGAGATTCTCGCGGAGAGGATAACAAATTAGGGGGAGATTCTCGCGGGGGGGATAACAAATTAGGGAGGGAGATTCTCGCGGAGGGATAACAAATTAACAATATACTAAATACACGTGAGCGGAGCAATGGGTGACCGCTATTAAATCATAATTTCATACCACCCGGGCGAAGCCGGGACGAAACCGCTAGTCTAGTATAAACGTATAATCTTAGGCTTAATAGCGCATGAATGAAATAAAAATAACAAATTTACAATTAAATGTCTGGAAAAGGGCCTTTTGAGTGGATTATGAATGTGATTTCATTTTTATTTATTTTATCAAAATTGCAGGTTTTAGAGACAGTCAAAGTTGCAATTTTTAGACCTATTTTGTTACCAGGTCTATCTTAACAACTCCTGCATTACCTATAAAGCTGTAATTCATGTAATTTCACGTACCTATAGAATTTACAATTATGCTGCTATTTAAAATGCCAAGAAACCTTTTCTGTTATTCTTTTTTATACCGAATGTGAGGTTAAGCTTTAAAGCTTTGTAACAAGAATACGTATTTTTAAACTCGATAACGCATTGTTCCATTATGACGTCATTCGCCGTCACTGTATTGTTGATAATTGCAAGCTATTGTGAGTTGTGTAATTTCATTCGTAAAGGGACTGTAGGGTCAGTGGGGACACCGTGGGGCAAGACGATATTATTCACAGGTGTTATATAGCGAGAATAATATTGATTCTTATTATAAATTGGTGACCTTTGTAGTGCAGGAGTACCGCGATAACCCATTCAACCGTGGAACTATAAAGAACGCTGTTCGTCGTGTTCATTTGTTTTGCATGTAACGGCATTCGTTTGTTTATTTGGTATGTAGGCAATTCGCTTACAGCCCGCGTCAATATCATGACAGGATCCGGATCTAAAATCTTTACTTTAACCAAATTAAATTAAATTAATTTTTATGTCTAAACTGAAATATAATGTATATAATTAATTGATAAAAATAAGAAATTCAGCTCTTTAATACCATGTTCTTTGAGTTTTTAAAAATATATTTCTAACTTAATAAATATGGATTTGGTTGCTACCAAAATTTTAGTAGCAATACTGTTGGGAGTATTACGATTTATTTTCGGAATAATACCAATAAAAGTTTATTATTTCCTTTGTCATTGGGGCGAAGACTGCGACCCTACGATCCACGCAAAACGTCACAAACAGGTATTGTGTTTTATTGCTCGGTTACAAAGTTTCGGGGGTGGAGTTTTATTTGCGACATGTTTTCTTCATATGATTCCTGAAGTGCGTAAATCTACAGAAGAACTAAAAAAATTTTGGAATATTGACGAAGATACTGCATCATATTTTCCATACTCCGAATTGGTCATAAGTGTTGGTTTCTTTTTAATATATTTCATTGAGGATTTCGCGCACTGGATTGTCAATGGACGTAAAACAACCCCGTTAATAACACCAAATGAATCAATTAAAATTGTATCCTTCGACGAAGATAATAACAAAGGAAGTGCTATCAATGTGACGACAGTTGACAGCGCTAAACAGTTGGAGAGGTTACACCAATCAAATGAATATCTAAATAATAATAAAAATGGTGTCGTATTAACAATCGGCAGCGGTAAACAAGTGCAGAACGGTTACGTGCAAATTTCAAGGCAAAATAGCGATGCTGGTTCGATTAAACAACAAAGGCAACTTCGAGGATTGCTTGTTATTATTGCTCTTGCATTTCATTCATTATTCGAAGGGTTGTCTATCGGATTGTTGCAAAATAAAGGCAATATTTGGTTCATGTTTACTTCAATGTCAATACACGCGGCAACCATTTTGTACATAGTCAGTTTCGAAATGGCGATCGCAAAAGTAAGGACTGGAGTGATTGTGGCACATATGGTAGTGTTGGCGTTAGTGAGTCCTTTGGGGATCATCATAGGACTTATAATCACCATTAATTCAGACATAAATACCGAAGGAAAGTCACATGCTATCGTTTTGTTGGAAGGACTTTCGGCTGGAACTGTTTTATACATAACATTCTTTGAAGTTTTAAACCGCGAAAAGCACAGACGAAGATATCGATTTTCAAGAGGTGTCTGCATAATGGCTGGATTTCTTTCAATGTTACTTTTGAAAACGTTTGAAAACTAGGAAAATTATAATCTAAATTTTATTTTAACTTCAAATATCCACAATCATGCACATTATGAAAATGGCTAGATGAATTAGTATTTCAAAAAAAAGAAATCAAAAATGTAAACCCACTTGTAAAATATTTTTTATAAAGCAAGGAAACATTGAATATAATATTTTTGTATAAATATTTAAGGAAATTTAAATATATATTATGCATATGAAGTAGTTCACTTTAAAAAAATGACAGTACAAATTAAGACAAGAGTCTAGAAAATAAGACTATTTCGTTCCGGCTTCGACGCCTACCCGTAGCGCCGAGCGCGTGACGACCTACCCTCAACATGTGCAGAGATGAGAAAAACGGATCTTTTCAGTGCTGTATATCTTTGCATCTGGATCCGACTCTCTAAACCGGTTCAAAAAGATCTGAGTTCTGAATATCGCTCACCGGCTGCAACGGCACATTTCAAAGTTAACATTTTTTTGGGATAATGACTGATTCATAAAATATCTATACTATTACCTATATAAAAATCTTTGGATGTTTGTTTGTTTGTATATATGTTTGTATGTATGTTCCAAATGATTTAACTAAAATCTATTTGAGGGATTTTGATGATTTTTTTTAATGTTCCTTATGATCCCAGAAGTGCTATAGGCTATGTTTTATTGAACTTTTTTAATTAACTTTTGAGTTAATTAGTTAATTAAATTTTTATTGGTTCTCTACTACTAACAAAACGTGAAATTCCTTTGCATTTTAGCGTATTGGCGGAATCCTATTAACACAAGTCCGACTTCGCTTTCCCCCCAGGGGGGACATTGGAATGTGGTTGCTATCGCACATTGCATTCCAATGTTCTTTGGGACCCGAGTTCGTACCAGTCGGTTTGTGTATTCTTACACACAAATGGATTATTTGTCGTGTTGAAGACGCTAATGACCTGAGTTGTCGACGCGTCTATTGGGAACTGACATGTGGATGTGGCTTCAAAAACATGGCTGACAAAAAATTGCAGTTTTAAAAAAATTACATTTATGTGATAGTATAGTGTTGACGATTAAAATGCTATTAAATTTAAATGAATTAATATCTTAGGTTGATGGTGGAAAAATATTTTTAATAGCAGAGCTGGAAGAAAAATGTAATTACATGACGTATATTATACACTCTTTCAACATTGTAAACATTATTATTTTATTTACTTTTTAGGTTAACTTACTAATTACTTGGTAGTATATAGGTAATCACATTTTTTAAAATGTAAAGAACATATTTTCATTGTTCGAGTAACTTCTTTTAATTTTAATAGATTTTTCTATGCTATATATTTATCAATTTTTTCAACATTACCGAAAAAAGTTTCAATACCAACAGTATGATACGTCGAAAACTTATGAAAAATAACATCTAAATCTTTAGCAGATTTACTTTGACAACCGTTTAGTACACAACAAACTTCTAGCTTTCGATTTTTTACCTTCTGGAAAACGTTCAACTTCCATTTTAACTTTTTTAAATAATAATTAATTAATTTAATATAAATGTCAATGTTAGCACCATACTAACTAGACAGTCGCAATTTTATGATAGTTTAATTTTTTGCCACCAGATGTCATGTCTCAATTCGTCAGTTCCCATATAGATAATTAATTAGACTTCGCTTCGCAGGAGTGTAATTCTCGCGGGGGGGGGGGTAATTCCTCTGGGATAACTAAATAAAAAGTAACTCTGAAATTCTTTTACATTTTAGCGTAGGTAGATATAGGCGGAATCCTACTAATATTATAAACACCACCATGATGCACCATACAATTCTTTTTTAAAAGAACGCGTGATTTAAATATTATTTTTATATAGGTAAAATCAATTGTTGAAAATTCAAGGTTATTGTTGAAGAAAATCAAATATCAATTAAATGACAATCAATATTATTACAGCTTGATTATTTTAATGCCGATAACCATTCACCACGAAACACTTTTTTACAAATTACATTGTTGAATTGTTTATTATATTTCTCTTTAATTCTTATATTTTCTGTTAATAACCCAGTAAATGAAAGGAAAAAATCACCCAATGTCGCAAGTCGCAACTAAATCCCATAGAGCTGGAATTTTCACAGATGGTAGAACACCTTTAGACATGTATTTTTACAAAAGTCCCCGGTTATCCCACAATCGACTAGGTCCTGCAGTCAGGGTTCATTCTGATTGGTCGAATCTTGATGTCGTTTGGCACACACACACATCCACCTAAACGAACGTAACAACTAACTAGTGAACTCTATACTAATATGGATAGTTGATAGCGATTAAAAAATGGGTTTTGTATGTGGACAATGTTCAAACACAATTTATTCTTCAAGACAGGCATTATGTTCACAAAATTAGAACGAAAACTTCAGGTAAGGCTTGTAATCTAATTCTTTCTATTAAAGTCGATCAATTTTTTGACATTCCAATATAAAACCTAATTTAATAATTATTATTATTTGAGATATTAGGATGTCCAAAATTTATACAATAACAGTGTTTTTGAGAAATTGGAATAGAAAAATAAATTTTAATTAAGTTTTATTTATAAATGTTAGAAAATTGATCGACGTTTATAGAAAGAATTAGATTACAAGCCTTATACCTGAAGTTTTCATTTTAATTTTGTGAACATTAATGCCTGTCTTGAAGAATATTTGTTTGAACATTGTCCACATACAAAACCCATTTTTAATCGCTATCCATTTTAGTATAAGTACAGAGTTTACTAAGTTAGTTGTTACGTTCGTTTAGTTGTGTGTATGTGTGAGCCAAACGATATCAAGATGGGGTATTCGATCAATCAGAATGGACCCTGGCTGCAGGGTCTAGTCGCTTATGGTTATCCCCCCTGTGCTTCCCCCGCCACCCCCTCTTGAATATTTACAAATCACTTTTTGCTGAGCTTGTTTCGAAATATCTCAGAAACGGTCGACTTACGCGATTCTTTCACTATCTAATGTTTTTAAAGTGCGCGACAGCTTCTTGAAAATCACGCGCTTTTTGTAACCTTGGTATAACTATTGGTTAAAACGTAACGTCGTTTTCAATAGCTTTATTTGTTGTTCTTCATCGAATTTTAAATAGAAAATACACATATTCATAAAGCAAACAACGCCCTAAATCATAATGAAAAATTTTTTCGTTGGAGAAGAGCCAATTATACAATTGTTTCGAAAGATATTGGAAAAAATCATTTTACCAACCAGTGGTCACAGTCAGGATTCTAACCTGAACCTTTCCACTTTCGCGGCGGAATGAGCTTACAATACTCAACCGTGACATGATTGCTAAATTAATATTCTCCTTATATGCTTCAGAATCAATAGATTTTCACTACATGCGAGAGTCAGTTCGTATATGCTAATTCAATAGCTATGATATGAAGTGAATCCTCGTGCGGGGGTGACGGGGGAAGCACAGAGTGGATAACCGGCGACTTTTGTAAAAATACATGTCTAAATGTGTTCTACCATCTGTAAAAAATCCAGCTCTATGGGAATTAGTTGCGACATAAAACCTTTATTAACCGGGCTATAAGCCAACTTCATTCTGTTGTCTGTTTTTACAAGCTTTTATTACTTCCCACCTCTACTATGGTAGGGAAGTAATGGATTTAGTCCGAAAAAAATATTTCGAGATTTTAACAAATCTTCACGTTTTGAGACCCTAGCAATCGTTTAAGATCATTTTCAGACTGATATCTGTATGTGTGTGTGTGTGTGTGTGTATGTGTGTATGTGTGTGTGTGTATGTGGTCAATTTTTCGCCTTCGATATCTCAAGAACGGAACAACATACGGGCATGCCGATTGTTCTATTGTGTTTATCAGTCTTTAACTTAGATCTGATTAGATTTTGAGTCAAATCGGTTCTGTGGATCCTGAGATATTCAAAAAAACGTTCTCAATGTCACGTATTAACATAGGTAAAAAAATATATAAATGAATTCTAGATGTTATAATATGAAAAAAATGTAGATATTTTTTTTCTCTAAAATGTATAGTTTTCGAGAAAAAAAATATTTTACTAAAAAAAGAAAATTGTACGTAAATCAAGGTAACCATGATTTTTGCTATATTAAGCTAGCCATCAGTAGATCACCAAACAAAAAAGAGGGCCATGCTTTTTTCAAAGAATAAAAATTAAATTGTGTTTTAAAGACCACCAACAGCTAAGGTTATTTGGGCCTAGTCAAAGAATAAAAAAACGAGTGTTTATTTTTTGAAAATATTTACTAGGTGGGAAGTATAGGACTGGTCATCAGTCGAATTTTTTAACTTGCAATGTATGTTAGTTAGTTAGTTAGTTTGTGTGTTTGTTTAGGACGGTCAAAACTTGCAAGTCAATTTTGAACGACTTCCACGTATCCGATCGATTTGAAATTTTGTACACATATGTATTCCCAATGACAATACATGAATAAATCGTTTTTAGAAATAAATTCAACCCCTAAGGGGTTCAAACGGGGATGTAGGGTTTTTTTGACTAATCAACGCCCAGGCCAAATCGCTGAAGCTAGAAACTTGAAATTTGGACAGTTGGTTCCTTTTCTGACGTAAGCATCCACTAAGAAAGGATTTTTCGAAATTCAACCCCTACGGGTGTCAAGGGGGTAAAATTTTGAAAAACTAAAATGAACGAAATAAATATTAGTAAAAAAAACTTTTTAGAGACAAGTTTTTATTTAAATGTACTAAAAGGGAAACAATAATTTTTAATAATTTAGGTTTATAATTATAAAAGCGTGGGTCGTGATTAATATTATCATAGAGTTCACGACCCACGCTTTTATAATTATGAATCTAAATTATTAAAAATTATTTTTTCCTTTTTCGTGCATTTAAATAAAAGCTTGTCTCTAAAAAGTTTTTTTTTACTAATAATTTTATTTAGTACCTACCTATTTAAAAAAATTTAACTGTCTTGGGACTTTTTATATGAATTGTTCGGTGTTCCAGACTAAATTTACGCACTGTATACTTATTTAATATTTTTCCTCTAGAATTTCACATTTGAAAAAAAAATGAAACGAACATTAACATTGTCAATTTTTATTTATTTATTTTTTTCAAAGAAGGAAATTTCGCAAAATGAATGTTGGCAACAGTTTGCAACACTGTAATGTATAATATTAAATTGTTGGTCACAATGTGGTGAACCTTGACCTCTCCTAAAATAAATTTTAACGCAGCTAAAGGTTGAATCATTTAAAATCTAATACCGACGTTTTTACAGCAGTTTATAAGTAATTTAAAGTTATGTTTTCAATTATTAATTCTTTTAAATTATTGTTCGTGGTTAGTAAATAATTATCTACAGTGAAACTGTAGAAAATAATCATTTTCTTATTGATTGTTGTTCTTTTATTCATATCAATAAAGAAATTTATTTGTTTCAGATAAGTTTCTTATCACTTTATGGATACATCGATGCAAGAGTTTTGGTAAAAAGGAGTTACTCTGATCATTCTATTATGGGTTACCTGACTGAGGTAACATTAAAAGTTCTATAAAACCGATACAGTACCCATATTATATTTTGTAATAATTAAAAAAACGGTAATTTCTTTTTTTAATTTTTTCAATTAATTTGCAGCGGACTTGTTGGTGGAACGAAGTTTGTAAAGAGGAGTTTCAGTCATTGTTCAGATGCAAATGTCCAATGTGGTCGTACTGTAGAAGCCCCGGAAAATACTACAACGCAGTGTGTTCTATAACCGAAACCGGGTATATTTGGAGACAACCAGATAAACCCTGGAGGGTTACCTAGCAACGAAAGGGGCGCTGATTAGCGTCCCTAAACACATATTCCGTGTTATAATATTTTCATAACATCTAATAAATTATAATTAATATTACTATTATCGCCATTATTATCTCGATTATAGTGTAGGAAAAGCACTTTTTAAAAGCTGAAACAAATATATTTAATAAAAAAACAGTGACGCTTATAATTTAGTTATTGTAATTATTAATTAATGAAAAATTAGATATTTGCTCAGAAATTATATCAAAATACGATTGTTTTTTAAATATTTATTATAAATAATATTATGTATGTTATTTTTTGTTCGATCAATAAAATATTTAACGATTCTAATATTTATTTAATTCAATTCATAGGTAATTTAAAAAGGTAAATTATTTTGTTATTGTAGTGGCAGTACTGATGTATATAAATGTATCTTGAAATGTATTGATTCCGGAATTAACTTTAGTACCTACAATTTGAGAAGGGATTTTTCATCCTTGTTTTCATGTATATCTGCTATATCATTTTGTTTCTCTTTTCTGTACCACTTGCACAAACGTCAAATGGTGATAACTGAAGTCGTGAAACTTCAAAATGACAACCATATGTTCCTTCATTGTTTTTGTATTTCTAACTATTGTTGTTAACATATTGTGCGTTAATGCTTTTCCGCAACGAGAAAAGACAAGGAACGACAAATTTTATGAAGAAATACAAAATTTACTGTCGCAAAAAGTCGCAGCTTATAAGGTTTGTTTTACATCATAATCTTTAGCATTGTATAAGTAAACAGATATATAACATATTAATTGAGATATTTCAGTAAAAATATATATTAATAATTATTATTTTTGGTAACTTATTTTGACAACGTTATTATCTTCCTGGAAAACCAGTATGATTTTGGTTTTCCTTGTATCATTTCTAACCATGCATTAAAATCTTTTTAAATAGGCAACATAAAATACACCACAATATTGTAAGTTGCTGGTCGTCAGGGATTTAGAATTTATTAATGTGGGAATGTTAATAAAATAACAAAAAATTGCGTCTTTTTAAATATCTATTTTTGTTCGAAAATTGCATACTATTTTTACTTGCAGTCTCGAACCCTAAGCAATTCAATTCCAGCTCATCCGCCAAAACCAAAAGTCGTTTCAGATTGGCCAAAAACCGATATTAAACTTGGCCAAGTAACTGGAGTGTCGGTAAATTCTAAAAATCAACCAGTTATCTTCCACAGAGGTAGTCGAGTTTGGGATGCGAGGTTGGTACACGATTTTTCAGTACCTATAATAATTTATGATTTGGAAAAGAATAAACCTTTCCCGATCAAATTTCAATTTAATTTCAGTAATATTATTTTCATTCATAAAACTTACCGATTTTCATAATAGAAAAATAAATAATAATTTATTATTACGATTGATTAACATATTAATACAATATGACAATCAACGTTATTAACTTGTGTACAATAATGTAGTATTTCACATCTCAAGCCTTGTTAGAGAGTTACGATTTTTTGGTTGGGATGTAGATATTTTTAATAAATATTTATTTTATTTATTTGTTCAACCAGTAAAATTTACAAGCGTAAATCCTGTAGAGGTAATTTAACTACCTGTGCACAGAGCTGGACATATTGCAATACATGTACTCAACTACTTGTACTTTTAGAGCTTTTAGTGTACTCGGTACTCAGTCCAGAGTACTTTTTTTAAAAAAGTACTTTTACTTGTACTCGACCTGAAAAAACGTATTCAAAAGTACTGAAGTAGGTACCGAGTACTTTTCGGTGTACTCGAGTACAAGTCGCATAAGTATATTTAAGTATATTGCGCTACATAACAAGTATAAACATGCTAATACCTGCAAAACATTATACGACAATGATTCACCTTACCGCGAGCCAAGTGTTACTCCAGAAAAACGTCCGTCTGTTGCAAATGCAATCTAGAAATTAAAGCAAGAGCAGCAGAACTTTATAGTGTTAGTTTAAAAACTATTGAATTTTAAAGTGCAGACTGCAGATATTAATTAAATAAACTTAAAGTCATTATAAGAAAATTTGTCGTACTGTCATAAAAATAAAATTATCTTAGGCTACGTGCTGCTACCTTCCTTATAGGATTAAAAAAAATTCGTGTTTTATTATTATCACAAATAACATTAAGTCCCTTGCGTTTTAACTTAAGCATAGCCACTTCCACTCTCTCTCGTCATTATCCAATAATGAAAAAGTACTTGTACTCAAGTCCTTATAAAGCACTTACGTACTGATCATTTGTACTTGTACTCAGTACTCGAGTACATTTTGTGTAGAGTATTTGTACTCAGTACTCGAGTACTTTTTTATTGTACTCGGAACAGCTCTGCCTGTACATAGGACTGGTTACAATAATCCTTATTCACGGAGATTTTTAAATGATCATCAAACAAGACCAAGTTAAATTAAAACTCTAGAGTCTTGCGTTATAATTTATAAGCGATAAACAACAGTTGTGCTTTTACCTTATTGCCAATTCAAATGTTCCATTATGATCATAATAAGGTCCAGATAGGACCAACAGGCAACCGGGCAAATACTCAGTGGACTGGCGCCTTATGGGGCCGCCAAGAAAAAAAGCTATCAGTATTATTAAATGTTATACTTTTTTGTGTACTCGTAAAAGAATTAAACTGGAAATTGGGGCATAGCAGGGCCGTAGCTAGAGCTGAATTCAAGATAGGGCACTGAAAGTTTAAAGTAGGGCTGAAGCAAAAAACTACAATTTATTAATTGGATTGCCCACCTCATCTGGTGATATCAAATTACAAAAGCAAAAAAACGGTGAATGACAATTTAATCAAAAAAAAAAAAAAGAATACAGAACTTGCCATGTTATCAAATTTCCGAAGAACTTCATTTAGATCCAACGAATTTAATCTTGTTTTTCCAAATGTCAGATAGATCAAGTCTGTCATTCTGTCGTGACAGTCTTTGCGGCTTATTTATAATTCCTTAAAGTAGGGCACTGGATGTTTTAAGGTAGGGCATTGCCTCTTAATGCCCCTCCTAGCTACGGCCCTGGGGCATAGTCAAAATATTATTTGGTAGCAAAATATTATTACTAGTCTTGAGCCTCGACCATAACTCATAAATATTACTAAACATGAATAGCGATATTTTCGTTTTAATTATTTTTTAAATAATATTTATATTCAAATTTTTTAGCTCATTTGATTACGAAAACAATTTTCTTTTAACAAATGAAGGACCAATAGCAGAGAACACCATTTTAACTCTAGAACCAGACACGGGAGAAATAATTGATAGCTGGGGTTCAAACGCTTTTTATATGCCACATGGAATTACAATTGATAGACACGATAATGTTTGGATCACAGACGTAGCTCTACATCAAGCATTTAAAGTTAGTAAGCTGTAGCTTTATTTAATTCATTTAAAAATTATCTTGTTGCTTTTTAGTGTATTTGCCATATGGCACATACACTATTGGCGTCGGTCGGATGGCGGGACCTAGGGGCCGGACCAAAATTTCTCGACGTTTCATAGCCTCCTGAACATTTTGGCACCATTTTTGGAAATGTCTATTTATATATATATATATATATATATATATATATATATATATATATATATATATATATATATATATATATATATATATATATATATATGTGTACGGGCTATAACTTTCGAAAGAGTTAATTGATTTTGACGAAATTGGGTAGGCACGTTGCAATCCATAACCGCACGAAGCCTATTTAAAATGGGCCCAATCGGACCATTTTAAGGGTGGTTTTTAGGGGTTGAAAAATGTTTTTGGGCCCAAAAATACCGAAAAAACTCTCAGAATTGTTTCAAAATTGAAATTTAACCCTTTAGTGAACATTAAAATGTGCTGTTAAAATTTTAATAAAATCGCCCCGACAGGTTCGGACTTACAAATTTTATGAAAACACTAGGTTGCGGATAGTGATTTACTTACTGAAGGGTGTATTTAATTTGGTACAGAGGTTACATTGATAATAATATTGAAATTAAGAAAAAAAAATATTATTTTAAGGGATGTATTAAGGGGTTAAATTTTTTATTTTGT
Source organism: Mongoloraphidia duomilia (assembly GCA_039654895.1). Classification (NCBI taxonomy): domain Eukaryota; kingdom Metazoa; phylum Arthropoda; class Insecta; order Raphidioptera; family Raphidiidae; genus Mongoloraphidia; species Mongoloraphidia duomilia. The sequence goes on from CM077516.1 coordinate 51,813,847, forward strand.
CCAAAAACCAACTTATGTTCACCTAATAACAGCACAATGCCTGTATTAGCAAATACACTATATTGTCGGCAGGGTTTTGGCACTGCGACCCGAGTTTTTAATTATTTTTATTGTGTATATTTTTTATCTTGCAACTCTATATCGGCGGAAATGATGCAACCCGATTTATATAAATATTTCCAAGGTTTAGTTTTATTTTTTATCGAACTGCTGGTGTAGTGTGGAAAAATAAAAAAATAGAAATAAACCATCATGCCTGACAATTGGCTAATTACTACGTGTTTTACTGACGACTTGAAAAAGGCTGATATTTCGTCACAAGCCCAAACTGGCACATTTAATTTCGATTTTTTTGTAGAAAAATTTCTGTTAAGATAATAAATTACCTTATAAGTTGGGTAGATTTATTTCACTGCAAGTTGGGCCTCCTAGACCCAATATTACATAAATATTTGGTATATCTTCACTATTTTATTTCCTGCTTTGTTCACAAAATAAAAGTACAATTAAAATAGCAAATACAGTAGAATCCGGATAGAACGACTTTCAAGGGACCGGCGACATTATGTCGTATTAACCGGACGAGGCACAAAGTGACCGCATAATTTAAGCTTGTTTTTATATAATACATATAGTGTACAATAGATTAATTTCTATGAAAATAAAACAAAATATATTAACACTTACAAATATATATGTACATATGTATGTATGTATTATGTAACTTTAATGAAAATTAAACATTGCACATATGTGTGTATTATAGATCAGAGGAACAATATGTATTGTAATTTCGTTCTAACCGGACAATTATTATAAAATAAGGTCGCTAAAAGCAGTTGGTCGCTTATGAAACCTAACTTGAGTTTGCATTTACGTCGCTAAAAACGGTTAGCCGTTATAAATGAAGTCGTAATAGATGGATTCTACTGTATATTAACACTTAACAGTATATTAGAACCGTCAATTATTTTTTATATCCACTACTACAGTTTAGACCGAAGGATCTAGCACCACTACTTGAATTTGGAGAACGATTCATGCCAGGTTCCGGACTGCGTCACTTATGCAAGCCGACTTCAATAGCCGTAGCTTCGACAGGTGAAATATTTATAGCCGATGGGTACTGTAATCATCGCGTTTTAAAATTCAACGCTGCTGGTGGCCTCCTTCGTATCATTCCAAATCCACCAGGTATTTTAATTCAGATTTTCATATCCTTTATTGCCTCACATTTTGATAAGTTAGAGCAGTGTTACAGTGTAAAACTGCATTAGATAGATGTAACATATTATAATAGTAACTAATACAGTTTATTTTTTGAATGTATAGAATTATTTTTAATTGAACATTCATATTTACAGAATTTCTATCCCTGCAAGTACCTCACGGATTGGCTCTTTTAGAAGACGACGATCGCATTTGTATTGCAGATCGTGAAAACATGCGTGTAACATGTCCGCGTGCCGGTTTACGCAGCGACAAAGGAATAAACGCCCCTGCTCTAACAATCCAGCAGCCTGATATGGGACGCGTATTTGACATAGCTGCTCTAGGTAATAACTAGTTCGTAATAGGTTGGTTGTAAGAAAAAGAATTATGGATCCACAACTACTGGTAACCGTTTTTAAGGTTATTATAGGGCTCTTGACTCATTACGAGGCACATTTTATTTTCAACGTTCCTTAAATCAAGTATATGATTTTAGACACATTTTTTATAATTAAAAGTGTGTTTATAATTTATATATGGAGTCAGCAGTTACTATTTTTTAGGCACTGTATTATTTGCTGTAAATGGACCGACTTCACCAATGATCCCAGTTTCTGGACTAACGATTGATCCAACCACAGAATCAGTAATTGATCATTGGTCTCCAACAGAGGTAATATTAAATTTAAGTACATATTCTATTCAGGGCCAGATTAACCATGTCGGGGTCCCTAGGCAATGCAATTCTCGGGGCCCCTTTTCAGCCGTTTGAAGATGATCAGCTCTTTTTAAGTTAATGAAGGGATGTGAGTAACTTCCAGAGGTCTGATCGACTCTAAATTTGGTGTCCTGTTCTGTTAGTAACAAAACAGGACAGGATACCAAATTATACTTTATAAAAATATCTAGCACTCTTATATCCAAATTCATAACTTTTGAAATACAAAGCAAAGTAAAACTTTTTAAATTAAATTTATTCACGGTCGCAAAACTCACAAATCGCAATTACAGGTCAAGCATTTCAAAACTTTTTTTATCATACTGTATTTCGACGCATGCTGTCAGTTGATGAAATACTTCATAATATTTACAGAACAGAACTATCTAGTATCGAGTAGTAGAACTAATAATATGGATGCGTCACGTAGCGTATTGTATATGATTCACACAATACACTACGTAACGCATCCATATTATTAGTTCTACTACTCGATACTAGATGGTTCTGTTCTGTAAATATTATGAAGTATTTCATCAACTGACAGCATGCGTCGAAAAAAAGCGATAATACCTATTGTCAATTTTCCAATTAAATTTTCACTCTATGAAACATTTTCAATTTCTTTTGTGCGCGCGCGGGGCCCCTAGGCAGTTGCCTACTCTGCCTAATGGTTAATCCGGCCCTGATTCTATTCAAAATGTGATAGTGTGACATTGGGACAGGGAGGGGTCTAAAACCTACTAAATTTGTAACGTAATATACGGATGACCCCTTCTAGAGCCGTTCTGACTCTAGACCACTAATTCATATTTACACTAGCAATTCACGGACAAGTATATCAAACAGACATAAAGCAACTGATCTAAACTCTAATATGTTTTTTTATTTTCATTACAGCGATTGAAAAATCCACACGCTATTGCTGTAGATCACAATGGAACATCTCTATACATCGGAGAAATCAGCCCAAATAAAATTTGGAAATTTTCTTTAATGCCAGCAAAAGGTAGAGAATAATATGTGTACTTTTTAAAACCTAAGAAGATACTTTCATTTTCATACAAATTTGAGTATACCACTTTAAGATCTTAACTAATAATTATGTTATGTTTCAAAATGCGTTTAGTTTAATAAAATGTACAGTGTAGTCCGAACTTTAATTTTTTAAACATAATTTAGTATATCGATTATCGGACTTTATCGCCGTAATATGTAAACAATAACTTAATATAAATTTCTCAAAACAATTATTCACTTTTACGAAGTCAAAAATCATCATTTTCACTCATGTAACTTTGCGGAAAAAAACATTTTTTGAGTACAATATTTTGACGAGAAAAGCCTCAGCTTTCAATTTCCCTCACAATGTTTTTGTGTGTCGTTGTACCACTTTCAAGCAGACTGGGAAAAAATTTCAAAAAAATGTCAACTTTAAGGGCACCCATGGGCATGCAAAATTTTTTTTCGGGACTTTTATCATCATAACTTGAAAGATTTAAGTCTTAGCTTTCAATTCAGCTACTGAAAGTCAAGCTACGATTTTTTAATTAGAAGATATGGCGATTTGAAAAAAGTTTACCTTTCAGGCACATTTGCATTGTACCACCTGCTTTGTTTACTTTGTATCACTTTGTTTTCGTTTGTCTCATATGCAGTTAACAACACGCTTTAAAAACTATCAAATTTGTTTTCGAAAGCTCAGAAAAGTTTCTGAATCGCAAACAATGCGAATTGTAACTTTTTCCAAGAATGTAACACCCAGCGATATGTGGCAATTTGAGTGGGTGTTGCTCAATTTGTAGTGAATTTCACATGGTAAGCTTTTTTCAAGTCACCGTATCTTCGAGTGCAAAAATCGTAGCTCGACTTTCAGTAGCTGAATAACAAGCTGAGACTTTAATCTTTCACGCTGATGATGAAAGTTGCGAAAAAAAATTTTGCACGTCCATGGGTGCACTCAAATTTGACAATTTTTTGCAATTTTTTTCCGCTTGGAAGTGATACAGCGACGCACAGAAACTGAGGCATTTCCCGTCAAAATGCTGTATTCGAAAATGTTTTTACGATTTTTTTCCTTAAAGTTACATGAGTTTAAAAACTGATTATTTTTGACTTTGTAAAAATTGATTCCCTAATTGATTTGAGAAGTTTATTAATAAATCGGTGATGGGTAAACTTTTTAGTTATCGATTAGTTAATAACTGACTTGATGTGAAACGTAAGACATTCCTCTCTAGTTCTACTATAACTAGGTTATTTTAATTTTATGTTATTGATAGTTGAGATGCATAATATGTGATGTACAGATCTGTGATTGTTACTTTTTTTCATATGAGTTCATTGAAATTTAAGTAATTGTTTTTTTAATACCTGGGCTGATTATATTTATTTTTAGTTATAATATTACCAGTGCTGGATTAAAGGTTATCAGCGTCCTAACTTTTATACAGCGCTCTCAAAATGTGTCACGGGAATAGAGATTTTAGTATAAAAGGTCTCCTTTTATAATAAAATTGCAAGAAATAATGCTATCCAAAAACATTAAAAGTGGCTGAAGTACATGCTTACTTTGCTAGTGCCTGATCCTGATCCTAGCATTTGTCCGTTCAGCCCATCGGTTAATCTAGTACAGAATACTGAGGATTTAATTTGAAATTCTGTTTAGTCTATAAGTAGCAGTTTTTCCATCACTGATATAGACAAAAATACATTGTTAGTAGGTATATTAACTTCATAGTAAATTTTATTATAGGTATATAAATATTTTTGTTGTTAATATTGTTGCTATACCTGTTAGTGTTTTATTTTATTTACAAAATGGTCACGTTCAAAGTATTAAGCATACCGCTAAAGACTACAACGCGCTGACCAAAACTGTCAAGGTGTTTCTAATTTTGCAATGAACCATTTTCCTGAGAGTAGTCTTTCAATTATCCACGAGAGGCAGCACTTGTGGTATGTACAAACATTATTATTCCCCATTAGTTCGTGTCATTCTAGTGGTATAACTTAATTATTTAACTAATTTAATAATTAAGTTATGCCACTAAAATGACACGACACTAATGGGGAATAAATTATAAAATATAATGTTTGTCTCTACAACAAGTGCTGCCTGTCGTGGATAATTGAAAGAACTACTCTCAGGACAATGGTGCATTACAATAATTGAACTATAGTTGAATTACCTTATCAGAATAGTTTGTTAGTGTGTCCCAAACGCACAGTTTTGTCCAATTGATAACTTTATCATCAAACAGGAAATAAGAACTTTGTAATCAGTTTTGAATTTTAGATTATAAATAATATTAATTTAGAAACAGTATGACAAAGACAAAGGTATCTGGTATTTCGGTGGCAGGTAGTAAATGGTAATGACATAATATGATAGATATAATTAACTAGATCTCAAAAAACGAAAAAAAAACATCAGATTTTAACTGAAATAACTGATTCTGAAAAAAAAATCAGTGATTAGCATATCATAATGTTCTTAATTGTATAAATGTGAAAACATGAAATTATCTCAGTTCTAAATATTGTTTTGTGTTGAAAATAATAGTTTATTTTATTGTTACTATATATAAAATGTTTATTAATTAAAAGTATGAAAAACATTCTTGCTTTTTTATGCGTTCAGAGAGTACCGGTTTAATGTAACAACAAGTAATGAGATCCGCTGTATCTTTTAGAATTTAAATCAAAACGTTTGTGTGTTACAACACTGAAGGTAATGAGGTATATTACTGACGAGTACTGACAGTATGTTAAAACGAGCGATAGTCATACCGACTTTAAAATAACTGCTTTTCACTTCATTTTCAGTATTTTCAAAAATTTTTGACAGTTCATTTTGTGTCGCCAACTTGACTTCTATAGAAGGCTGAGAGTAGCTATCAGTAGGTATAATAGCGGGCAGATCAGGGCGAATAAACATAAATCACTATGAAAATGGTTTGCATTCCCACACTAGTGTGGGAAAGATACGTTCCTGTACAGGGGCCTGTCAAAAGTCACTTTACACATATATGCATGTAAAGCAGCTATTTTATAGTGGGTATGGCAAAAAACATAATATTGTGTGAAAATGGGACAGCTTATTTTTTTTAAAACTTACTACGCATGTAAGTAATGACTTGAACGTACTTAATAATGTTAATTTTACAGTGCATTTTGTTAAAAATATGTTTTTTTTTGTTCTTTCAAGAAAATAAATTTATGTTAGTCATCGAGTTGTTTGTTTATTATTCCATATGTATTCAGACGTTTTTGGCTTAAAAATAAGAAAATTTTGCAAATATTTCCGAAAACTTTTGAGATATGAAGTGAACAAAATTTTTTTAAATAGTATTTATAAATTTTAATTCTGAATTTTGCTCACTACGAAAAAAAAAATGGCTGTATAAATTTTTTGAGAGCTTAAAATTTTTAATAAATAGCCGTCAATAAATAGAAAAAGCAGTTTGCTTGCAAAAAATCCGGGAGTTTTGATATTTGAAAGTATCGTAGTTTGGGGTCTTAAAGAACAAGCTGCGTTTTCGGCGCACCGCTGTCTTGGAAAAATGGCGGGAAAAAGTTTTTTTCACATTATCGCCTTCCCGGTTGATTCTACGGTCAAGATAGTTTTCATCAATATTAAAAAGAGCCAAATTTCCTACAAATTTCGACCCAAACCTTTTTTTGTAGGTAAAGTAGTTTTTAACCAACATCGGCGTAAAGTAGATATTTTGGTAACTTTTGAAAACTTGTTTCCACCTGAATATTTTTAAATTATCAGTTAATAACTTCATTACATTCGGAATCAACTTCCACACCACCATGAGGTAGTCACCGGCGCGCATTTTGTAAATGTTGTATCCCCAGTAGGCCTAATTACCAAGTACAGATACAATCTATTTTAAAATTATCGCAATCTGATGGGTTTTGACGATCCAGGTTAGCCGATATCTATTTCTTCGCCGTTTACAGAACAAGCAGTCATGTGATCATACGATTGGGCATCTTCAATATATTGTTTTTTAACAACAAATTGAAAAAAACATGATACTTTTACCAGTTCTCAGATTAGAACCTGAAAACTTTTATTACAAGAGCCATGCAAACTCCAATTAAACAATGGCATCGCTACACAATCGGATATTCGCAAGTCTAAGAAAATATTAATTATTGAGTGGTTACAAGATATGTAGAAATGTGCGTGTACGTTAACTGGGAATTTGTCTATTCTTTTTCCATAAAAATTGCCAACTTCAAAAGAATTTGGTAAAAGTGTAATAGTATATTGTGTAACTAGTGTGCTAAATACATCGTTATATGTCAGGCGCGATATTCTCAACACAAGTAGTAGGCGAGCATACACGAGTCTTGGCGAGTGTGCATCGCGAGCCTGATGTTTTTAGTACGAGTAGTAGGCGAGCGTACATGAGTGCTGAAAACATCGCGCCTGATGCATAAATATTTAGCACACTCTTTGCACACTATACTTTATATAACACATGCATGGTTTTAGACTTTAATTGAATAAAAAAAACAGTTACATAATTTATGTAACTAGTTACATAATTGTTCATTATGCAACTGTTTTTCATTATAGCACTGAAGAGCGTTACATAATGGTCTCTAGTCAATAAACGGCTATTTAAGGTCCGCAAAACAGATATGACAAAACACTAAAAGCGTGCGTGTGTTATATAAAATGTTTTAAGATGAATTTTTCATTGAAATAACAAAATTATTCGTACTATTTCATATTTCACTATAATTTTATTTATGACTTAAGTATAAAACTACTACTTACATACCATAATAAAGATATTCAAACTAATTAAACGGCATAAGGTTGATCATCATTTTCAAATACATGCCATTTAACATAAGATTCTTTGTGTGAAAAATCTTTTTTATCTTCCTGCCAGCCACGTTCTGGTGCCTTATCGTATTTGAATGCGCTCTCTGCTTCTCCATACAATTTATTGATTTCTTCAATATCTTCTCTGAAACTCCCGACGACTACTTTCTTACCAGTTATCGGATCAGTAATATCACCCATTGGGTAAACGATTTCTTTAATTTCGTGTGTAATAAGCGTAGTTAACTTCGTTGGCATTTCTTTTATTAAAACTACATCACCCGTTTTGCATATTTTATTTGGATCGTGAACATAATAATATTCATCATTTTTAAAGTACTAAAAAAACAGTTTTACTTTAGTAATTTTTTTAACAATAAAATACGAATGACAAACATACCTACCATCAATAAATTTTTATCCAATTCTAATCTACGAACTCGAATTTTTGATGCATTCTGTTTTACACATGGAACACATGAGCCCATTAACAAAAATGTTCTACTTGCTGCAGTTCGCAATGAAGCCATTCTATAACCAAAAAAAGATGGTTTTATTATTAATTCAATTAATATATTCAAAATGTTGAAGTTTAATTATTATATTTAATTATTTAATACTCGCCTATTAATTTAATTATTTAATATTCACCTATTAATCAGTAAATATAGTGTTTTCACTGGTAACCTAGTCGAAAATCGAAATGTCAATGCACATTTTCCATGGTTTCAATAAAGCTGGATTTACAATCGTGAATCGTAACGTAAACGTATAATTAAGCATGAACAATTTAGCTGTGAGTATTAGTCCAAGCAACGAACGAAAAATAGCGGAAAAAAATCATGTAGAAGCCAATTTTGGCACAGTTGTAGGGGAAGGTGTCCTTAACGACATACTAAAAGTACTGATGGGTGGAAGTGGAGCTAAGGGGGGGGGGGGGTCTCTAAAGGTCTCCTTTATTATTTTTTTCGAAATATCTCAGAAACGGTCGACTTAAGCAATTCTTCCACTATGTAATGTTTTAAAGAGGATTACATTTTCTAGAATTTTCATTCCAACAACTTTTCTGTGGTACTAATGGTAAGTGCGCTAGAGCTTCTTGAAAATCACGCGTTTTTTTAACCTTGGTAACCAATGATTAAAATGTAATATCCTTTTCAATTAAGATCCGTCAAATGGGTGGAGCTTAAAAAACATGGCGCAAAGGGGGGGGAAATTTTATATACGGGGTATACTTTTGGGTGTAATTTTATGATTTTCAAAGTGATAAGAAATAATAAATATAAGTGCAATTTGCAATTGGACCGGTACGAATCCTAAACAAAAGAATTTCGTTGAAGGAGAACGGATTCTCAAAGCCGGACATATTATCAAATGTGTGAAAAAAACAAGATAACTGAGCTGTCAAACGTAGTAATCTTTACGGCATATTGCTTAAAAACATCAAAATTAAAAGAAAATCTCCACGAAATTAATCATCCGTTCAATGCTTCTTTAAGACAGGGTTAGGTGAATAATGTAAACACATAACTGCAACATAATATGTTATATTGTAATAAGTAGGTAAGTTACTAACCTCAAAATATTTGTATACAAAGTTAGTCCTATAAATTTGTCAATCATCAAATGATTTTACTATTGTAGTACAGTATGATAATAAGTGCATCTTATTATTAATATAAAATATTTTTTTAATTCATAAATACAGTTTTTCCACATTTCATTAGAAAATAATTCGCTGTAAAGTAAGTTTTACAAGGCAATAACTGACAGTGTTTAATGCCATGATATTAGAAAACGCCGCGAATTCCATTTTCGATAAACTTTTTGTTTATTTTACTTGTTTTATATTTGTAATAAACAATTTCACGATAAATTTGCACTGTTAGCATGTAAAATTTTCCCTCGTTTTGAGTACAATTTTGTGCCACCAGATGTCATATGCTCATTTGACGAATCCCAATAGCTTTATTTTTTTGTCGTATCTCGATAACTTAAAAAATGTTCAAGTTATAAGCATTTAAGTTTACTTCAAAATCAGTTTTTTATTTGGCAATTTTTCATTCAATTTTCTTGAACTTAAAGGCTTATAATTTAAAAATGTCTGAAGTTATCGAGATAGGACAAAAAACATCGTTTAGGGCATTAAATTTCCTATGGATTCCTAGACGGATCTTTTTTTATTCGGTATGGAAACGCGTATTAAAAAAACATGTAAAACTCTGTGATGATTTCATCTTTGACTGTCTTTAATTTCTCAATTTTAAAAGATATCAAAATGGGACAAAAAGGATGGTTTAGGGGGTTTCTTGCTTTATGAACATGTGTATTTTCAATTTAAAGTTCAGTGAAGAACACAATAAAATAAGCTACTGAAAAGGACATTACATTTTAACCATTGGTTACCAAGGTTACAAAAAGCGTGTGATTTTAAAGAAGCTGTAGCGCGCTTACCATTAGTACCACTAAAAAGTTGTGGAAATGAATTTTTGCAATTGTGTTTTAAAGACCACCAACAGCTAAGGTTATTTGGGCCTAGCACCAATTCATATTTTCAATTCATTATTATTTTTTTTTTTAATATTAAATTGAAAATCCAATTGACACTTTTACCAGTTCTCGGGCTAGAACCCGAGAACTGGGGACTTGTAATAGAGGAACCATAGCAATTGTGGAAATGAAAATTGTAAAAAATGTAATCCTCTTTAAAACATTACATGTATGAAGAATCGCTTAAGTCAACCGTTTCTGAAATATTTCAAAAAAAGCAAAAAAGGTGGTAGGTACCATTCTAAGAGTAATTGGACTATACCTTACGCTTACGTTAACAGATACGGCCAAATATGAATTATGAATGTACCTTCATACTCGTAGTTCAGTGAAGAATTTGACATTCTTTATTTGATACCAATTATCGGCATTTTTGTTGTTAATAAAAGTAAGAACGTTTGGCTTTAATATCTGTTCTGAGGCTTTAATTGATGGACAAGTTAAATGCCATATTAAACAAACGGTCGGTTAAGTACGGACTGCCATTTCTACTTTTAATTTTAGGCGGTTCTTTTGCGTTAAAACAGTTCACATCTTTAAGGTTAGTATTTTTCATAAATTTTGGGACTGCTTTTAAGAACAGAAGTTTTTCATAATAAAAATGGAATAATATTTCAAGGTAATCCATATTCACTAGTCTACTAAGTACTAGTACTTACGTATAGTAGTCTCAAGTCTGTATAGTAGTTAAGTAACCAAAAGTTCTACGAACCTCCACGTTTTTAAAGTAAGAAATTTTGTAACTTATTACCTACAAACTTAAATGTCACGGTAACCCAAATATCACAAACTAGCATTCCATATTTATTATATTTCAAGAAGTAAAATATAAAAAAAAACATTTTTACTAAGTCAAAAAGTAAATTCGGTAAAATTCTACATACATAACATGTAACAATTCATTTCCGTTAGTTAACATTAGGGTGGTCCTTATTTTGAAAAACTTCAAATTTTGGTGTTCCAGTTCCTTATAAATTTTTTTTATGATAATTTGGTGTCCCCCCCAGCACCCTAAATTCTAAAACAATAATTATAGCAATGGCTTTTTTATCTCTCACCTTAGAATTTTTCCTTTTAAATTTAGATTAAAAATCGTTCAAGGGTACTCCTGCGTAGCCCAAGAGTAAACAAACTAAACTAAATACAGAATTTACTTGCTTTGCATTATTATTGGCTTTTTAGAACTATTTTACGTCCACTATGGTCATTGGCTGAGGGAGGGAGGCTGAGGTCACGAGGAGGGATATGCATACTCCCCCTAGATTTTAAACTAGTATCCTAAATACTATTTACAATGTAAGGTTTCATAATAGGGATGTTCCGATCCACCAAAAAGTATCGATACTAGGTATCGATCTGGATCGTATTATAAAGTATGGATACAGTATAAAAATGCATTATAAAATATCGATACTCAATATATTGATACATTATCGATTCAGTATCCCAGAACATAACGAGCAAAAAAAAAACTGTAATCCGGCTAATAACCATTCTAAGAACTAGACTAGACAATGTATCGATACTCATTATGTATCGCATTAAAAAAATCGATATAAAATATCAAGTATCGAAATAGCCTAAGAGCCAGTGGCCGGCAGACAGAAAGTATTTTACCAAAGATTAAATTTTTCTCAGTGACTCTCCTATACCTACTATACATGAGGTGGGGAGTCACTAAGCCGAGCGAAGGTAGCGATGACGTCACTCAGGTAAGATAGGTATAAAAATCAGACCAACTTCAAAAGTATTTTACCAAAGCTGCCGCTTGGATATTTTAAAGAATACAACTATTGTTATTAAAAAATGCAATGGCAGACAATTTGGCCGGTTATAACCTCATGGCAGACGTCATTGAAAATTTGAAAAAAAAAAAAAAAATTTAAAAGTATTTTACCAAATCTGATTTTTATATATGTTGTTTATAATAATATTAAAAGTTTAAATTTAAGACGGCAGACGTTTTCTCCGGTTGTAACTTCCCGGCAGACGGTAAAATCTTACCTATAGTGCGAGTATAAGTACCTACTGTAATCTCTCTTACTTGTATAATATCTGCATGCAAATGGATAATCAAGTAAAAATGAATAATAAACTATGAAAATTATAAAAAAATACTTACTATTTTAGAGTAATAAGTAGGGAAGATGGGTCACTTATAAAATAACAATAATTATAACAATATAAAGACAATAATGGAAATATGATCAAAGTTTTTAATGATACTATTTTAGCGATTTTATCCAGGATATATCCGGTAATTTTATTATAATAAAATCTATTTTAAATTTTCTTGATTCAATTTACAAATTTTAATTGCATTTTTACAGATAATGATCCAGTCGATGATGAGCAAAATGATGAGTCGTATCATGTTGAAAATGATTCCGAACATGAAGTTGACGAATTATAAACGAAAATGTAAACAAAAAAATAGTATCATTAAAAACTTTGATCATATTTCCATTATTGTCATTATATTGTTATAGGTAATTATTGTTATTTTATAAGCGACCCATCTTTTCTACTTATTACTCTAAAATAGTAAGTATTTTTTTATAATTTTCATAGTTTATTATTCATTTTTACTTGATTATCCATTTGCATGCAGATATTATACAAGTAAGAGAGATTACAGTAGGTACTTATACTCGCACTATAGGTAAGATTTTACCGTCTGCCGGGAAGTTACAACCGGAGAAAACGTCTGCCGTCTTAAATTTAAACTTTTAATATTATTATAAACAACATATATAAAAATCAGATTTGGTAAAATACTTTTAAATTTTTTTTTTTTTTTTCAAATTTTCAATGACGTCTGCCATGAGGTTATAACCGGCCAAATTGTCTGCCATTGCATTTTTTAATAACAATAGTTGTATTCTTTAAAATATCCAAGCGGCAGCTTTGGTAAAATACTTTTGAAGTTGGTCTGATTTTTATACCTATCTTACCTGAGTGACGTCATCGCTACCTTCGCTCGGCTTAGTGACTCCCCATCTCATGTATAGTAGCTATAGGAGAGTCGCTGAGAAAAATTTAAACTTTGGTAAAATACTTTCTGTCTGCCGGCCACTGGCTCTTAAACTAAAAGCTAAAGTATCGATACACTAAAAGATCGATCCGTATCGCGCATCCCTATTTCATAAGTGATCCTAAGCCTATAGCCTCCTCATAAAAAAGTCTTTCCGCTGCCAATGATAATGGTCACTACTCACTAGCAACTTGAAAAAGAAACTAAAATTGCTTATTGTCATGGGTAATAAGTTTATTCGAATCTTGAACAAGTGCTACATCCGTAGAGAAGAGATCCACGCTCAACATTGTCATTTGTGACGATGATATTTTGTATTTTCGCAGCGCCTTCTTTATAATCATATCGACTATGCCAGGTCTCTGGGTTCAAATCCAAGAAATCAGTAGAAATTCACAGTTTAAGATCACTCGTGTGTTTGGGGTTACAAAATTCTCTACTGGCTACTGAGTACTAGTAAATCAACCTTATCGTTCGTTTGCTTCCCTCAACGCTGTAGCAATTTTGCGTTTTGTTTCAATCGGAAAATCAGAACCTATAAGAAGGCAAGACCAACCAGTTCTTCAGATACCAAATTTTCCAAAACAAGAACCACCCTATTATACATTTTTAATCGCGATTAGATTGCCAATGTATTTTCTTGTTTTTCTCATCATGTATGAAAATTTTAATCGTCTCCAACCCACGGGGAAAAACGTAAAATAAAAGGTCATCACTTTGGTGATGGGAGACAACAGAACTCGTCTTCATACTTGCGATTGCGAAACGGAAGAATTATTTTCATTATGATAAAAGTACAAATTTTATTATAATATTCGAGCAACCCGGAGAATTGAATATGCAGACTGTTAAAAAATAAATGTATAGTTTTTGTAAGAGATACAGTAGAGACCAAAATAAATCGAAAAGTCCTATTAATCAGGTGTCCTAAAATTAACCGTTTCAGGGATACCGTTGGTTTTTATTTATCTTTTAACCTTGTTTGATTCATTGCCGTAATTCGTCGAAAAATAATCGTACGATTATCAGTGTTTTATACAAATTTAGTTCGCGGTGTGTGGAGGTGTAATGCATGATGGGGGAATATTTACTTCAGCTCTAAAACACTAACTTATTAATTTAAGTGTTTTGTTATAGTATAAGAGCAACGTCGGAAAAAAACATGATTTTAGCAAGGCTCATTTTTCTACATGTCATCCCTTATTATGGTGTAGTATGCATGCGTACGATCTGGCTGGCGGAAGACGTTGCGCTTGCCTGTGAGAGTATCGGCTATTAGGATCTGTCAAATGTGAGGGGATTTATAAACATGGTGGATTTACGGAAAGAATTTTGATTAGTTTCTGTGGTTTTATAGTTAAGTTGCTGAAATTTTAATGTATTATTCTTTAGCTATCAGACAAGCAAAGTCGGGCTGGTGGTGTTTATAATATTAGTAGGATTCCGCCTATCCTCAAAAATGCAAAAGAATTTCAGAGTTACGGTTTGTTACTATCCCACGGGATTTATCCTCCCCCCCCCCCGCGAGAATTTCTCCCCCTGCGAAGCGACGTTGGGCTTAATAGGATTCCGCCAATACGCTAAAATGCAAAAGAATGTCACGTTTTGTTAGTAGTAGAGAACCAATAAAAATTTAATTAATTAATTAATTAAAAATTTTGGAGCATACAAGTAATTCAAGAATTACAAGGCGCGATATTCATGTAGGTACTGTGTGTAAACGGTTTTATTGAACATAGGGAAAATAACACTGAGAAGATTTATAATTTTGTAGTAGGCTATGAGCCATAAGACCTAATATAAATATGTATTGGATTACATAGAAAAAATAGTACAGTGAATTTTTTAAACAATTTTCCATAGCAACGGTTGACTATTAAACGTTACTCGGAACAGGCTAAATAAAAAAGTCATGATGTGTCGTAAGACACCAGACAGAAGCTATGCTTTTTACGCATTGTATATAAAACCGAATTTATCAAAGATATAAATAATACAATTAAAAAGTTATTATTTGATAGCCATTTTGAAATCTGACGCCATTTTATTTTTTTGTGTCTTATTAAATTCTCAAATATCAATTATCAAAAGGATCGGATAATTTTTACAAAGAAATATATACCTATGAGCGCCATTTTGAAATATGACATCATTTTATTTTTTTGTGTCCTATAAAACTCGCAAATATTAATTTTCAAAAAGATCGGATCATTTTTGCAAAGAAGTACATATGGCCGCCATTTTGAAATCTGACGTCTTTTTATTTTTTTGTGTTCCATGAAACTCT
Source organism: Mongoloraphidia duomilia (assembly GCA_039654895.1). NCBI lineage: Eukaryota > Metazoa > Arthropoda > Insecta > Raphidioptera > Raphidiidae > Mongoloraphidia > Mongoloraphidia duomilia. Next base: position 51,829,499 of record CM077516.1, read on the forward strand.
CAAATATCAATTTTCAAAAGGATCCGATAATTTTTACAAAAAAGTACATACGGCCGCCATTTTTAAATCTGACATCATTTTATTTTTTTGTGTCCTATGAAACTTTCAAATACCGATTTTCAAAAGGATCGGATAATTTTTACAAAAATGTCCAAACGGCCGCCATTTTTAAATCTGACGTCATTTTATTTTTTTGTGTCTTATGAAACTCTCAAATATCAATTTTCAAAAGGATCGGATAATTTTTACAAAGGAGTACTACATATTTCCGCCATTTTGAAATATGACGTCATTTTTGTGTCCTATAAAACTCGCATATATCAATTTTCAAAGGGATCGGATAATTTTTACAAAAAAGTACATATTATGGCCGCCATTTTGAAATCTGACACCATTTTATTTTTTTGTGTCCTATGAAACTTTTAAATACCGATTTTCAAAAGGATCGGATAATTTTTACAATAAAGTATATATGGCCGCCATTTTGAAATCTGACGTCATTTTATTTTTTTGTGACCTATGAAACTCAAATATCAATTTTCAAAATGATCGGATAATTTTTACAAAAAAGTACATACGGCCGCCATTTTGAAATCTGACGTCATTTTATTTTTTTGTGTTCTATGAAGCTCTCAAATATCAATTTTCAAAAGGATCGTATAATTTTTAGAAAGGAGTTGTACATATTTCCGCCATTTTGAAATCTGACGTCATTTTATTTTTTTGTGTCCTGTAAAACTCTCAAATATCAATTTTCAAAAGGATCGAATAATTTTTACAAAAAAGTATATATGGCCGCCGTTTTGAAATCTGACGTCATTTTATTTTTTTGTGTTCTATGAAACTCTCAAATATCAATTTTCAAAAGGATCTGAAAATTCTTACAAAAAAGTACATATGGCGGCCATTTTGAAATCTGACACCATTTAATTTTTTTGTGTGCTATAAAAGTCTCAAATATTAATTTTCAAAAGAATCGGATAATGTTTACAAAAAAGTACATATGGCCGCCATTTTGAAATCTGACGCCATTTTATTTTTTTGTGTCCTATAAAACTCTCAAATATTAATTTTCAAAAGGATCTAATAATTTTTAGTGTGCTTTATTTCCTTAGTCTGATTTTATTACATTTATCGGAAACGTTACCGGAGAAAGACGTTTTGCCTGTGAAAATTCAAAAGTACGATTTGCACCCGGACGAAACTCGGGCCGGTCGCTGGTTACCATAATATTGTATTGTCACCGGAGCTACACATGTGTGCAAAATTTCAACTCAATCGGATCATGGGAAGTGGGTAAAAATTCAAAAGTACGATTTACACCCGGACGAAAGCCGGGCCGGTCAGCTAGTTACCATAATATTGTATTGTCACCGGAGCTACACATGTGTGCAAAATTTCAACTCAATCGGATCACGGGAAGTGGGTGAAAATTCAGAAGTACGATTTACACCCGGACGAAAACCGGGCCGGTCAGCTAGTCACCATAATATTGTATTGTCACCGGAGCTACACATGTGAGCAAAATTTCAACTCAATCGGATCATAGGAAGTGGGTGAAAATTCAAAAGTACGATTTACACCCGGACGAAAGCCGGGCCGGTCAGCTAGTTACCATAATGTTGTATTGTCACCGGAGCTACACATGTGTGCAAAATTTCAACTCAATCGGATCACGGGAAGTGGGTGAAAATTCAGAAGTACGATTTACACCCGGACGAAAACCGGGCCGGTCAGCTAGTCACCATAATATTGTATTGTCACCGGAGCTACACATGTGTGCAAAATTTCAACTCAATCGATCGCAAGATTTGTAACAAATATACGGGATCAAGCTAAATAAAACCACCGTTTAAAAAACAAAGCATCTACTACCTACTTATTTTTGCGTGATGCCGGAACATACGTTTTTATTTGAGAATCAGTTCGGTTGCTTTTGCGTGATGCCAGAATATTTTAAAACTCGCAGTCGCATAAGAAGTTATTTACTTGAAAAAATAAAATCATGTAAATCGGATCAGTGGTTCTCGAGTTATAAGCGTACAAAGGGACATAGAGACAGAGAAAGTCAAATTGTTCGGGAAGGTATGATGAACGTCGAGAAATTTTGGTCCGATCCGATCGACGTCAATAATTAGTTACACGTCATTTTAACTCAGTAGGCCAGGGTTTTTAAACTTAAATTCAAACATCAGCAGTCAAAAAATTGAATAACTATATTGAAATAATGCAATATAAGACAGAGCATACGCTATCTTCCAATATCCATATCACACTGTGCAACAGACAAGGACAACCGAAACAAGTTCGCGATTTATTAGATAAAGTCGCATTTATTTAGTTTAATAATCATATAAATCTGTATAAAAAAACTGTTTTGACACAATATTATACATGAAATCTATCTAAAATTTTCTGCTCTTTCGTTTAAGACAGGTTTCGAATCGATCTGACTTAAATTGAGCAAACTATAAGCAAAAAACACCGTTTTTTCTAATTTGCTCCCCTCTGGGGCCAAAATTCAAAAATCGGGCGACGTTAGGATCAAATAGACCCCGAGAGGAATCGAACAAAAAAAAGTTTTTTAAAATCGGTTAACCCGTTTGGGCTGTACGACTGATACAAAAAATCCGTTACAGATTGACAGATTCACAGACGTACAGACAAAGCGAGTGTATATAGGCGCTTCTAGCTTCGCTAAGATCGCGCCTAAAAAGTTAAATAAAGTATAGCCTATAGCACTTCTGGAATCATAAGGAACATTTAAAAAAAACATCAAAATCCGTCAACATACATATATTGTTACAAACATACAAAGAATTTTATATAATAGTATAGATATCCTACTTGATTTATGCTGATAGATATAAGAAAAAATCTGTAAATCGGTTAACCCTGCAGGCCATCCCTGGAACTTCCCGCTGTTTTCAAGCGCTTTGAGTTCGAAGCACTTGATATGCGGCTTTTTTAACACAAAAACTGATAAATAAAAAAAAATCGCGCAGTTGAAAAATGTTGCAGTTATCTTCAAAAAACATTTTTTTTTAGAACTTTTAAACGGCTATAACTTTTGAACGCGTTGTTCGATTTTGATCTTTAAAACGACATTCGACGCAGTTTTTTAAGCTCTAAAAAAATTGTAAGAGGTACAAAATCGATTGGTTGAGAAATCTCGAAGTTATTTTGAAAAAACACTTTTTTCGAAATCTGTTGACTACGATGTCTTTTGAACGGATTAACCGATTTTGATCTGCTTAACAGCATTCGACGCAGTTTTCTGAGGAGAAGAGCTGATTAGATTATGAAATCAATTGGTACAATATTCTAGAAGTTATTTTGAAAAAACACCGTTTTAACAACTTTTTTTTTCGGTTGTTTTGGAATTTCTCAAAATCTATTGGGCCAAATTGGTTCAAATTTTCAGGAAATCTAAGTTCAGTGGAACCCTTTCGAATGCCGCAAATCGCGATTCGATCGGTCAAGCCGTTCAAAAGTTATGAGAGGTTTACACACATACATACATACTGATATCGTCGTAAAAATAGTCAGAATAGCTTCCTAGAATTACAAAACGTTGAGATCTGATGAAAACTCGATTTTCAAAAATCGGGGTGAAATCAACAACTCCCCTATTTTTGAAAATTTTCAATTTTCTTAGCGGGAAGTTAAAAATAATAATAGTTAAAATTAATAATAATAAATAAAAAGTAAAAACCAATAATATCTCTGAAACGGTTAATTTTAGAACACGCTTATTAGGATTTTTCGACTTATTTTGGTCCCTAGGTACTGTATGTCCTACAAGTTAAAAATAATACCTACACATTTGTTTTTTAAACGCTAGGAACAACAGGATAAACATAGTCAAATGTCGAATTGTCAACACGATCTCACTCTCATTTCTCAATGAAATTAAAAGCTTGATTTTCTAACGCCAGCGTTATTTTGTGATAGGTATAATTATGGTCGAAAGAACGAAATATACGAAAAATGTAAAGAACTAGGCATTCCAATGAAAAAACCAGGTGAAGTTACAATGGAAGGCGAGTATGAAAAACTTAAACAAGTTGATATAGACAATTGGACACAAAAAAGGGGACCAAGACCATGGGAAGAAAATGTATCATCCTAACTTTGTAGTGTTGATTTGTATACACAAGTTTGTAATATTTGTAATTATATTATACTAAAGGTGTAAAAAATAAAAAATACGCTTTAAATATAAATTTAATAGATAATATATTTTGATATATTAATTAACCAAGGTCCAATACATCATTAATAAACATACACTCTATTTTATTTAATTCAATTTATAATCATTGAAGAGTAGACCTAATAGTAAATATTATTATACTAAGTAAGTTAACGTAATAAAAATTTAAAAAAAAAGTAAAAATCTTTTTTGTATATATAATAATAGAAAATAATCTAATACACAGAGATATCTAAAAATATCTTCCAAACGAAATTCTTAAATAAGGTTCATAAATGCAGTTTTAAATTAAAAATATATTGCAATTTTTATTTACTTTTTTATACACATTTGAAATCACGTTACTGTAAAATACTACTGTAGTTTCGCAATTACTTATTATTTGAAATTTCATTTAAACTGCAACAATATTAAAATTCAAACTAAAAATAATTGCTTTTGAATATTTTCGAACTGTTGACAGCAGCAGAATTCAGATTATTTAATAAGTTTTACATTTGAATGGACAAAAATTCTACCAAAATAATTTGTAAAATCAATGTTTGCAAAAGATTTTTTTCTTTGTCTTCACAAGACCCTGATGAAATGATGTCTTATTTCGTCAATTTTATACATTTTTTCAGTGTTTTTTGCCATTCTTTCAAAACTTTCTGCGTAATAAAACACGTTAGAATATTACAAATGTTATATATAATAAATTGTTTAAAAATACTGTAACAATTATTATTAGTTACTCTCAAAACCCATTTTTTAATTACGAACCTGATGTCTATCTCGTTATTATTATTAATTTAACAAAGAAATTGCCAATTATGTAATCTACTGAAAGAAAATTAATAATATATTTTCAATAAAAAAACTGCAATAAACATTATTTAATTTACACAAAAGTACATAAAAATTACTTCAAAATGTATTAGTATAATTTAGTAAAACAAACGCCATTATACCATACAGCACCTTATTTTTAAACCAGCTAGAAAAAACACTGGTCGCAATGCCAAATCCTGCAGGTAAAATATTGCATCTAACATGCACTTATTTTTACGGTTCTGTAGAAACTAGAAACCTTTATGAAATTTGATGACTCAGAAACAAAAATGATATTTTTGGGAAAATAATTTTTTTGGACCCCTCCTATAGAACGGAAAATGTGATCAATTTTTTTGTTACTTACCCCATTGAGCGGGGTGTCTTTAGATAGGTTTCCTAAAATGCAACAAAAAATGTTTTAGAAACTTTCGACGTTAACCCTTCAGTCATGAGATATTTACTTTCGAAGTCGTTAATTTTTAAAATATCAATGCAAAATATCTTAAAAAAATTCCTGTATGTAGTCTTTAGTTAGTATTTTCAATGAAAATTATAATGGACAGTGTAGCAAAAACAGTCGAACTTTGATAATTCGAACCATGACTCGCCACAAAAAAAATCGAGTTATCAAATAATATAAATTTTCACTCTTGACGCTACTGCCAACCAATCTTGTTCGAGTCATCAAAGTTCGACTGTAACTCTTTTTCGGAAGCAAGCAAATTTGTCAAGGTGAAATAGAGTTTGTTTATAAATACGTCACACAAACACTACGGAATCATATCATGTACGTGCCCAACACGCGCTTGGAGATATCTGTCAAAACCGTAACAATGGAAACGAAATGATATAAGTCATAGTAAGCCGGCTGATTTTGATATCGATAGTTGATCTCGTACAACTGATCAGTAAACCGACCGTCAGCTGCTCAAGTAGCGGTGGGTTTGAGTGTGAGAGGCTGCGAAACTGCTAAAACAAAATTTTTTTTAAGTAATAGTACGCCGGCAGAAACTTGTTTTTATAAATAGTTGACATCATTGTGAGTTGAAAAATAATCGTCAGCTGCATCGTGGAAGGGGGATTGTGCGTCAGCTGGTTGCATGAACTTGTAAAAAAACACGTCAAATATTGCGCATTTCACTTTTTTGCACTGATAGCAGCTGAGATAATTACGTTACCTTGAAAGCAAATATCTCGTTACTGAAAGGTTAAAATCAAAAGGTACTTATAACATTTTTATTTGCATTTTAGTAGACCTATTTAAATACACCACTCAATGGAGTATGTGAAAAACATTTTTTTGAGTACACTTTCAACTCTATAGGAGGGGATCCAAAAAATTATTTTGCCGAAAATTTCATCTTTTCTGATTTTGGGTCATTAATCTACGTCTGTATACCAAATTTTATCTAATGGGTACATAAATGAGTGAATGGGAGGCCTATGACACAGACGAAAGCACGGACTGACCGAAACTATAAGGGTCGCTAGTTTCCAAGGAACTCTAAAAATGTAACAAAGTTGTGAAATGTCGAGATTTTATAGTCCCGCCATCCGCCAATAATAGTGCCATATAATACTATGTACATTACGGCAAACATACTAAAAAAAATGTAATAAAACATTTAACCTCTGACGGCTCTAACTTAAATTATCTGGCATAAAAATATATGGTCTCTGTTCTACTTATGAAATGCGTTCATTTTACCAGCCAAAATAGAATTTTTTCGACTAAAAAGACGTAGACTTTAAAATCTGAGGTGGCTGGTAAATCAAACGTAGCACTGCATATTTTCGATATATTTTCACTTCACGCTCGTAATAATTTCTGTTTCACATTGGACACTTGTAACATTAATTTATTAAATACTTAACATTTAAATGCTCAAGTAAAAGTTTATTGATATTATTTCATATTTAAATATGAGACGGCATCTTTCACTAAACATTTTTTTTTAATTGGAAAAGAATTTCTTTTGAGTGTTGCTTTTGATTTAGCACGTCTTAAAAATGGTCATGTATGTTTAAAATTTTGATCAAACGAATTAAAATTTATATTCCACTTTTACAGAGTTTTCATAGAAAACTAAGCAAAAATTGACTATAAATTTAATATTCTATAAAATTACTTGATTTAACAATCTAAAACAAATAAATATTATCAATGGCAAAATCATGCACAAAATTTTGATTTAAATAAACACTGTTAGAATTTTATAATATAAATTTAATTAAGATTCCAGCTAAAATACAGTGGGCATTTTTATTTATGAGAAACATTTAAAGTTAAGACATTTATGATACCTATATCAATTAAAAACACAAAAGCGAAAACTTCTTGATAATTAAATCTGCAATGAAACTTAATGTTGTAGCGATCCATTTCATATGAGAGAATTAATAATTTTAAAATTATTAATTCTTTAAATGCAGCGTCTACCTAAATCTTCAAATTTTATACAGCTGAATACTGATAATCCGCCCTTATCAAATAAAACATTCATTAAAAAAATAAGACACGTTAATAAACTAGAATTTTCGATTATCCTAACATCATCATTCGTCACTCTTGGATAACCAAAGTTCAACTGCATTGTGAAAATATCTTGCGTTATATTATATATATTTAAATAGCTGCTGAAAATTATGGATTGCGTATTACTTCAGCAGTCTCTAAGCTTGTTTAAGATTTAAAGATTATTTTTAAAACAGTCAATGTACTTTAACATCACTACCGAACAAAATTATATATCAATTTTAGGATTTATATAACACCATTTTATCATAATGATGATAAACCTACTAAATTAAGCAAAACTTTTATGAAAATCGATCGAAATTATTAAGCAGTTTTTAAAATGACGAGTTAATTTAATGTGAGGGCATCTTGACACCTACTTCAAACTTTCAGTCACAACCATTCAGAAACACTGCTCATTGATAATTCTACGTAATCAATGTGACATGCAAATACACTACACATAAACTCTTCCAAAATTAATAATCAAATGTTTTCATTCGATTTTATTTTTTGTCAGAATGCAGTAATAAATTTACTGTAGATTTATTATATAGTAAATGCACTGTTTATTCATCGTCATCCCAATCATCGATTAAATTATCAATCTGACTTTCATTAGCAGGTTTCTGATTTGAATCGACTCCCGAATGTTGAGAGTCCGTATCTCCATCGTCCCAGTCGTCAAGCAGCTTAGTTATTTTAGGATTTGACGCTTTACCATGCGCGCCCTTTCTAATTACTTTTTCAGAAGGTTTTTTCTGCGGTTGTTGTTCCTCAACTACAGTATTTTCCCGATCTGCACTCAGTAAGCCGCTATCTTCATCACACCAGTCAGATACTAATGCAGTAACGTTATCATTTGATTTTTCCCCCTTTGGTTCTTCTTCTTCTTCTTCAACTGCGTTTTTCGATTCCTTACCGTTAGTATTATCTTCATAGGTTAATTCTTCTTCGGGAATTTCTTTTTCTGACTGAACTGTTTGCGACGACGCAACATCTAACTTCTCTTCTTCGACAGATTCATCAACTTTTTCTGTTTCAGAATCTTGATTGGTATTTTTAGTCAATTCGGTTAATTCTTCTACATTCTGTTCAACGTTTTGTAATTCATGGTCAACTTCATCTTTTCCTATATCGTCCATTAATCTAGAATCAACTTCCATAGGTTCATCATTAACTTCTTTTTGCTCTATTTCATTTTCTGTTAATGTATTGTTATCTTGTGCTTCAACCTCTACTTGTGAATTATTGGTTAGTTGCTCAACTTCAACACTAGTATTACTGCTTTCTAAATTTTCTTCATTTATGGAATCATCAGTTTTGCTATCTTCAAGTAATGTTTCGTATGGTTCATCTATTTCCATAGGTTCAGCATTAGGTATAATATTTTCGATCTGTTCGATTCCGGTTGAACACATTACCGCAAGTTCGCCTGGACCCATCACTTCAATTTCGGCCGGACCCATCACTTCAATTTCGGCCGGTTCATTCATACTAGAGTCGTGTTCGTCTTTATTTAATTCAGAAGGAATATTTTCCATTGACTGAATATTTTCTTCTTCATTTGTAATTTCAGACTCTTTTAAGCTCGATTCAGTTGCATCGTGGATAGATTCTGATTCACCCTGTTCATCATTTTCCTGATTCTCGTAATTTTCATTTTCTTGATTTTCATCATTTTCATTTTCTTGATTCTCATCATTTTCATTTTCTTGATTCTCATCATTTTCATTTTCTTGATTTTCGTAATTTTCATTTTCTTGATTCTCGTCATTTTCATTTTCTTGATTCTCGTCATTTTCATTTTCTTGATTCTCGACATTTACCCGAGTTTCGTGATTTTCTTCATTTTCCTGGTTCTCATGATTTTGCCCATTTTCCTGATTCTCTTGATTTTCCGGTATGTTTTGTTCAATTTCTTCCGTTTCAGTAGCGTTATCTTCAGTGTTAGTTTTCTCACTCAACTCTTCAGTCTGTTGAACACTCATTTCAACTTGGGTTCTTTCATCATTTAATATTGGCATTTCGGTGTTATTGGGCTCTTCATTTGTACAGGCGGGTTCTGATAAATCTGGCATTTCCAAAGGTCTTTGATCTGACTCTGTTTCAACAATGGTTTCTGTCATTTCTTCAGATTGTGTTTGTTGAACTTCAACATCTCCCGAAATAAACTGTGCTGTTTGTTCAACGTGACTATTTATTTCCCGTTGTATCATTTCAATTGATTCTTCCGGTTCGTTTTTAAACTGTACCAAATTAGAATTGGTATGAGTGTCGATGGAGATTGCTTCACTTGTGGTTACATGTATTTGGTTGCCTGCCATTTCTAACATTCCTGTCTGTGGATTAAGTATTATATTGCCTTGTTGCGATATGTACTGAGTTTGTTGTCCATCTACCGGATGACTGTACAAAACGACAATGTTTGAATTATCTCCCGTAATTATCTGTTCATTACCATCACTATAATCGTGATCCGTTAATACCATAACCAGTTCATCTGTAGATGTTATTCCACTATTTGAAATAATATTCGCTTCGGAAATAATAGTAGATTGTTCTGATAAATTATTTTGCGCGTTGAAATTTGAAATCGTTTCATCTCTTAAATCGGGAACAATAAATTGTTCTTGTTTTGAAGACTGTTGAGTTTGTATTTCTTCCGTAGGATGTAAAACGAACTGGTTGTCATCTAAAACAACTATAGTGTCCACAAGGCCAAGACTTGCCGCGATACCGCTTGCTACATTACTCAGTGCTTCTGCTTCAGAGCTAGGCTCCAAATTCTGAATGTTGGAAATTATCTGATGATTTTCCGCGTTCTGTTTTTCTAGCTTCACATTGGATAAAATTTGTATTTTCTCACCGACAGCCTCGTTTGGTACAGCTGGCTCTAAAACGATATCATCAAAACCATGCTGTGAATATTCGGTTTTGTGGTATGTTCTCATATGTTTCAAAATATTGACTGGACGCCAGAATTTCTTTGGACAGTATTTGCAATCAAACTGCATATTAGTATTATGATTTTTCATGTACGAATGTTTAACAAATGCATGACAATCAGGTAAAACACTCTTACACTCTTTGCACACTATTTCATCGGTATGAGTTGTTGCTTTATGTTTGACGAGCATAGAATCGGTTACAGCGACATAATCGCAACGGTCGCATTGAGGAAATCTGTATTTGGCTGGCGGTTTGATATTATGTGACGTTTGTAAATGATACATCAGTAGGTTATTCTTTGCACTTTTAAAACCGCAATGTTCACACACCTTTAAATCGATTTTCTCATTGTGCACTTCAAACAGATGCTTACGATATTCATAATGTGAATCGAAATACATTCTACTATTCAGAGTTGCACTACATGCGTGACATTCCCAAACTGTTGTTACTTCATTCTCTTGAGGTGTTTGCTGCTTTTCAGGTTTGCGTACAACATAACTAACTTTAGAACTTGCTTTTGTAAGTTGAATAGGATGAGGACCCGGCGAAGTCGTATTTTTTTGCATTATTTTTAATTTAATGTTTTTGTTTTTCTTTACTAAGTGCGGATACTTCTTCAACACTTCTGAAATGATTTTTGCATGATTAAGTGCACTCGGACTTTCTATAGTCGTTTTTATTTTGGAACCTATTACTTTAGCAGTAGGTTTACTACCGTCTGTATTTTCCTTATCTTCAAAATTAAATCGAACCCTTTTTGACTGACTCTGTCCGTCATCAGACGATTTCAGGATACTTTTCGATGGTGTTCCGAATATACATTCGCTATTTTTAGATTGTGAATTACTGTTATTATCATCACTGAAATATTCATACTCACTTTGAGTGACCGTTGAATCATCATTAAGTATATAATCTGTTCGTAAACGATGTTCTTGTAAATATTCTTTTACCTCTTGTAAATTCACGCGCTTTGAATCAGGCGAAATCTCTGAATACGGTCGTTTCGATGAAGTCTTTTTTATATCTTCGAACGTGGGAGAATTAATTCCAGGCTCTTCCTTTATTGGAGTCGCCAGAGGTTTACTTTCATAAGATATATCATCAAAGGATGATTCAAATATAATCTGAGCACTGTCGTCTTCGGGCAACTCGAATCTAGTCGGTCTCGGAGTATTGTCGACACTGATACTAGAGAACGGTTTTATCAATGGCACCACCTCTCCAATATGTCGCTTGACATCAAACGGTCTATAATTTGAACCGGGGACATTTTTTCTCTTCCAAATTGGCAATTTGCGACCAGGTAATGGTTCAGGCAAATCTGGATCCATGGTTTTTGGGACAATTTTCTTTCCTTGCAAATTCCATGTTACAGGAATCGGTGAAGCTTTCTTGTTTAACGATTTTGGGAGAGGTGATATTGGATTTTTTTGTGCATCCAGTAATTTTGTCAAGACAGTCATATTCATTAATTCAGCAGTCGCATACAATTTATCATAGTTAGAAGAACGGTATTCTAACTGTCCGGTATACATAAAATTAACTATTGGTAGAACGACATCTGGCTGTAAATCATCTGGCATAATCAAACAATCATCTATGAACTCACAACTCTGTTCCAGCATTTGGAAATATTCAGTACATGCATTCACGACCAACCGATGAACCTTCAATTGCACATTGTTTTCAAATTGCAAAGTTAAGTCGCAAAAATCCGTACGATTAAAGAAATGCTGTAATCTCTGCAGTAGGAATATGCCCCAATTGTCAACTCTTACTTGTTTTTCTGCCATTTTTGGGCTATTTATCACTTGATTAATACTTTATATTGTATTATCGGTAAATTCACGATAAAGTTTTACTAAAAACAGAAATATAATACATTATAAATAACCAAAATATTATCACCTAAATAAAATGCATTAATGGTCAATGGAAGCCAAGCCATTGTGGTCCGACACACATCCCGTTTAAAACACAAGAAATACATTATATTATAAACAAAGAAACTTAAAATTTTGACGCTGTATTATTCTTCAAATACTTCGGTTTACATTTCACAAATTATTATCACATTTTCGTATGTATTTTAAATGTACCAACCTTTTTATCTAAAGAAAATTTGCGCTCCATCTCTACAGGTATTCCTACATATTGAAGAATTAGTTAATCTTTTTACCACTAGATGGATAAAATTGTAAAATGACAAACTTTCCAAAAATAAATTTCTTTTCAAAAACTTTATTTATTAATTAAATGATAAAATAAACACCTAATAAGTGTCAATTTTATGACAAACTGTTTATTATTTGTCATCATTTATACTTTCGTCAATATTTCTACAATTTTGCTAATAATCTTTATCTGTATTTGTCTATGCCAATGGAAAAAACTCGGGTCGCAGTGCCAAACCCTGCCGACAATATAGTGTATTTGCTAATACTTAATTGTGGCATTATTATGTGAACTTAAGTTTGTTTTTTGACAAAATAAAAAATTTAACCCCTTAATACATCCCTTAAAATGATTAAGTTTTTCTAAATTTCAATATTAGACATGGATTTCATCAGTACACCCAATTAAATACACCCTTCCATAAGTAAATCCGTATCAACAAACTAGTGTTTTCATAAAATTTGAAAGTCCGGTCCTGTAGGGCCGATTTTATTAAAATTTTAGCAGCACATTTTAATCTTTACTAAAGAATTAAATTTCAATTTTGAAACGATTCTGACAAATTTTTCGGTATTTTTGGGCCCAAAAACTTTTTGGAACCCCTAAATGCAACCCTGAAAATGGTCCGATCGGGCCCATTTTAAATAGGCTTCTTGCGGTGATGGGTTCCAATGTGTGTACCAAATTTCGTTTCAATCGATTAAGTCTGTCGAGAGTTATCGTGTACACACATATATATATATATATATAAATATATATATATATACATACATATATATATAAACATTTTCAAAAATGGTGCCAAAGTGTTCAGGGGGTTATGAAACGTCGAGAAATTTTGGTCCGACCCCTAGGTCCCGCCATCCGACCGACGCCAATAGTGTATGTGCCATATTATGGCAAATACACTAATAACAAATTGGATGTGTACGCCTTGAACCATGATTTAAATTTTATACCTCCTAATAACTTTTCAAATACTTCGAGTGAGCAAATCGTTTCAAGCTGTCAACAAACTGTAAAATATAAGCAATTTTTATAAATAGTTAATTAAAAATTTCATCTACAGAAATGCCTCCAAAATTAAAATTTTCGGAAGGTAAATACGTTTCAGACTAGTATTACAAATATTAACTACATACTACAATTTCGATTTTATTACAGGTGAAAAGGTGCTTTGTTTTCACGGTCCTTTAATATATGAGGCAAAATGTTTGAAGTCGTCGGTTGTTAAAGACAAGCAAGTCAAGTATTTAATTCATTATGCTGGTTGGAATAAAAAGTAAGAAGTTTTATTGTTAAATAACTGTGATGACTAGTTTTTAACCTCAATTTATTACTGTAGCTGGGATGAATGGGTACCTGAAAGTCGAGTTCTAAAATATAATGAAGCAAATGTAGCAAAACAAAAAGAAGTGCAGAAAGCTCATTCAACACAACCATCAAAAACGAAAAAAACGTCTAAATCCCGCAAATCGGAAACATCAATTAAAGACAACGATTCTCGAGCAAGTACGCCAAATCAAGAAGTATCGGGAAGATTGGGTAAAAATAAAACAACAACTGTCGGCACACCTGTGTCAAGCAGTCAAGACTCCAGCTCAGATGTACCGCGTAAGAAACGTGCTCGTCTTGATCCTACGGTTGAGTCTGAGGAACAGTTTCTTAATAAGGTAATTTATATATATATAAAATTGTAATTGTGTTTATGCTTGTTTGTTTGGATATCTTATAAAAAATCACGTAGATTATGTTTACAAGTTTTAAAATTGTCAATATTCTTAACTGTCAGAGGCAGTTTGTTAAAAAGTTTGGTGCAAGAACCTAGCGGACCTTTATTATACATCGACAAGCGATTTTTTGATAAGTGTAGGTCATTAGCCTAACGCGTATTATGCCCATGCACATCTCTGTTATGAGTGAAATCGAATAGATTTTGTCGTACGAGACACTTTATATTTTATATATATTTATTTTATTAATGTACTATGCTAAATGGAAGTATCTTGGTATTTGTTTTTTAAATATAGAATATGTTCTATGTAATACATATATTTCATATTCCAAGGTTTTGTCGTTTTAGGAATAGAGCAATCACAAAAAACGACCTAAAATTGGCAACTTTAACGATCTCTCACATCGCTATATTTCATCTAAAAAAAAATTAAAAATACAGTCGTGTTTTACTTAACGAATTCTAAACAATGATACCCCACTTTCCTAGGTAGAAAAAAATGCTGCAACCTCCCTTTTACATGTATGGAACCCCCTGAGAATAAAATTGTCAAAATTTTAAACATGATTTTTAATTTTGGACCAAAGCAATACATATCTGTGAAAATTCCAACTTTCTGTCTTATCCCGTTTATGAGCTTGAAGCCTCCGACAGACAGACAGACAGATTTGCCACAACAATAGGGCTCCGTTTGGACCCTTTAGGTATGGAATCCTAAAAAAGATAATTAAAAGTTAGTATAATGGTACAGTGAGAGAAAAGAATCAAAATGTATTATGTTATGAGATTACGCTGGGTTTATCTACAATTATTTTAACAGACTGTTTTTTTAATCGCGCTGTTAAATTTTGATTGCTTGTTCATTGGCTGCTGCGTTTTCATTTTGACAAATTGTTGATCTTTGCCATAGCAAGTAGCAATTGTCATTTAACAGCGTGATTAATAAATAAGATTGTACGATAAACCCAGCATAAGTTTATGTTAGGTAGGTGATCATAATTCATATAAAAATATATTTGTTCAGGTTGAAGTACGAGTAAAAATTCCCGATGAACTGAAACCATGGTTAGTAGATGATTGGGATGTCCTATCCCGTCAACGTAAACTTGTCAAATTGCCAGCACACATGACAGTTGACCAAATATTGGATGATTATTTAGCTCATAAACGATCAAGTAAAGCACACAATCCAAATCGAGAAGCGGCTGTTGTCGACATGCTAAACGGCGTTAAAGAATATTTCAACGTTATGTTGGGAACGCAGCTTTTATACAAATTTGAAAGACCTCAGTATGCTGAGATTCTACAAAAATATCCAGAAAGACCAATGTCAGAAATTTATGGTGCCATCCATCTGTTAAGATTATTTGTTAAGCTCGGTCCTATGTTGGCGTACACGCCATTGGATGAAAAAAGCATTCAGATATTGTTAGTGCACATTCAAGATTTTCTTAAATACATGGTGAAAAACAGTTCTACATTATTTAATTTACAGTATTATGAAAACGCGTCGCCAGAATATCACCGTAAAACTCAGTAAAATGTGAATAATTCCAATATTTTTATTTATTTTTAAAAAGCATGCTGAATTTGTTAATGTAATTACTTGAAATTATATTTTTTATTGTAGAATTTTATTATGTTTAAGTATGTTTAAGTGTGGACGAAAAACTAGAAACTTTGAAAATAAAATAAATAAAAAAAAAATAGACTGTAGTTTATACTACACACTACAGAAGTGAAACGTCTAGTCGCACGAGTCATTAAAAATATAAATATATGCTTATACACTCAGTTACATAAAAAGTGGATCACCTAAAAGTATATGTAATTTCGATTCGTTGTATTTCTCAATTTTTTTAGGCGGGGCAAAAACTGAAAAATGCCGCCCCCGCCCACTTATATTTATTTTTACCTTTATCATCTTTATAATTTCAGCTATCAGATGTCCACTAATTGATTGACATTTGGACATAGGCCTTCCGAAAATAATGCATCCTGGGTATCGGTCGAGTTGATATGGCCACAGTAAAAGAAGAGTGAAATTTCTGTACTTGTACTATTATTTATTCTGTGGTCAAAGTTAAGTAAATGATGAGTTGTCCATTCGTCTGTAAAGTGTGAATTTGAATTTGGCCGCCCTCTGAACTTGCCGCCCGGGGCATAGGCCCCGGCTTGCCCCCCCTAGATCCGGGGCTGTTAATGAGTGCAAGAAGAAAGATATAAACAAAATGAGTAGCAAAACATAAATAGAATGCAATCATGACTAGATAAATTTTCAAACAAAATTTAAGCAATATCCATGGAAATAACTTTACAAAAGCATAAAGTGAATTTAAATATTATGACCTCTTTGTGGCACTGCTTATTTTGCTATTAGTTCAGATTTGATTTCGGACAACCTGTATAATAGTTATGCACAAAACATTACCGATACAAATACTGGTCTTCGAGACAAGCGCGGTGAGGATCTAGTCACGTCGACTGTACAGTATACACACATCAAAACGTCAACAGCGCAAAGGAGTAGTGATGCAACGTTTCGTTAGCAGCATGAATCAAATTCACTTTACTGTGCGTAAAGAAGTTTCACTTCAAAAATTATGCTAGTTCTCCATAGTATTATTAGTAAATGCAATATTATGAATACAACAAAGCATTTGGTTGTATGTCTTAGAAAATCTTGGGCTTGAGAATGGCCGAGAGTGTGGCAATTCTATGGATCCTCTATTACAAGTCCTGGGTTCTAGCGCGAGAGCTGGTAAAAGTGTCAATTGGATTTTCAATTTATTATTAAAAAAAAAATAATGAATTGAAAATATGAATTGGTGCTAGGCCCAAATAACCTTAGCTGTTGGTGGTCTTTAAAATACAATTTTTTTTAACCTAAAAAATCTTACCTATAGACCTTTTCACCAGTAGTTACGCGCAAGCTCCGTCGCCATGGTTATGATCGCGCCTTTCAAAAGTTTCGTACTCTTTTTGACGCAATGACTAGGTCAAAACCGTTTTTCAATGTTAACTTAGATGAAAATGTTACTGACGGTGCTAAATTCACAAAACAATGGAAGAACATACTTGTGCTAAATTATTTACAAAATAATTTCAAGTAAAGTAAGTTTTACAAGTACCTAGCCCAATCATTTTAGATTTTTTCATGAGATTAACTGTCGGATTAAAACTTTTGACGCAGTTAAGTGTCCCCTAAATAGTTTAGTATTTGCTTAAGATGAGAGCTTAGCTCTTGAAATGTACATTCACTAATAAAATTAGCTCAAAGTAGGTATTTTAAGGGAAGGTTATAAATAATAATATAATAAACAAAATAATTTTTATTTGTTGTAAATTAATCAGTGCAGGAAAATGATTACCTTTATACATTTCAACTAATCTTAACGAAACTTTGCCAAACATAATGTTTTTTACACGCTTACCGCGTAAAAAAGCCGTTAAACACTTCAAAACCATTTTACTTTCTTCTACATATTCTTCTTTTGACTTAAATTTAGTTAAAATACAATTTTCACCATTTGTTTTATCTGCGTACCCTTCTGGTAAGTCACTTAAATCACGTATTTTTCACCTTTTTGGTTAAAATTAATCACACAGTTAGAAGTTGCAATTTGCAAACAATGCTGATTGACGTGTTGTAAATACCAGACGAGTCGTTACGACACGTCGGGTATATACGAGCGACCGAACGGCAGCCGAAATTTCCCGAGTGGATAACGCGTCAGGTATTTACGAATATGCGGTTGGGAACTCGCTCAACACGATTTGGGGGAGCTCGCGCTGCTGGACACAATATATGCAAACCATTTATTTTGACGTAGCTGTAGTTATTTGAAATGTCAAAACGTTAAATGCGTAAGAAGTTTCGCTTTTGTCGGGTGTCCCACGATATTTTCATGTTTTTTCCCCCCAAATCGTTGTGTTGAGCGCGTTGCCGGCCCTGATCCACACGTACGAAAAACTTGTTTGTAAGAAAATGTTAGTAAATGAGTCCTCTACAACTTTGTTATTTAAATGTGCCACTTATTTTCAAAAAACATGGTCCAAAAGTTGAAAAAACATCAGCATTAATTTATTAACTTTTTTTCCATAATGTAAACGAATTATTGTTTGTTTAGGGCGTAAAACCAAAATATATTTAAAAAATTAAAAAGTTTTATTTTAATGAATCTTCCATTACCTGTTTCTAAACAAAACAAATGTTATACTGTATCATAGGATATAATACTGGGCTATAATTATTTTGGTTAATTTGAATGGACTAATGTTTGCTGGTTAATTTAATAGCTTAAGTATAAAAAAGATTTTCCCGTCTCTTCTAATTTAAGACAGTCGAATGAAAGGAAAACTTTATAACTTACAAATTTTGATATAGTGCAGGGCGCCAAGGGTACTTCTGTCTGCAAAATATGAGTACCGCAGGTAAATCCCTGTTTTGTCGAATCATCAATTTTACCTGTTTTGTTACCGTTTCGTCGACTCTGACCTAAATCCATTTACTGCTGTTTTGTCGATGTTGATGATTTCCCAGCCCTATTAAATTTTTTGTAGAAAAACTGTGAGACAGTTAACCATTTTGACTAATGACGAAATTTATTATACCTAAATGTAAGTATACACATATTAAATTCAAATAAGCAGTAAACTCACAAGCTTTTACTTTGCCAGTCCTAATTTTAATTTAGCATATTATAATCAGGGGCGGACCGTGAGTTTGTGGGGCCCTGGGCTAATACAACTTGGGGGCCTGCCTAATTAATCAACTAATTGCCATTTTGTCAAGAAACTGTTTTCGATAATGATATTCTAGGTACACGGTAAGTATAGGAAAAAAAAGAGGACAATAAAATGTTTTATTTATTTAATAGCCGCCACATTTCATTGGATCTCTAGTCAAAAATGGCCAGTTACTAGACAGGAATGAACTTTTTGTTTAGTGACTTTATTGGTTATTATGGTTAGCTTTATACTAATCAAATATTAGTGATGTGATCATGTGAATACTGTTTCGAGAATTGGAGTTACGTTGATGTTAATGTTTTCTATCGATATTTCTGAAGTGCAAAATTTTCTATTAAGTATTCAAAGTCCAATTTTTGAAGGATATCACTTTCTATGCACATGATTGACAAATTAGTAAGTCGTTCTTGTAACACAGTCGTTCGTAATTCATAGGATAAAAAAATGCATAGGCAGGAGTAAAGACGCTAATCTTATGACAATAATAGAAGACATCATTAAAACTTGTAAGGATATGTAATTTTTGTAAAATAGCAATGCAATCATAAGATTTGTTGAACTTCTAGAAAGGATTCAGTAACCAGGATCTTACCCAGAAAAGGAAAAAAGACGATAAATAATTATTTTTAAATTTTAATAATTCTAAACATACAGGTAATTTTTAAGATTAACCAATTAAAAAAATGTAAGTAATTAGATAGTATTTAATTTTTTTTACATCTTTTTATGTGTTCCAAGTTAATGTTTTTATTAATATCACAGCTAAAATCCATTTGCAAAATAGTGACATTATAATAAAATGCTTAAATACGACAAATTACCTAATGAAAAATAGTGAAAATATTTTTCCTTCATTTTAATTTTAATGGACAAATTAATCACATTCTAATAGAAACTGATTCAACTGATATTTTATTCGTAGAGATGAAAATTGCATAATGGGGATCACAGAGCAAAAAACTTATCAACGCCTTTATATCTTCGAAGTTCTAAACCCTGCGACATGTCATATTTCGCTAATAATATGTATTGTAGCAGTGTGTAAGTTCACACCACGCACTGAGGTATAAAATGAGTTACAATGGCGACTGGCTTCACTTTTAAATGCTTGTACTTCCTCTATAGTTTTAACCTCAGTAGTTCACACCTACTTAATTGTTCTGTCTTTTGAGTTATAAATTATTGGAGGCTTTGGAGAGTTACTTGGGTAATCGATAGAGAGACACAACTTGACATAGGTTGCGCCACTCTCAACCGCCTTCGGTGCACACAACGTTATTTTAAGTATAGCACCATATATTTTAAGTTATAGTGAATGCTTTCTGAAATTTCAAAGATAAAAGTTGGATTAATTAAGATTTTCCATATAAAAAAAAATAATAAAGTGGTGCATTTTCATTGATTTCTTCAATTATTTTCCGCTAAACTTTTCGAGTAGGTAAGTTTGAAAAATGTCTACATAATCAAAATGACATCAGTTTCAGACTTTTAATGGCAAAAAAACGCATAGTACCTAAACAAAACAGCTTCGGGAAATTTCACAGTTCCTGCGGTGTAATAGTATTTTCTGCCATACCCACTATAAAATAGCTGCTTTTCACTTAATTGTCAGTGTTTTCAAAATGTTTTGACAGTTCATTTGTGTCGCAAACTTCACTCCTATAGTAGGCCGAGGCACGCACAACCCACAGGAGTATGTAACAGCGGCCGGATCAGACGAATAAACATAAATTATTAGGTACGGAAATGGCTTGCTTCCTCACACTAGTGTGAGAAAGATAAGTTCCTTTACACCGGCCTGTCAAGTCACTTTACATGCATACATACATGCATGTAAAGCAGCTATTTTATAGTGGCCATGGCAAAAACTAAACTTAAAAGTTTGGTTATCTCTTGAACTTTTGACCGATATTTTAGGAACCATTCACTTTATCCTGGTACTTTATTACATTAAAAATGCTCAAAATAAATTCTCCTTCTTAATTCGCCGAAAAATTATGCTATATAAAATAACAAAAATGTGTGTGCCGGGGGTAGATGGGTGCGATGCAACGATTCGACAATGCAACGATGCAACGATTCAGGTTGTGTTGCCTATTGATTACCTAACTCCTAAATTGGCAACTCTTTAGAGTTATGTATATGATTATTCAATGCAAAATCAAAATAGGTCAAGTGAAAGCCGCTAAAAGTTCTTGGACAAAAATACGCCTTGTGTTTTAAAATATATAGATAATAATTTTACTGTCAGTGTCAAAGCCAAATTAAGCTATGATAGGCACTTTAAAAATAAAGTCAAGTTTATCGTATGGCCGGGTGATCAAAATTTAAAAAATGTATACTCAGGAAATACATTTACCTACATAATATATTGAATTTAAAAAACAATAACTCTTAGATACGAAAAGTGTGGCGGCAAGTGCATGAATCTTGCAACAGCTGAGGTGTTAGATCATTTCCTGTTTAGCTTAAGGGGAATCGCCACAAAAAGTATGAAAGGAGATGGCCACATGAGAAACGTAATATAATATAGATGGACGATGGCAGCAGGTATAATCAAGTGTCTTCCCTTCTAATAGCACGCAACCATTTATTAAACGGTTTTATTTAGATTCACTTTCTTCAAATCTTGCGGCCAATTCTTTTTTCAGTTTCGGATCCTTTGGAAATACCAAACCTCTATGATTTGAACATTGGTTAACACAGCACTACTATAAACTGCCCACAGACCGAGGTGGTTATATAGTTGGCGCCTTTAGCGGTCAGGCTTGGCAGTGCCCATCCTCATCACCATGAACAAGGGTGTACACAAAATTCTGTTCTGGGGGGAGGGGAGGTAACGAGTTATGAAAGTAGGTAATCATGGACACCTAGTTATCATACTGCGCTTAGGTTATAAACGATAGTTTAAGCGTTCGGAAAATTTTCAGCCATCAAAATTCAATAACGGGAAATAAGAGGGATTAGTATGAAGTAAGCTTCATGCATGTTCACACTTTAATCCATTATTCCAGATCCGGAGGGGGGGAGCTGCCTTCCTCTGCCCCCTTGCGCACACTCATGGCCTTGACCACGTACAAGCTGAGTATTTTTCCATAATCCTTATTCTAGCAATTTTCGTCTCCTCAAACAATATTAGGTATACCTATGTGTATTTAAAATTTCGGAAAACATACTTGCCTACCAATCCTTTAATTGATATTCAAGACATTTTTCGCCTTTGAGTTCTGTATAAAGATCAGTCCAAAACTTAACTTTCTTTTGCAATTGGTACGATATTTTTCCAGACGTGAGTGTCTTCCCAATTTGCAATAGCGTGAAGTCGCCTTTTTTTATCGGTTTCCACACAACATTTATCAGCGAATTTTTTTCAATCGGATTCGGATCTCCGGTTTTGGCGAAGTTCGTCCAGAATAAGACCATGCGATTTTTGCTTATTTCTTCGATACTTCCGGGGCGCAGGTCCCGTGACACGTATCGGTTTGTGAACAAATAGCCTGCTTCGTCCGCATGCGCAGCACCAGTATATGGATAATTTAAAACCTTCTTCATCACGTTCAGTTCGGTGTCCAGTAAGAAACGATAAAGATAAACTGGTTGTGAAGAATTTGTGGCGATTAACTTAGACACGGTGAAGACCTTCATCATAGCGAATACGTCACTACCATACTGAAACATAATATTATGTGAATAATTAATACTTTGATTCATTGAATAACCATATTTTCTCGTCATTATGTCATAACTAGCAGACGTTTCCCGCATTGCTTTCAAAAACAACAGTGTGCACTCATTGTGCACTGTTATACAGGTTTGTATGTTAAATGCACGGTCGTATAGACCAGCGTTTCTCAACCTTCGGATCGCGACCCAATATTGGGTCGCGTTAAAATTTTAATGAGCAATGAAGAAACTGGTAAAATACCGAAATAAAAATATAATCATCTTAGTTGAAAGGAAAACATTTGGAAAGTTAACAAAAGAGGTTAAATTTTAGTATCATGCTGACAATATACTAGCTTTTATAATAACTTCCCATTGGAAGTTATTGCAATGGGTTCGATTTTCCGAATGAAAAATTTGGACATATCTGAACGTTTTGAGGTCTCTAGAATTCGAACCTACTGTTTTTAGACAGATATCTCTTTGTGTGTGTACGTACGTACGTTTGTTCGTTCGTTAATGAACTTTTTTTCGGCTCGCATATCTCAAGAACAAATAATTATGTCGACTTCGGACCAATTTCGCTCGACGCATAATTGCATAGTAAACACCTGATAAGGTTTGCAAAAAATTTGAATTGGTGGTTTTTTTATAACAAGAGTAAACATGTTAACCTGTATTGCAAATAGTTTCTCTACGGTAGAGTGGTCTCTAATCTATAAGGGCACCTAATCACTAACGGGAAGTTAGCAGTGTGGTTTTACCCACACACCAAGCTTCTTTTTTATATTATAAAATAAACAATTGGGTCGCAGTATGATTTCAAAAAAATATGTTGGGTCGCGCGTCAAAAAGGTTGATATAATATATAGACTATAGACGACCGTGGCTATATGCTTGGACTTAGTACCAACGATTTGGCATGATAACATGAATATTTATTCCAATATTATTTGGTCAATTTTTTGTATTAATACTCATTACTCCTGCCACAAACACTAAAGCCGGGGCTACACTATGTGTACAACGTTGAATCCAATGTTGACCTCAAATTTGGTTCCAACATTTGCTTCAGGTGACTACTTGGACGTTTGCAATTGATTCCTGGTTATACTATGTGTCTACATTGATGTTGGGGCCAGCATTGGAAAACAATTCTCTATACGACAATTGTTTTCATGATGGAGAATCATGTGATGTTGTTTCAGTAACCGTCATTGTGTATTCTTGTGCATCGTATTTGTTGAGGAAGAGGAAGAAAAAGAAAGAAAAACGTCGTAGAAGATTACTAATTAAATAGGTTCCAAACGTTGGACTTATTGTGTGGCCGAATCACGAATGGTAGTAGGAACAGATTAATCCCAGGTTGTAAGGTACCTTTGACGCGCCATAAAAAATTACCAACATCCCCGTTGGGCGTTGGACGCTCGGCATCCAATGCTCGACCATC
Organism: Mongoloraphidia duomilia; assembly: GCA_039654895.1. Classification (NCBI taxonomy): domain Eukaryota; kingdom Metazoa; phylum Arthropoda; class Insecta; order Raphidioptera; family Raphidiidae; genus Mongoloraphidia; species Mongoloraphidia duomilia. Next base: position 51,853,779 of record CM077516.1, read on the forward strand.
CGTTTCACGACCTCACTGAGTGTTAAACCATCATGCATCCAACGTTTAAAGGAATTTGATACATATTTGTGTCCCCAGGTTAACAGAGTTAACACATGTCATGTCGATAAATTATAATCATATTAACTTACATCAATATACCGGAAAATGTTATTGGGGCCAGGTTTTTCATCTCCATAATAGAACTCTTTAATGCTGTCGCCTATTTTTTTAGACAGTTCAGATTTCGGTTCCAATTGCATATCTCTGGCCACCAATAATTCATTATCGGTAAATCTGTAATTGAGTAACCATGGAACGCCGTTAGTAGTTATCGATATGCCTTCGTGGGAATTGAAACCTATTATCATAGGTACATGGGAATAATTTCCTCTTCGAAGAGTGGTTTCAAGCGGTTCCGTTATAAGAGCTTCATCTGATTCAGGTTCTATTACTGGTCCAACGGGATTCGTTTCCCCAGTATAAACAGTCTAAAAATTAAAAAATAAATATTTTAAAATACGCATAATCAATCTAGCTGAATTTTGGTGATAATGACAATGCTGAGTTTTAATTTATGATGTTGGTAACTTACTGTTTTAGAGAAAAAATATTATTTTATTATGTAGGTACCTCTTTTGGAATAGATTTTTCTTGTGCCTCCAATATCTTTTCAAGAGGCAGTTGTCTTAATTCTTCCAACAATTTGTCTGGATCACTAATTTTGTCAAGTCCCAAGTAAGACAAAAAATAGGGGCTCTTGTCGGGCGCCAAATTCCAATGGTGTAGTGTTGTGCCACACTGCAATATAACCTTGTGATAGAGCCCTTCAGTTTTGGGCGACAGTATTATAGAATGTATGCCCGATGCTCCGGCACTCTGACCGAATAATGTGATCGAATTCGGATTGCCTCCAAACTTTGCTATGTTTTCTTTTACCCACTCTAAAGCCATAACCATATCTTTGAGTCCAGCGTTTCCTGGGATTTTCACTTTTGGATTTGAGACGCTCAAAAAACCTTGCAAGGTTGAGAAAACAAAAATAAATTACAAAATTAAAAGTTTTTATCCCTCCAATAACACGATAGTTATCTAGTATTCTATTTTTTGCTATTACGGACAATGCACAATTTTCAAGCACTTGAGAGTAGATTTCTTATTTGAAAGTATTAAATATTCTCACAGGAAAACTTAAACGGTATTCTTGACCATTCCTGTGATGACATTTTTTCACAAATGATATTTTTGCATGAGAATTATTATTGTTTTCATTGGAGTATTTTCTGATTCGGGAATATGGACCTTGTTCACAGGCATAACATAGCGATGGTGAAGAACAGCAAACTCCTATGTCTCCGTTTGCAGCAAAACAATGACATTCTATGTCAATTTCTGCAGATTTGAAAATTATGAATTAAACGATTTACAAACTAGCCTTCTTTTTGCTGGCAAAATCTCACATGTCAATGAAGAATAAATACGGACTTAGCAACAAAACTCCTATGTCAAGTGAAGAACGACAATCTCCTATGTCTGATAATATACGATATATACTTATAAGGCTGCTGTACGTGCCATAGTAAATGCTCCGTATCGCGAGCACTGTCAACCTATTTTCTGTGATCTCAAAATAATGTCCCTACCTTCGGTTTATACTTATCATAGTTTAATCTGTGCAAAAAAAATATCAACGAGTTTACAAAAAACAAAGATTACCTATCATACAAAAATAATATTAGTACTCCTTTACACAAACTAGCTGCGCCATTCAGTCAAATTTTACCTATGTCTCTATTAAATTATTTAATCACCTTCCTGAGTCATATAAAAACCTGTCGAACAAGAAATTTGAAACTAAAATTAAAAATGTACTCACTCAGAACTGCATGTACACCATTGATGATTTTTTTAATGTAACTTTTATTTTATGTACGACGCTATTATATTCCGCTGGAATTTTAAATAAAGAAATTTATGTCTGTGTGTATGTATATCTGCAGAAATTGACATAGAAGGTTATTGTTATCTTCCCCCTGAAAAGTGTCTGTTTTTGACATAGAAGCTTGCTGAATTTCTGCAAATCATGACATGGAAGGTTGCCATTCTTCACCATCGATAGGATTCAGCTTGTTGCTTTCTTATGTTAATTGTTATGTTACTGTGCAGAGCTGGGCGTGTATTCGCGCAAAAGTAACTAATTACAGTTACCAATTACTTTTCTCAGTAACTGTAATTGTAATCGATTACTTTTGAAAACGAATGTAACTGTAACCGTACTCAATTACTTTTTTTGTGTAATCGGCACAGCTCTGTTACTGTGTAGGTAATTTCTATTACATAACATAACCAGGTAACAAGCTGAATTTGTCCTTTTCCAGCGAAGGTGAAATTGGATATTTGGATAATTATTATGATATACACGTTACTAGAAGGTTAAAAATGTGAGGGTTCATAATGATAACGTTTATTTATTTTTTAATTACCAAGAAATCCAAGACGATAGTTAAATGTAACAAGGATAACATTTTCGGCGACAAGATATTCCGGTCCAAACAAATCAGTATCACCAGAACTCATGTAGTAACCTCCTCCATGTACCCAAACCATTACCGGCAATTCAGGATTATCATCAGCCTCTGTTGGCAGCTAAAAATAATGTTTTGAATCAATTCAAAATGCAATTTTCAATTTAAAAAGTGACAATTTGAACATTGCGTTGATCTATTCGACAAAGAACAATCTATCATCTTATGAAATAAAAAGACACACCTTTGGTGTATATACATTTATGAAAAGGCAGTCCTCACTCCCGCCAATAGTTCTGAAGAATTCGTGTCTGGAATAGCATTTGCTTCTTTCTCTGCTTGCATCCCAAACACCTTCCCATGGTTCTGGAGGCTGCGGAGCCTATAATCAAAATTATAATTTGCTCTTTAGGTTCATTTCGCACAAAACCAGTCCAGTCCAGTCGCGTCCAGTCAAGTTTTGTCCAGTCAAGCCACGTCAATATTTCCTTTCGCACTGAATACGTCGCGTCAGCCGTCCCGCAAATTCCGATCGAAGTTCGCGTTTTGTGAAGAATTTTGTGTCAAGATGGACGTACTTCTCCAAGGCATAATTTTACGTCGGCTACACAGAAGAAGAAGGATGAAGAAACGAAGAAATCTGTTTATTCATACCAGGACTTAAGTACTAAATGACCCTCTTTTGCTTGCAATAATAAAATTAAGGTTTCTACGTCCATTCTGAGTCTCAAGACGGGGCAGACTGGCATTAAAAATTCAACCGGTTGAATCGCAATCAGTCTTGACAAGTCTTGACGCGATCGGACTGGACGTGACGCACTTAGAATGAAACCAGATTTACACATTGTCTTTATTTCAACGATAAGTTAATATGTCCAATCCAGTAGCGTCCGACTTGACTGGACGCGACTGGACTGGACTGGTTTGGTGCGAAATGAGCGGTCAGACAACAGTAATTGAAAAATCATTACCGAGGTTTTGAAAATATTGATCTATAAATACTATAAAGAGAAAAGGTATGTTTGTTTGTTCGTTAGTTAGTTAGTTTGTTTGTTTGTCGCGGGTAATCTCAGGAACTACTGAACGATTTGAAAAATTCTTTCATTGTGTAAAAGCCAGGTACTTCTTTATTAGTATAACATGCTATATTATACCTACCTATTTTTTGTGATCTCAAAATAATGTCCCTACCTTCGGTTTATGCTTCTCGTAGTTTAATCTACCTATGCGAAAAAAATATTAATGAATTTACAAAAAACGAAGATTACCACAATTATAACACCTGGGTACCTATTGTGTAACTCATTTCTAGTGATAACCCTAAAGTGAATTTGTTTACGCGATTGCGTATTATTCACACTAGTGAAATAGAACCATTTAATGTGAATTTATTCTCCATCGAATTTGTCAGTGAAACGTGAAATTTTTCGGGTTTCACTGACAAATTCGATGGCGAATAAATTCACGTTAAATGGTTCTATTTCACTAGTGCGAAAAATACATAATCGCGTGAACAAATTCACTTTGGTGATATCACTAGAAATGAGTTACACAATAGGTACCTACCCAGAAATAAAAATAACCACACAAATTAGCTGCCAATCAGTCTAATTTTAATTACGTCTCAATTAAATTATTTAATCATCTTCCTGAGTCATATAAAAATCTGCCTGACAAGAAATTTAAAACTATAATAAAAAATTTACTCACTCAGAACTGTCTATATAATACTAGCGGCCCGGTCCGGCTTCGCCCGGACTGCAATACACTACTCACTCGATTCGCTCGTTCGCTTGAATATTATAATTATATTAGTCACTGCTTCGCTCGTTCGCTCCTGGGTGCCACCTTACTCACTCGCTTCGCTCGTTCGCGTGAATATTGTAATTACATTACTCATTCGCTTCGCTCGTTCGCTCCCGGGTGGTACAATGCTCACTTGCTTCGCTCGTTCGCTCCCGGGTGGTACATTACTTACTCGCTTCGCTAGTTCGCTCTGGGTGGTACATTACTCACTCGCTTTGCTCGTAAGCTTGAATATTATAATTACATTACTTACTCGCTTCGCTCGTTCGCTCTCGGGTGGTATGATTTATATACAAAATCTTTGTTTTATATACAGAATAATACATTATCACTCGCTTCGCTCGTTCGCTCCCGGATGAATTTTTCTAATGTTTTAATAGTTATTCTGTTAACTATAGGACGGAGACAAATCCAAAAAATCAAAGATCATGAAAATCGGTCCAGCCGTTCTCGAGTTATAAATGGTGTAACTAACGTCACTAACATCACTAGCATCACTAATGTCACTAACATCACTAACACGACTTTCTTTTATATACAGGGTGTCCAAGACTTGCATTGTCGGCCGATATATTGATTTTGGGTAAAGATAGAAAAGAAGTTTAAATACAAAAGTTGTTAAATTTTAATGGTGTGTAACCTAAAAATATTTTCGATTATACAGCCTGTCCCATTTAATTGTGGCAGATCAAAGTTATGTTTTTTTTAACCTAGTACCCTGTTTTTATTTGTTTTTTCAATTCTGCACCCAAATGTGAATCGAAATCGTAAGGGAAGCCATGCTCGAGAATTCAGTAATTTTTGAGTTATTCAAGTTTCTTAGAAATTTATGCACGTGTTGATTGTTAAATACAACGAGGTTATTTTTTTGCTGGAATTGTATTCTTTAGGATATTTACTAACACTTTTATTAAGGGTCAACGCGAAGTACCCCTTAGGTTTCTGATGAGTGAGTTTGCGAATATTAAAATAGGTATAGGACCCCCTTTAATTTTTACTTTTTGTGATTTTCGGATTTTTCCATTTACTTGTGCTACAAGACCTTGCTTTTTGCCAAATTTCATGATTCTAGGTCAACGGGAAGTACCCTATAGGTTTTAATGAGTGATTTTGCGAATATCAAAATAGGTATAGGACCCCCTTTAATTTTTACTTTTTGTAATTTTCGGATTTTCCCCTTTACTTGTGCTGCGAGATCTTGCTTCTTGCCAAATTTCATGTTCCTAGGTCAACGGGAAGTGCCCTATAGGTTTTTGATGAGTGATTTTGCGAATATGAAAATAGAGGTATAGGACCCCCTTTAATATTTGCATTTTGTAATTTTCGGATTTTTCCCTTTACTTGTTCTGCGAGACCTTACTTCTTGCCAAATTTCATGATTCTAGGGCAACCGGAAGTACCCTATTGGTTTTTGATGAGTGATTTTGCGAGTATCAAAATAGGTATAGGACTCCCTTTAATTTTTACTTTTAGTGATTTTCAGATTTTTCTTTACTTGTGCTGCGAGACCTTGCTTTGTGCCAAATTTCATGATTCTAGGTCAACGGGAAGTACCCTATAGGTTTTTGATGAGATTACAAAATGGCCGTATTTTTTTATTGCGTTGACCTAGAAGCTTAAATTCTGTACACCTCTAAGGGGCCGTAGACCTTAGTATTTCGTATAGATTTCAACTTGATATCTCTATCCGTTCCTGAGAAAATGGGTCTTGACTGACGGACACCCAGCCAGCCATGAGCTGGACAAACGAGTGATCCTATAATGGTTCCGTTTTTTCTTATTGAGAAACGGAACCCTAAAAATACAAAAAACAATATAAAAACCCATAATTATAAGTTCAAACTTAATTAACAAGGGATATATTTTCAAAAATTCTTTGTATGTATGTGTGTGCGTGTGTGTGCGTGCGTGCGTGCGTGCGTGCATGCATGCATACAAATTCTGAAAATTTGCATAACGCCATAACTTTTCTTAGTGACACTTTTGCGTACTATGAACGGAAAAGGTACTTTACCTGCAACGAAAAGAGGTTTTGCTCAACTGTAAAGGCCTACTTGATTTAAAAAAATCGAAAGTAAACTAAAAATAAGTTTCAGACCAAGCAGGGCGGAATCCCAAAATATGATATTCCAATTCGAAAATTGTTGGTCAATCTCACCTATTGTGAACTCAATCCGGGGACACACTGTAGATCTTCTAATAGTGAAATTTATACATTTTTTTACTCTTCCTACCAGGTTTTAGAATTAATCTATACTAATATTATAAAGCTGCAGAGTTTTTTTTGTTTGTTTGTTTGCTTGAACGCGCTAATCTCAGGAACTACCATTCCGATTTGAAAAAGTGTTTTTTTGTTAGATAACCCATTTATTGAGGCAAACTATAGGCTATATAATATCACGCTACGACCAATAGGAGCGGAGCATCAATGAAAAATGTTTGCAAAGACGGGAAAAATTATTCCTTTTGAGAGCTTCCGTTGCGTGCGCTGCGTAAACGGTTAAATTTACGCAAAAATCATGTATGACGGAATTGTTCCCCTTTAAAAGTCCGCGACAGCATATGTCCATCTTTTAAGGTTGACTCACTATAACTTTTTTATGGTAATCAAATTTGTTCGTAATTATAATATTCAAGCGAACGAGCGAAGCGAGTGAGTAGTGTATTGCACCCGGTATTTCTTAACACCCGGGCGAAGCCGGACGGGTACCGCTAGTGTATAATAAAAACAATTCCCTTTTCTTTTTATACATGAATTCCAAAGCCTGGTAGAAAGAGTCAAAAAATGTATCAATTTCACTATTAGGAGAATAATCCCACTAAAAACATAAATGTGAAAAAAGGGTCAAGTTCAGTGCAAAGAACAGCTTCGCCGAAAAAGAATTGAGATCTAAGTGGGTGTCAAGTTTTCATGTTTTTTATTATAAATAAATGAATGGTGTGTGAAAACTTGCCAAGTTTAAACTTGGCACCCACTTAGATCTCAATTCTTTTTTCGGCGAAGCAGCTCTGTTGTGGAGCGTCTATAATTTACAATTTTGTTCTTTGTATCGAACTACGAGAGGATTGGCGATATACTGTTGAATTTTGTACCGGAAATTCACATCAGCGATTCTGATATAGATACGGCAGATGAAGTTTGTGACTTTGACGAATGTGATGTCCATTTCGAGGAATATCAACTATGTAAATGTAATTCGACTTAAAAGAGACGTAGGTTAAATTAATGTCGGTAGATAAAAAAATGTGCAATAGACCAGATACCCAAAAACATTTGGTCTATTGCACATGATCTATATTTTTAAATCGATTCGACCCAAACTAACCTGTATCACAAGATTATTAATGTAGATAAGGTATGAAAACAAAAATATTGTAAGCGTTTTGCTTTATGTATAACATTAATAATTTTTAATGCGAGAAATGCGACTGTAACGATTTCCTCAAGTGTAATTGTATGCGTTAATTAAAATATTCAATATCATTGTTTGTAATAAAATGAATTCTATGTATCAATGATTCAATAGACCTGTTTTTGTCACGTACAATTTTAACTGCAAGTATGCAGTTTTTGTTTTGCAGCTAGAGAGGAAAGAAAGACAATCACAATCAACGTTCTGAAAAAAGATGAAACACGTTATCGTCAGACCTGGAACTTCGATAATTTTTGGTTAAGAAAAGCTTTTTAACCAAAAAAAAAAACCTCCTTCAAAAATCTGCTAAAAAGAGTAAAATAATAAAACTTTGAGGTCTGCGCCAATTTAATAAAATATGAAGTCGGTTAAAAAGAAGATAATCACTATACCTACTATACTTTTTAACCGACTTCATATTTTATTAAATTTACGCAGACCTCAAAGTTTTATTATTTTACTCTTTTTAGCAGATTTTTTGAAGGAGGTTTTTTTTTTGTTAAAAAGTTTAATTTCCAAATCGGTTTATAAATGACGGAGTTCTGAGGTAACAAACATAAAAAAATACAACCGTATTGAGAACCACCTCCTTTTTTAAAGTCGGTTAAAAAATTGATTTCTTCTGTCTTATTGTTTCTTGTCTGTTTGGGGGATTGGAAGGGCGCGAGGAAAGTTTTAACTGACACCAACGTGCTCAGCATCCTCGAAAACTGGCGGTATGTTAATTTTATCGTTGACAGAAGAAAACAATTTTTTCAGCCCTTTCGAGGGTGTTTTTTGACGGTTTAGGGGGTTGGTGGGGTGCGAGAGGAATTCCGACCACCATCACTGTCTTCAGCATCCTCGAAAACGGCAGATTAGGTAGGTCTGGCTTCTGGAAATAGTAATAAAAGCATTTGACCCCTTTAGGGGGTAGTTTTTGGCCGATTGGAGGGTTGTGCAACTCCAAAGAGAAATTATGCCACCACCACCGTACCCAGCATCCTCGAAAACGGGCGGAGGGAGGTAGTCTCGTTCCATTGCAAAATATTGGCATGTTCGAACGACTCACGCACTCCACTACAATGCTTACAAAAAGAATTTTTCTGACTTACTAAAATTAGCCATTGTAAAACATATCTTTAAAAAAGGAGATAGAACAGTAATCAGAACCGGGGCACCGTGAAAAATATCGCCCCACACTGAAGTTTTTTTCACAATTTTGTAAATAAAACTGCAGTATTCATAATTTTACACACATTCTTAATAATGAGAAAAAGTATTTTATTTTTTTTTAATTTATTAACGTTTTCACGTTCAAAATTTTGCCGCCCCTGAAAATTTTCCGCCCTGGGCACTAATCCCTAGTGCCCCTAGTATAAATCCAGCGCTGACAGTAATATCAAACTATCGCCCAATACCAGTCTTATCTTGTTTGTCTAAAGTTTTCGAAATAATAATTTATGAACGGTTTGGCTCATTTTTGGAAAATCATAAAGTCATACTTCACAGCAATTTGGTTACATTAAAAAAAGATCTATTACATAAACAGTCTTTAAATATCTCCGAAATTTTATCTAGTTTAAACAATAATGAGATTGTTATAGGCACCTTTCTAGATCTAAGTAAGGCTTTTGACAGCGTCCAAAAAAATACTCTAGCTTTTAAATTACAGCATTATGGTATTAAAGCAAAGCCTTAGAGTTCGTCATGTCGTATTTGTCAAATAGACGTCAATGCGTAGAAGTAGGGAACTATGAAAATGGGAAAATCATTCAGTATAGATCACAATACGAAGAACTCGATAGATGAGTTCACCAGGGATCAATCTTAGGACCCTTATTGTTTGTTCTATGTACAAATGACCTTCCGAATATTATAAACGATTAACTTTGTTCGCAGATGAGATGAAACTACCATTATTATTATTATTATTATTAATAAAGTGATATATGCGGTTGCTTTAGATTATTTCGTTGCCAATCCAAAATTTACCCGGGTGAATCCGGGCCGGAAAACTAGTTTCTAAATAAAGTCTTAAGATTTTTTCTCACCTTAAATCTAAGATCCCCAACTGGGGGTTTAGCATAACGAATACCTTGAAAACTGTAATAGGGCTTCCCTTTGGAGTCCTTGGCCTGTCTACCCTTAACGAAGCCCTTAGAAACTTTCACTTTTAATACAGACGTCATCATCAATCGTTCACAGAATACAGACAAAAGATAATATAAAACAGTTAATAAGCTTATTTATAACAGCAATAACAATAGTTGACCCTGATTTAAATTTAAGGAACTTGTACGTTTAGAACAATAGACCATGTCTAAGTAGTTTCGGATTTAGTAAGAGGCACTGGCGGCCGCGATTTAATTTAAAGTATCATAATATTTTATTATGTACTTACTACAATAATATGCATCATTCAACACCTGTTTCTGTACGGTAGTTTCATTTGTGTGGCACGAACACATCAACAAACATAAAATAGTGTAATGAATGATTTCGGGTTGAGTGGTCGTGTAAAGCTACCGCAGCGCCTTTGAAAATATCCACCACAGTGATGGGTGAAACATCAGGGTTTCAATCAAGGGTCTTTACACCATGACCTCTCAACCCGAAATCAATCGCACATTCCTTAGATGATACCAGTTCTGAAAGCAAATGGCTTACGCCGCGTGGCCGTACACATGTACCTTATAATATTATTAGAGACTAAAAATTCTTTCACTAATAGAAAGCTACATTATCTCTGAGGGAAATACCTAGGCTATATTTTATTTTGATAAATTTTTCACGGGAAGGGGGGATAATTCCTGTGGGATAGTAACAAAACGTAACTCTGAAATTCTTTTGCATTTAAGCATATTGGCGGAATCCTACTAATATTATAAATACCACCAGCCCAACTTCGCTTCGCAGGGGAAGAATTTCTCGCGGGGTGGGGGGATAAAAATAATTCTTAGTACCCGGGCGAAGCCGGACGAGACATACAAATAAATTCCAATTAATTATGTGAAACAATTGAATTTCGACCACAGGCGATACTAGTAGTAATTAATTTCTGACATTTTATATAAAAATAATAGATATAATAAAAAAATATATAAATGAAAAAAGTCGAATGTTTTGTTATCAACCAACAACTGGACAAGTCGACTTGACCAAACTGCAAGTTGAAAAAGTCGACTAAGGTGCAGTCGACTTTTATCTATTTCGTCTTAAATAGTAGATACAGGCTGTGCCAATTTTCGTTCACGATTGAAACAATCTTTGAGCGTATGAATACGTTTATGGACTAATTTAGTCAACCAATGATAAATATTATAACAATACAGGTAACCCTTGTTTTACGCAGACTCACTTTTACTATAGTAAGTACTACTAGGTTATTACGGGCTTTTCAGAAATTAAAAAAAAAACTATTATAGTGTGTCACGCCACTGTATTATATAGGTACTGTTAACTATATTTCATTCTATTTTAAATCAAAATTATTCTACAGATTATATTAATAATTATAATCAATACCTAGGTAAATTTCGTTTTACACGAATCTTTTAGAACACAACCCCCGCGTAAAAACGGGGGCTATTTACCTCTGTGCAATAATGCCAACAATGAATGGTAAAGATAAACTTTTTATGAAAACAGTTGAAACACAGCACCAGTTTTATGAGAAACCATGCATAGCCTATGCGAAAACACTGCCCTGCTTTAACCATAAGCCGGCAGCATGTTCGGCATAGGCAAGACGTGTTTAGGGCGCTGAAGTTAAAGGGGCGCCGAAAATCGAAAGTTCATTTATTATTTAAATAAATTATAAAATACAGACCTATAATTTCGATAACCCATGATAGGTCTGTATTTTGTTCATTGTCCATAAAAGAAGAAGACAGAAGTTATTCACGTCAATTTTGATATTTGACAATTCCACATTTTGATTGAGTGGAAGAAAAGTGATTTGACATAATATGTGAATTTTTTATTTTCAAAATAATAATTATAATAATTTGGGGCGCATTTATTATGTTACATGTATAAATACAGCTATAATTGCCTCTTTTTTAAATATTTACAATCCAAATGTAAATTTCTGACATAGTACAATAAAAATCGGGTTTTTTTTTTCAAAAGAAATCGCTAGACCAATTTCTTTTGATGAATCGTTAGGCGGGCATAAATTGAGCTGGAAACCAAAAACAAAATTTTGAATCGCAGATTCCTCGAAAACGGTAGTTGCACAGAAAAATGTGTAGAACAGAAGTTGTAGAAGAATGATTTATCTACAATTAATGTTATGGGGCCACTGCACTAGCCACTAGGACTAAAAACGTAAAAACGAGAGGGCGCTGAAGTTACCAAAAACACGTAATTCGCCTTTTGCTATGTGAAATTTTTTTTTTACGTTGATAGTGTGAACCGGAGAATTATTCTGTTTGAAAAAACCTACAAAATTGATACCAAGGTTTTTTTTGTTCGACTCAGCGTTCCGGAGACAGAGCGCATCGAATACGGCATTGTCGCATTCCATCGCTGAAAAAGCGCCGTGGAACCGGTTTGTAACATTTGCCGATCTCATAACGAAACAGAAAGCAATCGATAGCTAAGTTTTCCTGAGTGCGAACGTCAAAATCTTGTTCGCAGTAATGTCAATGTGTTTCATTTGCAGGAAAAATGTCGGCGATGAAACTGATAATTCAATTCAACCAGGCCCATCATCTTCTGACCCTGATGCAGCCGTTTCGGACTTCGATTTCAACAAATGTTTCATTTGTAACTCGACTTTCAAAGAAGACATATTTAAATTTAAGCACGTCGTGCATACGGTACAAAAATCTTCGGTAAAAGATAGGCTATTGGCTTTGCTATCCAGCCGCACTGACCCTGATAGTTTGGAGATCATTTCTCGGATCCAGGAAGTCGACTTGGTTGCTGTTCGGGCTCGTTATAATCACAAATAGAGTCTGTCTCTGCAACATCCTACAGGGAAACAATCGAGAGAGCGCAGTAAAACACCTATTGTCTATTGACAATGCCATGGAGTACATTTTTTCTTACCTGGACGAAAATTCAGAAGAGTGTAAATTCACTTTAGGGCACCTTACCTACAGATCAAATTCCAGAAGATCGTCGTCCGAGAGCAATAACCGTCAAGGAACGGCTTAAAGCAAAATACGGAGAGGAAATTTTGCTGTACGAGTTGAGAGGAGCAGGGACAATAATATTGTTTGTTTCAAAGATACAGGATATCAATTGCTTTCGGAAATGTGGTATACAAAAGGGCAAAAGACACCTGTCGTGGCCTTGTTGCTTCGAAAAACAATTTGTTCGAAAGCTCGCGCGCTCTATCTCTGGAACGCTGAGTTGGACAAAAAAAAACCTTGGTATAAATTTTGTAGGTTTTTTCAAGCAGAACAATTTTTCAATTCACACCATAAACGTAAAAAAATATTTCGCATAGAAAAAGGCGAATTACGTGTTTCTGGTAACTTCAGCGCCCTCTCGTTTTTGCGTGTTTCGTCCTAGCGTAGCGACCCCATGACATTAATTGTAGATAAATTACTTCTCTATAAGTTTTGTTTTACACATTTTTCTGTGAAACTTACCGTTTACGAGGAATCCGCGATTCAAAATGAATTTTGGATTACAAGAAAACCCGATCAGGGGGAGTCCCGAGTTTTTTGTTTTCAGCTCATTTTATGCCCGCCTAACGATTCATTAAAAGAAATCGGCCTAGCGATTTCTTCTGAAAAACGACAGGATTTTTTCCTATTTTTATTGTTCTAACAGTTAATTTCAATTTTTGTTTTAAAATCCACTTTACATTAGCCCACAATATAAATGAAAAGTCTGTATCACAACAAAATAGTTACTAGGTAACTAGGTTCTAGTTATACTACGGGAGGTAGCATTGCAAATGAGTCAATTATTTCATACCGGCTGATAAAAGGGTATTTGCCAGTGATCAAAATAAAATATAAAACTTTGTTATTATGAAAGTTTATGCTTTAAAATATTTATTAGAATTTTTATTTTTATTAATTAAGTTTCGTAAACATATTTAATAAAATTAAAAATTAATAAATAAAATCCTGCTTTTTAATCTATTTGTCACGTGACTTAAAACACCGCATGACGTCAATTTTAAGTAAAAAATGCATGTATCCATAGCAACGCAGCTTAGATTGTTTACATCATGTTTACGGTATTTTTCAACACTCTGTTTCTGGATTTTTAGCATTTTTTAGCGGTTTTTAGATATTATTAAGCTAATATAAACGCACGTTCATAAAATTTTGACGTCATACTTCAGTAGAGCAAAAATGATTTTTAGCGGGTCGGGCTAACATAAATATTTCAAAAATTATTTTTGGGGTTATTTGAAATCAGAATGAAGTGATTTAGATGTCATTTTGTTCAGAATTTACTGCTCTATTAATATAACCCAAAAAAAAAAATTTTTAGTCAAATACCCTATTACACCAATGGTAGTTCTCATCCACCTGATAAGATATCCGACCGTCAGCTGCGCCAGTAGCGGTGGGAGTAGTAGTAAACAGGCTTGCGAAAGGCTTGCAAAATTATATTCAAGAGGGGGTGGCGGGGGACGCACAAGAGGGATAACCGGGGACTTTTGTAAAAATACATATCTAAAGGTGTTCTACCATCTGTGAAAAATCCAGCTCTATGGGAATTATTTTATTGACTGGGCTAATATGTCGTGATCTCATTCACTTCGTTAATATTTGAAGAGAATGTGGAAAAACAAGTTATGTCCTTCTGACAAATGGCTGAGTAAATTGAATTTAAAGTTAATTACATTCCTTGTTCTTTTCCCATCCAATAATTTTTAGTTTTAAAATACACTGTGATCTACCTATTTCTTTTACCCCACAATTTACCCAGTGCTGAATACCGTTACGGTCTATCAGATGGCACTAAGCTCAAAAATCAAAAAAAATGTGACATACCCTGTTCTATCCCTATTCCCCTCATTTTTGAGATATTTTTCGGTTCCATGACTACACAGTGTTCTACTTAGATAGCTATATCTCTGGGCACAGCCTACCTTTTCTCGAAGCGCTTCGGCACATATTTGAACCCTCATAACTTTGGTCTGGAAGACACTTTGGATCTCAAATTTTCAGAATAGGGTATATGTAATATACCAAATTTCATTTTTGAAGTTATACTTCTTTTGGCGCGTTATGAAAAAATGATGAGAGTGAATTTTTACGATGCGCGCACATCTCGTCACGAAAATTTAACAGGATGAAATTGCAGCATTAATGATTTCCATAGTTACCATATAAACAAATATAAATAAATTCACTCCAGTCCTTTTATTATTTTATATTTCAATAAATTATTTGCATGCAAATTAAAAATTAGTTCTTAATCACGCCAAAAAAGTATAACTTCAAACGCGCGTACAAAGTACAAGCATCCATTTTTTTTAACTGCAACTAAAGATTTATTAATACGCAAAGTTCATCGATTTCGTCACTCAGTCACTGATGATCATCAAAAATCTAAGGTACTTCTCGTAGTCCTAGAAAGCTGAAATTTGGTATGCAGACTTATAGATTGTACGTACAACTTATAAAATTAAAACATTTGTGAGTTTCCTTCTCCGACGCCTCAAAGTGGGGGGTGCAGATTTCTACTGGTCAAAAACCTTTAGGGTAATTCCCGTAGTCCTAGAAAGCTAAAATTTGGTATGCAGGCTTGGTTTAGCGTACAAATAATGAGGAAATTAAAAAATCTGTTATTTTCTCCTTACAACCTCTCGAAGTGTGGGGTGCAGATTTCTATATAGGTCTGTAGTCCTACAAAGCTAAAATTTGATATGCCAATACAGAAACCTTTATCAAACTGAAATTTTGGGGATCACTATAGACGGAGAGCTGGCGACGGTTTTTCTCAAGTGTCTACGTATGGCAAAATAACATTAAAAATACCTGTATAAGTGTTCCACATTTGAGAATCTGCAGATTTGGCAGTCTTTCTCCCTTGCGTTTTAGGTGTAAGGTAGAAATTAGAAAATTTTTTTATGTATTAATGTATACACTATTTGTTAATTATTATTAAACTGTATTATTAAGTCAATGTTGTAATATTTAAATAATTTTGTCACCTCTAAATTTCGTTTGTTATATTTTTTATTATTAGAAATAGTAAGTTTTAAATAATTTTTTTCGAAGTGTTCACAGCAACCCCGGCTCTTTAGAATTACAATATACAGTGTGTCCGGATTTCAAGTGTACATAGGCGATTAGGAAAAACAGTTTTTCCGTGCGCATTGCTCCCCAAATTATTTTATACAAAAATGCTTCAAATAAATATTGTAGGGCTTAAAATTCTGCATCTAAATCAATAAACACGATTAAATTTGCATGCTTTATAACGGCAAAAATTAGATATAAAAATGTCAAAATTACCTCAAAAACAGATAGCGATAGCCATGGAACTTGAACCCCTCAGGGGGGGACATTGGAATGTGGTTGCTATCGCGAATTGCATTCAAATGTTCTTTGGGAATTAGCGCTCCCATGGGCCCGAGCTCGTACCAATCGGTTTGTGTATGCCGGCTGGCGGTTTCTAATACACAAATGGATTATTTGTTGTGTTGAAGACGCTAATGACCTGAGTTGTCGACGCGTCTATAATCTACAATTAATTAATTAATTAATGGAACTTGAACAAAATGATGACGTTTTAGCTGTCAGAATAATTTCTAATCATTTTGTTCAAGTTCCATGGCTATCGCTATCTGTTTTTGAGGTAATTTTAACATTTTCATATCTAATTTACGCCGTTATAAAGCATGCAAAATTAATCTTGTTTATTGATTTAAATGCAGAATTTTAAGCACTACAACATTTATTTGAAGCATTTTTGTATAAAATAATTTGGAGAGCAATGTGCATGGAAAAACTGTTTTTCCATGATAATCGCCTACGTACACTTGAAATCTGGACACCCTGTATCTGTCAGCCTTCATATTAAAAAAATGTTAGAGCTTATGTAGATAATATATGAAAAAACATTTTTATTTTTATTATAATCAAGTCTAACGACATGATAACAACGACAAATCGAGCAGGCATTGTTATTATATGTATTCTAAATTATTTCTCATTAATATAGAAATAAAATAAAGCATTGCATTATTAGATACATGAAAAATACATATTTTACTTATCTGATTTCTACCTGCCACCGAAAACGCAAGGGAGAACGGCTGCCAGACCTACAGATTCTCAAATGGGAAACACTTGTACAGGTAGTTTCAATATTATTTGTCTTACGTATAGACACTTCAGAAAAGTCGTCGCCAGCTCTCCGTCTACATTCTACAAAGAGATTTTTTTACAGGTCGTTGTACCGGAATGATATTTCCCGCACTCGTGTGTCAGTGTGGAAAGTAACCATTTACATAGTAATTTGTGTTGATTCCTATTATACTGCTGTGCACCCGAGTGCTACTCTTAGCCTGCTATTAGAATTGAAGTTTGCTACACAAATAAAATGTCAAAAATTTTGAAAATATTGAAAATTTATAGGGGGTAGGACAAAAAATACCATAATATAAATCTCGTGCGGAATTATATTATGACTCGTGTGACTGTTAAAACTCGCTACCTCTCGTATTATTTATTATTATTATTTTTATAAAAAGATACTCTTATGTCAGAACAGCTTCTGGTGCTCTGAGAAGGTATTTTATTTGCTGTTTCATAGATATCTAAATTTTGTTTTACATACATTAAGTTTTCAAATACATAATATAGGTAACGAATGCAATGTTAATAATATTATGTTAAAATGTGTAAATAAAGGAACACAATGTTTCAGTTGACTTTTGTTAGCAATATAATAGTGCGAATCGCTCGTTTTTGTAATTTAAAAATTCTCACAGCATCAAGAGCTGCTCCCCATAGCAGTATACAATACCAATTTTTATATGTTAATTTTTATTTTGTTGCACTTTATTTTTTATATACGAGTAGGTAATAATTATGGGCTTGAGAATAGCCGAGAGTGTAGCGGCGCTGTTGTTTACATGGCGTTGCTATGGTTCCTCTATTACAAGTCCCCAGTTCTCAGGTTCTAGCCCGAGAGCTGGTAAAAGTGTCAATTGGATTTTCAATTTATTATTAAAAAAAAAAAAATAATAATAATGAATTGAAAATATGAATTGGTGCTAGGCCCAAATAACCTTAGCTGTTGGTGGTCTTTAAAATACAATTAGGTAATAATTATATGTAAATATTCTTTATTTTTATTTTTGTTCGATTTACAAGCAGAATTGCATTTGTATTATATTTTTTTTCTATGACCTGAGTTTACATCTAGATATTGCAGGTTGCACTTGCCGTGATTATCATAAATTGAGAATAGAATTTTACTATTTTTATCACCATAAAATTACCAATCCTTCACACAACACTCTACTGAATCTTGCCCTTTAATTTCGTTATAAAGGTCAAGCCAAAATTTAATTCTGTTTTGTATTTGCATCGTCACTTTAGATGAAAAAAGTGTTCTACCAATAAGAAGAAATGAGTAATCTCCTTTCTTAATAGGTTTCCAAACGACATTGATCAATGGATCTTTAACAGCAGGATTTGGATCGCCAGTTTTTGCGAAAGACGTCCATAACTTGACAAATCGATTTTTCGCAATTTGTTCGACACTTCCTGGTCGCAAATCTTTCGACACGAATTCATTCGTAAATAAATAACCAATTTCATCGCCGTGAACAGGACCGGCATAAGGAGATTCCAACACTTTCTTCATAACATTCAATTCAGTGTCCAGAGAGAATCGGTAAGCGTATACCGGTTGTGTTGAAGTCGACGCAAACAGTTTTGAGACTGTATAACCTTTGAACAATGCCCATATGTCCGTACAATACTAAAAGAACAAAATTATAATTATAATGAATAAAGATGATATGACTTCGTCCGGTTCTTGACAATATGTCGCGTCCTTAGATTATTATTTGACAAATTCTGCTAAATATCTCTCGAAATTAGAATATTTTTTTCAGACTTTTTCTGGAAAAATCAGAGAATTTCTCTATTTTTATATTTGCTCTGAAAAATGTCTGAAAAACTCCGGGAGAAATTAAAAAAACTTTTAGAGAAAGATAGAGATTTTCAAAGAAGTGCAGAAAATTTTTCTGAGAAATTCTGAAAAAATTTATACCTATATTTTCTCTGATTTGTTCTGAATTTCGCAAAAAAGTTTTTCAACGACATATTTTCCTTCAGGGATATCTTCAGCCAAATTGTATAACTCTAAATTAGCATTTTTTTTTTCGGAAAATAACGTGTCATTATTTTTTCGGTAAATCTTGTTTACCAACGGTAAAACAGCGTGAGCTGAGAATTAATTGAAAATTTGACAAGTATACTAAGTAGACATGATGAAGAATTTTATAACTGTGACAAAATAGTCTTACCTCTATATATTTGAAAATATTATTAGTGCCAGGTTTTTCATCTCCATAATAATGTTCTTTTATCCTATCGCCAATTGTTTTAGCCTTCTGTGATCCTTGTAACAAACCTAAATCTCTCGGTACCAATAATTCATTGTCAATAATTTTGCAATTCAATGCCCAAGGAACGCCGTTTATGGTCATGGAAGTTCCTTCATGCGTATTATAACCCATTATATGTGGAACATGGTTATAGAAGCCCTTTTTGATAATGTCCTCAAAAGGCTCTGTTATAACCGCTTCTTCCGATGCCCTTTCTATAACCGGTACTACGGGATTTGATTCTCCGACATATATGTCCTGCAAACATTTATATTTTTCTAAATACATTGTATATGGGATCTAGAATAAAGGAATAAAGTGTGGAAATCCAAGAAGCTTATTTACTTCGTACTAATACCCTTCATTTAGAACGTTACATTATCGTTTATGACTTAATTACAATGTGATAACCGGATGCCCATGTTTTCTCTCATAACTCTTGCTCTTCCGAACAAAATTCTGCGCACTCTCTTGATTGTATGTAAAAGCTATTTTTAACGTTAACTTTATTTTTTTGAGGAATTCTTATTTTCAGTTTTACCTCCGGTCTATGAAAATTCTTTTTCCAAATATGTCAATACTTTTGATGGAATGCTTATTATCGTATTATCAGCAGGATAAAGTATTCTGTCATTAATTAATAAATCTATTTCAATATTCTTTGAAAAACTTTTGAGACATCAGAAAAGTCTCTCCATAAAAATTAGATTCAATTGAAACAAAATGAAAAAAGCAATAGAACACCATTTTTAATGCCTTGGATACCTTTCCTCCCTAGAAATTACTAGCGCAGTTAAAAATTAAGATTGGGAAGTGCATTTTTTTTAGTCTTCAAATACTGCCGCGACCGAAACGTTGTCCATGACGTAAACGCTCCAGACTACGATAACTTACCTCAATGTAAATCAACTAACATCTTACATAATTTTTCGATTTAATTTTATCGCCGATAAAACCATGGATTGGAAAGCTATTAACACCTTCATATTTTGTAATTGTACCCTTTGGATCTCCTGTATATGCCACTTCTTGAGATATCCCTATTAGTTATTGAACTATACGTAATACTTATATTTACCTTAATTGGTATACAGTTTTCTTGGGCGTCTAAAATTTTCTCGAGTGTTAAATTCTGTAATTTTTCTAGAACTTCTCTCGAATCTTCAATATTATCTAGTCCCAGATACGAAAGGAAATATTTACTTCTATCAGGTGCCGTATTCCAGGCATGTAAAGCTGTTCCACATTGAGATATTGCTCTGTGGAAAAGACCTTTAGATCGCGGTGATAGCATTAGTGTCTGAACAGCTGACGCGCCGGCGCTTTGTCCAAACACAGTCACGCAGTTTGGATCTCCTCCAAACTGGGAGATATTCTGCTGTACCCACTCCAAAGCCATTAGCATATCTTTGAGACCAGCATTGCCGGGAATTCCAACTTCTGGATTTGAGACGCTTAAAAATCCTACAAAGAGTTCTTTTCATAATTACTATAATATATAAACGTAAAAATACAATCGGAAGTTCTCGCGAAATAGCTGAGTAATTTTAAAATTTATCATGGTATTATTTGACGTATTTTGTATTTTATATGCTTTTTTGTCATTCTTATATTATATGATCTGCCTTACATTGAATCGTATAGCGTGGCTTTTAGCATATCTCGAGCATGTTCTACCTTGATCCTAACAAAATCAGTTTTATTTTAAACGCTTATATTCATAGATATCATGACAATGATACTGAATAATATTGCTTTCTGAGTTGTTCCAAATTTGTTTTGAGGAATTTAAATTATTTATTTGTATGGTTTTAAACTATTAGATGTGTGTATTTTTTTACATACCTAAATAGCCAAGTCTGTAATTAAATGTGACAAGAACGATATCTTCAGCAACCAAAAATTCCGGCCCAAATAGTTCAGTATTACCGGAACTCATGATATATCCACCTCCATGAATCCATACCATCACAGCTAGTCGACTATTGTTGCCATTTTGCGGAAGCTTCAAGAATCAAAACAATGAGCCTATAAACGACTTTTATGAGCTCCGTCTAACTTAAATAATGTCGTTGGATTTTTTGTCTAGCACTTAAAACGACTTCATAATAAATTTTTGAAGTTGGTTAAATAAATATTTTTTCCTTTTAAGAGGCTGACATCATCGGTGTCAAACAACACGGTCCACTACTAGAGGCCATATACAGAGTGAGTTCGACTACCTGTATCATGAGTCGTTTTTTTCGAAAACGGTTAGTCGTAGAGAGTTGTGTTAAAAATTTGTATTATAAAAGCCCTAATAAAGAATTGAATTGTAATAATTTTTTTCCGGGAAGGTCGGCTTCCCTATTAGTTTGCTCCAGAATGCCCAGAACTCCGGAATTATAAATAGCACGATAGGTCGAAAGTAGTATTGTTGAAAAGATCTTTAAACAATAAGCAAGTTTTGTAGGAAAAGTTTTTTTATTACTGCCACCCCTGTAAATTTCTATAAGTATAAAATATATAAATTATTATATGTTCAGAACTCCGGAATTTTAGATAGCACGATAGGTTGAAAGTGATGCTGTTGAAAAGCTCTTTAAAAATTAGGCAAGTTTTGTAGGAAAAATTATTTAATTACTGTCACCCCTATTAAGTAACAATCGTTTGAAATTATTAAATTAAAATTTCATAATAACGATCGAAGTCGGCATTCAAAATCTAGCAACCTTAGACAATGTCACAAGTGTTCAAATTGTCTTCCATTTACTCTTTAATACATACTACTGAGCTCTTCTGGTTATACTGTGAGTGTACTTCTTCAGTGTTTAATGATCGATAGACAGGTAACTAGATTTTAAATGCGGACTTTTAAAAAGTTCGTTATTATGACATTTTAATTTAGTAATTTCAAACAAATATTAATTAACAGGGGTGGCAGTAATAAAAAAAAATCCCTACAAAACTTGCTTATTTTTTTAAAGATCTTTTCAACAATACCACTTTCGACATATCGTGCTATTTATAATTCCGGAGTTCTGGATATTCTGGAGCAAACTAATAGGGAAGACGACCTTCCCGGAAAAAAAACTTTGACTCTGATGACGTAGGCGGGTGTTAAAATTTAAAAATTTGTATCTCCGTAAATACTCAACGTTTGAATTAATGAAATAAATGCGATTATGTTTGTAGCGAAGATCTCTAATAGGGAATAGTCACATATTATTTTTTTTAAATTTTTTACAGTTTCATTATACAGGAAATAGAAAATTCGAGTTGATAGATTTAATGATTGATAATTGTTTTATTAATTCTTAATTCGAATACTAGGTGCATAGCCTCGAAATTAAGATTTTTTTCATAAACCGTGTATACTATACATAAAAAATCGTGTATATTTTTTCTGCTACACAAAAGAAACGCGTTATTCCAAATCCGTGACTGGAAAACCTGTGGCTGAAAAGATATTATACTGTATTAGCACCAGACACCAGTCATGAACGTATTAAAAAAAATGGAATCTGTATATTAATACGTGAACACCGAAAGTTCTGGTATCTTTTTTAATTTTTTACTATTTATTATGAAAGGAGAGGAACGAAACTTATATCATTCGACAGGCACTGCGTCATAGATGTGCACAAAAAATCATATGTGAATGTTGCCGTTAAGGCGCAGGTAAAATAAAAAAAATACAGCCTTCCCTGAATGGGAGAATACGACAATTGGTCGAATTTCGACCATAGGCGATACTAGTATAATATAAATAATATAATGTACAAATTGATTGCAATGATATACCTTAGGAGTATATACATTTAAATAAAGACAGTCCTCACTTCCAACAATATGACGGAAGAACTCATGTCTAGAATAGCATCTGCTTCGTTCTTTAGTGGCGTCCCACACATTTTCCCATGGTTCTGGAGGTTGTGGAGCCTAAAATAAATTCAAATTTCGAAATAGCTTACTTTGTATAGTTCAAAAATAAATTTTTATTAAAAAAAATGTGTGTGTGCTTATATGACCACACGACAGAAGTGAAACTTCAGATTTTGAAATTTTCTAATTTTTGGTGTCATCTATTTAGCGCATTTATGAACTAAAAATAATTTATTACTAAAATACTAAAATTGTATTTTTAATTAATTCCACCTTGGTTTCAAAAAAATTATAATTATTGTCAAAGAAAGAATATAACAAAAATTAAAAAATATATAAATAAATATCATATCATGTAGAATTTAGAAAAAAAATACGTTAAAAATTCTACGATGCCATCAGTTTCCGAACCCAGGTCCCTATGCATAGAACGCAAACATGCTGCTAACTGAGCTATTGACACAACAGTACACCTCGCCGTTTTTATGATATTCTTACGGTGCGAATTCTTACGCAAAATTGCGAACGCTTCACATTTTTTCAGTACCCAGGCAAAGAGTGCCTAACGCGTCTAAGAAAGTTTTCACTTCAAAAATAATCTTAAATTTCATTTTTATATTACATAATAATATAGTTGGCAAAACCAAAAGTGCACATCTTTTCCACTGTAAAAATAAAAAAAATATATTAAAAAAACGTTAATAAATAAAAAAAAAATAAAAGATTGAAAAAATAAAAAAAAATGTATAATGTCGGCCGGGATCGAACCAGCAAGTTGTCCGTACGAAGCAACAGCTTTATCCATTACTCCTCGAGCTCGACGGGTGTTTAGCTAGCTACGGTGCTGGTTCAGGTAGACAAAATCGTCTCACTGACTATGATTTCTTCCTTTACGAGTTTTCGCTTTATGAGCGTACCCCAGGAACGAATTAACTCGTAACGTTGGAGACAACCTCTATAAGAGTGAATAAGAATCGCGGTAACAAATTAAGAAATGAGAATAAATACAACTGTAATCAAACATACTCGCAACGTTAAAAAAATATCAAAAACAGTATATGACCCCGAAATCAAAGATATTCAGTAGTGTCTTTAAACTAAAAAAAATATATCAAAAACAAATAGTCTGCATATTATAATTTTACCTTAAATCTTAGTTCTTTCACTGGTGGTTTAGCATAACGAATACCCTGAAAACTGTAATATGTATCTCCATCGCAGTTCTTGTTTTCTTTACCTTGAATCTTACCATTAGTCACTTTGACAATCGGATGAGCCATTGTTCCACAATTTACCCAAACTGGTGAGAGTATTGACTCTGTGTTTCTTTTAAGAAATGTAAATTAATTTCTATTGTTTTCTAATTTTAATTGCTAATATATTTAAATTTACGTCTTCCTGAACTCAACTTCGTTTCTTAAAGGACTTTGGAATTATTTTTTTGTATTCTTACACGTTATATTGACGCATTTCAAAATGTTGACATTTTCATTTTACTGGTGATCAATATAAATTATTATATACTTTTTTATATAAAAGCGGCATTTTAAAAATACGTTAGACGTAGCCAGATGTAAAAAACGTAATTGACTTATGCTTACCAGTAAAATTAATTATTCAAAGAGCCGTCATAGCGTTGATAGAATGTTTCAAAATCTAGGGATCTGTCTCGAATTGTGAATTATAGACGCTCGACAACAAACCTTTCAAATATATTTCTTGTCTAGGTACTGGGTACTTTATAATAAGTAATGTATATTAGTGCATTAATGCTCGGTTGCACAAAGCGTTCTTAAAAAATTTGATTTGACAATGACCTTATATTGTGATAATACCCATAATTACCTACAGTTTTTATACATGCAGGAGCAGCCTATGTCATTGTGAAACTTTCTGCCCTGTAGACAGTCCTGGATTTATAAATAGGCCGTATAGGCCGCGGCCTAGGGGCGGCAGCGTCCTAGGGGCGGCAGATTTCAGAGGACGGTCACTTGATTTCAGAGGATAAAAGTCAAACACGTCCACTGGTTTTCTCATGGTTTTTTATACTTTCAATAAATCCCTATAGAAAGAAACTTATTGTATATCTTGTATCTTATTGTATATCTTGATTCTTTTTTACGCTCTCTTTCTTAATGACTAATTCATTTGTTTATTTAACTTTCATTCGTTTATTTAAATAATAATTTTCCATTTGTAGTAAAGGAGGCCCCTTTACTACAAATGGAAAATTATTATTTTAGAAAGGTATGTACATGGGGCGGCGGAAATAAAGTGGCCTACACTCATAAAAAATATAAATCCGGCACTGCCTGTAGAACAATAGATTATACTCGCACACAAAAACATTTAATGATTTTAATCTAGATCTTTCCAAGCTACATTTTGATCAAAATGCGTAGAAAAATGTTGTTTCGAAGTGAAAATTGTACAAAAAACTATGTTAAATACAATGTATAAACAGTTAAAAAAAATATCGTTTCAACCGATCAATTATTTTTCGAGCAGGATCGATTTAAAATTCTACAATGTTTTTTTATGGAGAAATATGAGTGGTCATCTATAGTATTTAAACCTGTCTTCGTTAAGTATATCTGTGATTGTTTGAAATATTAAAATCTGAATACATTTTAACTTATGTAGATCTTATGAATTTTAACATTTTCTGCTCCCCCGGAGAGAATTTTGTAGAAATTTATTGTGCAATAAAATAACCACAAAAATACCTATTAAATACTAAGTATTTTTCAATGTAAATTTAAACAGAGATAATGACGCTACGGAAGTGACGCGAACTACGATAAGTCAATCACAATCTCATGACGACCGTATTGTTATTTGGTCTTGATGTGCATTGTGCATGTCTGATACGGGATGGCCAACAGGCAACGACTCCAGGTTAGCGTTCACTAGCTCTAACCTGGAGCTGACATGTCAGCTGGGTTTGTATACTTGTTTGTGTTTAATTGTTTGAAGCGGAGGAAATTTTACCATATGATATTATTACCTATAGTACAAAGTGACCACATTTTCATTGAGACAAAGCGGGACAAATGGGATGAAATGAGAATTACAATTTAGTTATATATATTTTATTGTATACATTCATATACTTGTACAAAAATGTATTTATTATTAATTATTGGTAACTATAAAAATATTTGTAAAAAACAACAAACCGCATTGTCTAACGGCAGTCCGCACTTTCTGCACTTATCTGAATTAAGCCGAGACGTAACGATAATGATCGAACACCACCGAGTAAATCTAACTCGGTACATTGCCTAAATTAGTTTACTCTGCATGCATTTTATGTGTTTTTTTTTATGTATTTTTTATTTCTTTATATTCACCATAATACTTAATAATAATAGGTAATATATTTTTACAGTAGGTACATTTAAAATAAGAAATGCAGATATTTTCCAAAAAGCGGGACATTTTTAAAAATCGGCGGGACGCGGGACAGTCCAGCAAAAAGCGGGACTGTCCCGCCAAAATCGGGACGTGTGGTCACTTTACTATAGTACGCAAGCGGGAACGAACATTTTCGGCATCATTATAGGCGGCTTAAGCAACACTGTTTAAAAATTAAACATTATTTTAATTCTTGTTGGTAATTAGGAAAGGACCCATTCACATTATAGATCATGTCACGCTCTGATCACGGTCCAGTCACAGTCTGATCACAATATAATGTTATGTAATTATATGCATTTTGTATACAATGTTCACATTATAATGCACGGCCAACTCACGTTCCAGTCAGATGACGGCGGTATTTCTTTCCAACAATATTTTGATCTGACCGTGATTACACCGTTAGGCAATAAACACTGAAAAAATTATCGGAATTGGTTCAAAATTGAAATTTAACTCTATAGTAGAGATTAAAAAGTGCCAGTAAAATTTTTATAAAATCGGACATACAAAAATTTATGAAAACACTACATTACATTACGAGTATTTTTAATAATCATATTTAACTCATATGGGAAATGATTTGTATCACAACAGTTAACACGACATAATTTTTAGAAATTTTGTTATTCACTTCTGACTTCTGACCGTACACGAAATGCACTGTGGCCGTATAATAACACTGGTGAATTTGATCAGACCGTGACTGGACCGTGATCAGACTGTGACTTGACCAATAGTGCGTAGCGGGCTTAAGGGTATAAGAACGAAAAAGTTGGTATACATTATTTGTTTACGAATGAGGAATAATGTGCACCTAGTACCTGACGTTCAAAATTATTAAATTTTGAAATGTGGGAAGACTCCATTCATTCACAAACTGTAATAAGGACGATAATTTGGACAAATAATATTTTAAATGGTTATAAAAAAACAACTGTCGATAAAAAAATATATATATATTTTAACAGTTTTTTAATTTATTATTTATTTTTTGTTACCAATTTTTTATTCGATATTCCAAACAATTTTCACCTCTAGCTTCAATATAAAGATCTGTCCAAAATTCTAATTTTTTTCTAATATCAGATGAAAGATTTCTTGAAAGAAGAGCTTTTCCAATTTGAAGAAATGTATAATCACCTTTCTTTAATGGTTTCCATACAACGTTTATTAATGGATCTTTCTCAATGGGATTAGGATCAGCATTTTTCGCGAAATTTGTCCACAATTTGACCATTCGATTTTTTGCGATTTCCTCAACACTTCCAGGTTTTAAATCTTTTGATACGTAATCATTTGTAAACAAATAACCTACGTCATCACCATGCACAGGGCCAGAATAAGAATTTTTGTGCATTTTTTTAATGACATTTAATTCGGTATCAAGGCAAAATTTGTAGACATACACTGAATGGTGTGAATTTAAATCCCAAATTTTGGATACAACGTACGTTTTGAAAGCTGTAAATATGTCGGTACAATACTAAAACAAAAAATGACAGAATTCTATTGAAATCAAGAAATGAATGATCTAGGTATAATAAATTCGCCAAAAAATAATAATATTATATAACGACAATATATGTACAAAATAATATGAAATAATTTAAATATTACTAGTCTAGAGGCAGGGACGGATTTTCTTAAGTGTCTACGTAATGCAAAATAATTTCACCAATCCCTATATAATTGAGAATCTGTAAGTCTGGCAGCTTTTCTCTCTTGCATTTTAGGTGACTAATTTTTCATGTAATAATACTTTTTAAGTATTAAATTATTGTATTACTAGCGGACCCGGTCCGGCTTCGCTCGGATGGTATGAAATTATGATTTAATAGCAGTCACCCATTACTCCGCTCACGTATATTTAGTATAGCTGACCCGGCAAACGTTGTTTAGCCATATACGTTATTTCCAGGAATAATTACATTACTCACTCGCTTCGCTCGTTCGTCTGAATTTTATTGATACACTACTCACTCGCTTCGCTCGTTCGCTTGAATATAATAAATACACTACTCACTCGCTTCGCTCGTTCGCTTGAATATTATAATTACATTACTCACTCGCTTCGCTCGTTCGCTTGAATATTATAATTACATTACTCACTCGCTTCGCTCGTTCGCTTGAATATTATAATTACATTACTCACTCGCTTCGCACGTTCGTTTGAATTTTATTAATACACTACTCACTCGCTTCGCTCGTTCGCTTGAATATTTTCGCCTACTCACTCGCTTCGCTCGTTCGCCATATATGTATTTTTTAAAACTTAATATAAAAATCACGATTAAAAATCAGGGGTTAATCGTATAAGGGTGAAAATTTAGAGTTGTATGTATTTTTTAATGCTGAATCATGAAAAAATTAAAACAAAAAATTTTGTCCAAAAAATAAAAAAAAAAA
This sequence comes from Mongoloraphidia duomilia, assembly GCA_039654895.1. Lineage (NCBI taxonomy): Eukaryota > Metazoa > Arthropoda > Insecta > Raphidioptera > Raphidiidae > Mongoloraphidia > Mongoloraphidia duomilia. The sequence goes on from CM077516.1 coordinate 51,882,725, forward strand.
AATTGGGGTGGACCACCCTTAACATTTAGGGGGATGAAAAATAGATGTTGTCCGTGTCTCCACCCTACCCGATAAGCACACAAAATTTCATCAAAATCGGTCCAGCCGTTTCGGAGGAGTTCAATAACATACACCGCGACACGAGAATTTTATATATCGCTCGTTCGCTTGAATATTATAAATACACTACTCACTCGCTTCGCTCGTTCGCTTGAATATTATGAATACACTACTCACTCACTTAGCTCGTTCGCTTGAATATTGTAAATACACTACTCACTCGCTTCGCTCGTTCGCCGTATATGTATTTTTTAAAGCTTAATATAAAAATCGCGATTAAAAATCAGGGGTTGATCGTATAAGGGTGAAAATTTAGAGTTGTATGTATTTTTCAATGCTGAATCATGAAAAAATTAAAACAAAAAATTTTGTCCAAAAAAGAAAAAAAAAAAATTTGGGGTGGACCACCCTTAACATTTAGGGGGATGAAAAATAGATGTTGTCCGATTCTCCACCCTACCCGATAAGCACACAAAATTTCATCAAAATCGGTCCAGCCGTTTCGGAGGAATTCAATAACGTACACCGCGACACGAGAATTTTATATATATGATTGAGTCAATGTTGTAATTTTTAAATAATTTCGTCTCCACGGTACCCATCTAAATTTCGTTTGTTATATTTTTTACTTCCCATCTCTACTATAGTAGGGAATTATTGGATTTAGTCCGAAAAAAATATTTCGAGATTTTAACAGATCCTCACGTTTTGATACCCTAGAAATCGTCCATTTTCTGACTGATGTCTGTATGTGTGGTGAAATTTTTCACCTTCGATATCGTAAAAACGAAATAACATACGGCCATGACGTTTGTTTGTTGTATTTACCAGCCTTTAACTTAGATCTGATTAGATTTTGAGCTAAATAGGTTCAGTGGATCCTGAGATATAAAAAAAAAACGCTCTCAATGTCACGTATTAACATAGGTAAAAAAAATATAAATGAATTCTAGATGTTATAATATGAAAAAATCTCAACATTTTTTTTTTCTAAAATGTACAGTTTTCGAGAAAAAAAAATTCGACTGATGACCAGTCCTATACTTCCCACCTAGTAAATATTTGCAAAAAATAAACACTCTTTTTTTTTTATTCTTTGACTAGGCCCAAATAACCTTAGCTGTTGGTGGTCTTTAAAACACAATTTAATTTTTATTCTTTGAAAAAAGCATGGCCCTCTTTTTACTTCCCACCTCTACTATGGTAGGGAAGTAATGGATTCAGTCCGAAAACAATATTTCGAGATTTTAACAGATTTTCACGTTTTGAGACCCTAGCAATCGTTTAAGATCATTTTCTGACTGATGTCTGTATGTGTGTGTGTGTGTATGTGTGTATGTGTGTGTGTGTGTATGTGGTCAATTTTTCGCCTTCGATATCTTAAGAACGGAACAACATACGGGCATGCCGATTGTTCTATTGTGTTTATCAGCCTTTAACTTAGATCTGATTAGATTTTGAGTCAAATCGGTTCAGTGGATCCTGAGATATTCAAAAAAACGTCCTCAATGTCACGTATTAACATAGGTAAAAAAAAATATAAATGAATTCTAGATGTTATAATATGAAAAAAATGTAAATATTTTTTTTCTCTAAAATGTATAGTTTTCGAGAAAAAAAATATTTTACTAAAAAAAATAAAAATTGTACGTAAATCAAGGTAACCATGATTTTTGCTATATTAAGCTAGCCATCAATAGATCACCAAACAAAAAAGAGGGCCATGCTTTTTTCAAAGAATAAAAATTAAATTGTGTTTTAAAGACCACCAACAGCTAAGGTTATTTGGGCCTAGTCAAAGAATAAAAAAAAGAGTGTTTATTTTTTGCAAATATTTACTAGGTGGGAAGTATAGGACTGGTCATCAGTCGAATTTTTTGTTTGGTGATCTACTGATGGCTAGCTTAATATAGCAAAAATCATGGTTACCTTGATTTACGTACAATTTTTATTTTTTTTAGTAAAATATTTTTTTTCTCGAAAACTATACATTTTAGAGAAAAAAAATATTTACATTTTTTTCATATTATAACATCTAGAATTCATTTATATATTTTTTTACCTACGTTAATACGTGACATTGAGGACGTTTTTTTGAATATCTCAGTAGCGTAGAAGTTGGGGAGAAAAACACCCACTACCCCTTTAAAACCTTCATCAATTATGACTTAAAAAAAAAAATTTCCGCACAAAACATAGCTTATTATGAGTAGAAAATGCTTACAAAAGCTGTTTTCTGTACGATAAACGGTTCCGGAGATATTTGCAAAAAACGAAATTTTTTTCAATTTCAACACCCTGTATCTCTAAAATGGTGCATTTTAGAGGGTAAGTTAATAGAAACTTTTTTTCATATTTTTGGACGAGCTATCACATCCTGAAGTCCTGCGCATATATTATGAAACATCCTGTATATAACTAAAGTTAATGAGAATTTGCTTCACGTAGGTAATAGGTATGTATTAACACAGTATTGGGCATTAATCTCAATGGTAGTAGCAGTAACAATACTAATAGTTACAAGTTTTGTCGGTAGATATTTACTATATGAGCACCTCTGAGATTCAGAGCTCAAAGCTAAATCAAAAATGTTAATTTGGCATTGTCTCTCTATGTACATAAATAATGTCCATTATCTATCAATGATATTACTAATTTTATTTTTGTATCTATTCCAAATAATTTTACCTCAATATATTTAAAAATATTATTATTTCCGGGAGTTTCGTCGCCATAATAATATTCCTTAATCTTTGTTCCAATTTTTTTGGCTTTTTCAGATTTCGAATCCAAATTAAAGTCTCTTAGCACTAGTAGTTCATTTTGAGTGAAATTTGGACGAAGGGACCAAATCCACGGAACTCCAAGATTGATAAGAGATATGCCTTCATGAGAATTGTAACCAATTAAAAGTGGTACAGAATGATACGTTCCATTCCTAAGTGTTACTTCGTATGGTTCTGAAATCACAGCTTCTTCAGATGCGGGTTCGATAACTGGCCCAAGCGGAGTTGTTTCCCCCATATAAGCAACCTGGAAACGAACAATGCAATTAAACAAATGTTATCAATTTCAACTAGGTGAACTGCTGATTGCTGAAATTAGTACCTAGATACACATTATGAAATTGATTTTATATCATTGTTTACGATTTTTTAACAAAGAAAACAGACATAAATGCTTGTTATATGCCTTTTAGGAACCATTTTACCATAAATGGTCGCAGACGACACGACAATCACGATTCGTCCAACAACGTAATTTTAAATTGAATTAAGTCTGAAACGAGACCGTTCTCTATAAGGGGAACGCATCGTTTTTCCAAATTTGGTTAGATTTAAAACGTTTATTTGGAAATATTCTGTTCGACAGTCGTAGATGCAGACGTTCGTGTGGTGAGAAAGTACCTAATATTGCGTAAAGAAACTATTGAAATAAGAAACAAATTTCGCAAACTTCCAAAAGAAAAAAAAGGATTTAATTGACTTCGAAGATTTCCAGATTTTTTCATTTACCTCAGCTGGGAAACATTTTTGTTGAGCATCTAGGATATCGTCCACCGACAATTCATTTAACTTTTTCAATATTTCTTCAGAATCTTCGAGTGTATCTAATCCAAGGTAAGCTAGGAAATATTGACTTTTGTCAGGAGCGGCGTTCCAAGGATGGACAGCTGTACCGCACTGTAAAATAGCCCTGTGAAACAAACCTTTCGACTTAGGCGATAGCATTATTGTATGGCACGCGGAGGCACCTGCGCTCTGTCCAAATATAGTTACGCAATTGGGATCTCCACCGAAGACGGATATGTTTTTCTGAACCCATTTTAGCGCCATTATTATGTCCTTTAGGCCATAGTTACCGGATATTCCTATTTCTGGTACACTTAGAAAACCTGCATTGAATTAATATGAATTAATATCTGCCAGCAATATCATGTGATAATTATTAACCATTGCCTAAATACTCAATGTATCGAAAAAATGTAAATTTCAATCTAGTGGACATTTATAATAAATTACCTAGTGATCTTAAACATCTGAATCTGCCACTTTTCAAGAGACATTTGAAAGACTATCTTATAAACAAATGCTTATATTCTTTGGATGAGTTGTAATTTTTATATGTATTAACTATTTTGTATTGACTTATTTCACGGCTATTTAGCCATTCATGAAATAAAATATCTATTATTATTATTATTATTATAAGAGAACGTTAAAATATTATGTAACGCTTATCACGGCGCAGTGGGGGCCGGGGGGTCATCAACGTTACTATCATATTGTCATAAGTAGGGTATTGATGTAACGTATTATACATATAATACAGTAATTTATAAGTCATTGTCAACCCAAATTTTTAGACAAAACGTTGTGCAGCCTACTATATAAATATTTGTTTTTGTTAGTGAACTTCATCTAAAAATGAAAGCTGACTAATCGCATTGTTTAGATTACCTAGATATCCAAGACGATAATTGATTGTTACCAGGATCACATCCTCAGCTACTAAATATTCAGGTCCGAACAGATCCGAATCACCGCTGCTCATGATATATCCCCCGCCATGTACCCAAAACATAACAGCCAATTTTGTGTTTTCTGTGGAAACATTTGGTAACTGAAATATAATAGATCGCAAAATACAAATTCAGGATACTAGAAACCGTGTTTCCTCTTTTCACATGCTTTAACCTGACAATGTACAAATCTAAGCAAATTGCGTTGTAACTGAACTATTGATAATAATCTTTATATTTATATTTAAAATAATTATTTGTCTAAAAAAATACCACTTTTCACTTTCTAACTTTATAGTTTTTTTATTTAAAATACCTTGGGAGTATAAACGTTGAGAAATAAACAATCTTCATTTCCAATCATGGACAAATTGAATTCGTGTCTGGAAGCAGATTTATTTCTTTCTCGTGTGGCATCTAGTATACTACTCCATGGCACTGGAGGTTGTGTGGCCTAAAAATGATAAAACTTACAGTTCTATTTTTCATTCTGCAAGTATTTAGATAAGTTTAAACTGATATTTTTGCTCTTTTTATTTTTTTAATACTACTTATACGTTTTATATATTAGTCTAGAATCATTTTATATTTATAGTCAGTCCTACACCATATTAAAATAAAATAATTTACTTTAAATCTGAGATTTCCTACTGGAGGCTTCGCATACGGAATTCCCTGAAAACTGTAATATGTCCGTCCATTACAGTCATTAGCTTCCCTGCCTTTCAACAGACCTTGGGCTATCTTCACCAGGACGGGTGCCATGTTGTTCTTAATCACCACAACACAAATAGTTGAATGCCATTCTATGTATTATGCGTTTTTAAATGTATTCATTAAATTATTAGTCTAGGCGAATTAGAAAATATAGAGGAAAAATGTATTGACAAAGGGGATTTTGCACAAATTTGTCGAGGGCGGTCCTCTTATTAACATTCTAAAAATCCAACCTTTCACCCTCTATGATTAATTTTTTGTTGGGTGAAACTACCCTCAAAAGTGTATTTTTGCAAAAATCTCGAAAACTATCTATTTTAGTACAAAAAGGTCATTATCAATCTCAAAGCTGATAAAATTTCGAACAGAATGATGTTAATGGTTACTGAGCGCGAGCAAACGAAAAAATCACCTCACTGCGTCGACTTGAAAACCCATGACTAAAACGTAATGTCTTCTTCAACCGCTGAATTTATTATGTTGTTTATCAAATTTTAAATTGAATACACGTGTTTTTATAAAGAAAAGAACGCTCTAAATCATGCTTTTCACCCCGTACCGACATCTTTAATCAAACTTGAATTAATCATAGATTTTTAAGGCAAATGTTACGGTTTTTTTGACACACGATACGAGTACCTTCTACACCGAATAAAAAAATCTGTTTAGGAATCCATAGGAAATTTAATGCTCTAAAGTCTAAACGATGTTTTTTGTCCGATCTCGATAGATTGAGAAATATTTAAGTAATAAAAATGTAATATTTTAAGTACCTTAGACATAACTGCAGAGAGGTTTAGGAGTTTTTTACCCCTATAAAAAGTTAGAAGAAGGATTGGAGGGTGGAATTTTTGGTATGTTATCGAGAGTGGTCCCCTACCGAACATACCAAAAATCCCACCCTTCCATCCTTCTTCTAACTTTTTATAGGGGTAAAAAAAAACTCCTAAATCTCTCTTTTATGTCTAAGGCGCTTAGAATATTACATTTTTGTAACTTAAAGATTTCTCAATCTATCGAGGTCGGATAAAAAGCATCGTTTAGACTTTAAAGCATTAAATTCCTAAACGGATTTTTTTTTTCGGTGTAGAAGGTACTCGTAGCGCGTGTCAAAAAAATTGTAAAATTTCATTAAAAATCTATGATTATTTCAACTTTGATTACTTATACCTTCCGAATTTTTAAAGATTCATGATTTAGAGCGTTCTTTTCTTTATAAAAATATGTGTTTTCAATTTAAAATTCGACAAAGGACATAATAAATTATAAGCGATTGAAAAAGACAGTACGTTTTAACTTTTAGCCATAGGTTTCCAAGGCGACGCCGAGAGGTGATTTTTCGTGTGCTCGCGCTCAGTAACCATTAAAGATATTTTCTTTTTAAAAACATCATTCTGTTCGAAATTTTATCAGCTTTGAGATTGATAATGACCTTCTTTGTACTAAAATAGATAGTTTTTGAGATTTTCGCAAAAATACACTTTTGGGGGTAGTTTCACCGCCATAAAAAATTAAGCATAGGGAGTGAAGGGTGAGATTTTTAGAATGTTAGTAAGGGGACTACCTTCAACAATTTTCTGCAAAATTCCTTTTGTTAATACCTTTTTCCTCTAAATGACACTTTTGTGTCTAATTCACCTGGGCTTTTCTTTGATTTTTAATTATTACACTACATTATTGTTATGAAAAATTAAGTACCTTTGTTAATATAATACTTCCAAAAATCTAATTTAATACTTCCAAACAATTAATTATTCATATAAAACATTTTTCCTTTCCTTTTTCAAATTTTTGGTAATTATAAGTACTCTTTATTTAGGTTCTAATTTTCAGAAAAGATGTTTTAAGAAACACCAGTTGTGTGTGGCGATGACGGGGTCACGTCTATGCATTCAATATAAAAAAAAAGTCAGGAGGTGTCGTAGGACACCCGACAGAAGCTAAGCTTCTTACGCATTGTATATCTCGCAGGAATATTGTAAAATCCCGAATATTATAATATTTCTAGGAAAATTATAATCTTTCGGATTATTGTCAATAGATTTTAAAACTTACAATATTACTAGCAGATTTTAGGATTATTATTATTGTAATATTACTGACCAGTCTTAGGAAATGGTTTTATTCAAGTAAAAATTATTTTTGAATTCTACATTCAATTTGAAAGATAAGAGCTCTTTTGAGTTTTCTTCCTTTATATAGTATTATAGTTAAAAAAATCAAGAGGACAGAGTGGTGTAACGGTTAGCGTAGCGGCCTTTGGATCACACTGTCGTGGGTTCGAATCCCACCTGCGCTCATGGATGTTTTGTGATGTTATTTAGTTTTAAGTGAGTTGTTATTTGATGTAAAGAAGACGCTAATGACCTAAGTTGTCGACGCGTCTATAATTTACAATAAATAAAATAAAAAATCAAAATCGGTCACGTGGAAACTTCTATAAAGTATAAAGTAAAAACCACTGAATTCCCTCAAACAAAAAAAAAAAAAACCGTGTGTTTTAAACATGAACTTGGTATGCAAAATTATCGAATAAATACATATATTATTATGACCCCAATTTTCATTCAAATGTTATATACTATTGTATTTTTTCAGTACCGAATTAGTACGAAAGTGAGGAACCCTTAATAATTCGGAGTTTCACAGCATTAATATTTTTTGTACAGTTTGTATATTGTAATATTTATAACTTAATGTTTCATTGAACAAAAATAGCGGTGGAAATATGACTCTCCGAAAAGTATAGTCAGCATAAATGTTTTTTTAATACGGAGGTCAAAAACCTATGGACGGAAAAGTAAAATATAGGAGGTATATTATCAATTATAATGTACCTTGTAGTAATATACTTATTTTGCATAGTTAAGATTGTAGTAAGTATTTTATAAAAGACTAGCGGTCCGTCCTGGCTTCGCCCGGGCGATATGAAATTATGATTTAATAGCGGTGACCCATTGCTCCACTCACGTATATTTAGTATATTGTTAATTTGTTATAACAAAAGTTGTCTAAAATATTATCCTCTACAAGATTGATAATAATTATTTTTTACCAAAAATGGAATGGCACCGAGAAATTCGCAAAAAACCGTCAATCGTGAACTTCAACCTCGAATATCTGGCAATGGCGGCACGATATCGATGGGGACTTTTTACACGTTTTTTAAGACACCATAACGAAGGTGTATACAAAAATTCAGCTAACTAGGAATTATTCCGCAGATGAGTCGTGTTTATGTCTAAAATTAGTAGAGTATATTTGCCAGGATTCATGGCACAATAATACACAATCTGTAAAAACTTCAACTAGTTACCTCTTACCATTCGGAGGTACGGAACCCTAAAAATTAGGAAAATTGCGGTGACAAATGATCTTGCAGTTTTTGACTTGAAAGAACTTTGTCTTTTAGTTAAATGTTATAAATAAAGAATAAAGTTTTGTAATCACAGAAAAACAGTTTTCAATAGAAAATATAATGTTACATTTTATTCAAACCAATTTGCATAATTTATTTGCCATAACTTCACATATCATTTTTGTGCTGTAAAGTCTAGACTCTAGACTAAACATTTCTATTTTTTAAATTATTTAAAAAATATATACATTCTTTTCAATAAACAGTAATTTTCGTATTATTTCTATAATTGTGAATGTTTTTTTCGGAAAAACCAATAATAGGTACATAAATGTAATAAATATTTAATATAATTAATAAATTCGACATAATTATTACACAGGCAAAATAATAAAAAAATATCAAATTAAAGCACTCTTTATTTATGCAAATATTACATACTTTGTGAAATCCAAAATACGATTAGAAATTAGAGCACACGTTTGATAGTTAATAAGTAAATAAATATTGTATAAGTACCTGTAATTATTCTATTTAATTTAACGCCATTTGCTCTATTTGCACTTTTTTTCAAGGATCGCGTATGTGATTTTTTATTATGTGGGTGTGTCTCCTGAAGTCACTATCTTTGTAAAAAGTTCAATGCTAAAATATATCTCGCGAACCGTTGACGCTACGATAAAAATATCATGGTAGGAACTTTTTTTGTAGAGCGTTAAATTGCCTATGACTATTTTAGTAAAACTAAACGTTTACGAATTACAGCGCGTCAAAGTTAGCAAAATATAGTTTTTGCAAATTAAGCATTCGTTGCAGGCTATGTTGCAACACTTACCTAATGTGGTTTATATATCTCAGAAGAACCTGATGTTCTTTTTTTTCTCTCTTGATAATTGTTACCAGACGTGATTCAACATCTCTTTCCTTCACTAAACGATTAGTTCTACGAAAATAGCTCCGTAAAGAAAATTGCATAGAATTTAACGCTCTACATAAAAGGTTCTAACAATTTTTGTCGTAGCCTCAAAGGTTCGCAAGATCTTTAGTGTTAAACTTTTCACAAAGATAATGACATAGCATAAGCTTTTAGATCGGACCCAACTTGCTGAAATACACAAGAGATATCGCCGAACAATCAAAAAATAACTTACAGCTAGTTCAAACGAATCGTGTTAACCACACGGTACGTAAAAACGTATTCATCAACAAAAATTATATTGTGAACTCGTTCATATTTCCATAATATGTTTTCAACAACGGATCCGTCTTCATGATTTGTGATTTGTTGACAAAAACGAATGTCGCGTTCGGACGGATTCGTCCTTTTTCACGATTCGTGATACCGTAGAAGTGTGTGAACTCCTTAGTAGAAGTTCTTATTCCACTTAAAAAACGATTCGTTACGAAAAAAGATTAATCATCGTCGTATGAACGCGCTGTTACGCAATCGCAATGCCATGCATTACGAACCTATATTTTTTTACAGTTTTATTGGACTTAAGTAAGCTCTAATTCCGTTTTAAGATAATGCAACATCAGCTGTTCAAAAGTGGAGATTACATGAGATGGAAATATACAAGCATGATTTAATATTTTTTATATAAATCTAACATTTACATAGTGTACTTTACATTGACTATTTAAATGGCATTAAAATTTAAAATCTTTAATGAAATTTAATATCCTAAAATTGAAAATTTTAGTGTCATTTAAGTTGTTAACCAATGTGGAACCATTATTGCCTTTATGGTCATTAGATTGAATCCTATTGAATCATTGAACAAACAATATTATGTTACTCCGATTCTACTTTTTCTTTAGATGTAGGTACGTTGATGTATTATATTTCTAATTCTGTTCACAGTTTTAACTTTTCTCGGCGAAACAAGAAAGCATTTATTATCCGCGATTTTAATTAAAATCTCAATTGTTTTTGCTTCATATTTGTTGGCTTATGAAGGAGCATTAAATAGAACAATTACGTTAATTATTATAGTCTAAGTTTAAAATCTAGATCTGAAGTTCATATTTGAATGTAAGGGTTTCGTTCTGAAGCCAGTCTGAGTATGATCAGTTGGTATAGTTTTAGATAAAGGTTGTATGAACTTTGATGGACCATCGCGAACATCCACAATTCTAGAACCTTTCCTATATTTGTACCACCAATATTCAAAAGCCAACGTGATGCAAGCTAGACCAATACCAACAAATATCACAATAAATACGCCACCGATATTTTGAATACTAATTCCATCTGATTGGTCGTCAGCTTTTTCACACTGTACACGATCCGGGTTAAGATTCCACCATTTTTCTTTAAACTTTTCCAACTGACGTTTGTTAAGCAATGTCAAAATTCTGAAAGAAAAATATTTTTATCAGGAATTTTAAATTTAAGTGTGTGTGTGTGTATTAAATAAATTATTCTGTTCTATTCTATTCTATTCTATTCTATTCTATTCTATTCTATTCTATTCTATTCTATTCTATTCTATTCTATGCATGTATGTGTGTATGTAAACCTTGTATAACTTTTGAACGGTTCAACCGATTGAAATCGGGTTTGCGGCATTCGAAAGAGTTTTACTCAATTTAGACATCCTAAAAATTTGAACTTAATCGATAAAGTTGATTTTGAGAAATGTCAAAAATAAAATTTTCGAAAAAATGTGTTTTTTTCAATAATTCTTAAAATATTTTACCGATTGATTCCAAAATCTAATCAGCTCTTTTCCCTAAAAAACTGCGTCGAATGCCGCAAACCCGATCTCAATCGGTTGATTCGTTCCAGAGATATCGTTGTTGAAAAATTTTCAAAAAAGTGTTTTTCCAGCGAGTTGTTTGAAAAATATTGAAATAAACGTGTGATTTTTTGTGTAGTTTTTTATAGTGCTGTAATCATATTAATCCAGTCGCCAGAATATCTGCGTAGCCAAGGTTGAACTAGGTACATTCTTTTTTTGCTGAATTTGTAGATTGATAGTTAAGGAACACGATCTTAAAGTTTTTTCTTCCTCAAAGGGGCGTGCATATATATGCAAGGGGTCACAAAGCGTCTAAAAAACAGTTATTTGGAAATAGCGCGAAAATAGTTACTTCTGAGACAAATAAGGTAATTACAAAAAAATATTTATACAAAAGTTGTAGAGAGTTTTATTTTCTACATTCTACAAGATTGATAATAACCATTTTTTACTAAACCCCTCCTAAAACTTTTAGCGGCACTCGGATCGATGGGGACTTTTGACAATTTTTTAGAACCACAATATCATAGTTCATACCAAAATTCAGCTTTCCCCTAATTTTTCCGAAGTTAGGGTTTCTTTTTGTCTAATTTCCCTGTATTATAAGGTTTGTTATATACCGTGCGAGTTTTTTCAAAGCGTACATAGACTGTTTCACAATTTAAAATCGTGGTATAGACATTGATGGTATCTATCTGGTCTGCCTGGAAACTGCACACTAAATTACGCAGAGACTTGCCGACAACTATACAGAGTCCAGAATACAAATTGTATATAAGAACCTTTTCTTGTACTTTTTTATAGAAAAAATTATAAATAAATCTCTGAACTTATAAAATTTATTATCACAACTCAATAATGATAAATATTGTAAATAAAAACATTCGTTTCCATAGTTTCTAACAATATCTATTCCACGATTTCAAATTGTGAAACAGCCTATGTACGTTTTGAAAAAACTTGCACGGTATTTACAACATCGTCGATAATTTATTTGTTTGTAAAGCCGTGATTAAAACTCCTATAGATTAAAAAATAGATGTTGATTTAGAGTGCCCGCGGTGAGAGATGAAGCCAGGCACGTCATCAATAATATGCTAGTGAACGCCTGCTTGCCCGCACACAGTGCCGTGTACACAAAACTGCACATTGTGTTTTATGACGTTAAGTACAATTTTGGCAAACTGCTATTCATGACAATAAATATGCAATTAAAAATATGGATAGTTGTTGCAATGCATTCACGTTATTATGACGCGGTGGCTTCATCTTTCGCCGCGCGAGGTCTACCACTATTTTATTAACTTACGCTGTATTGAATTGATCTTTTAAGGGCGAGCCTTGTTGGACAGCAATCGCATAAGGTTTTCTGGAGAATTCTTCTCCGACCATCTGAACATCACAGTCAGTGAGCTTCAGGTATCTAATGTCGGTGGCATCGCCCAAGAAAGCAAATCCATTACTGGATGTCTGCGAGTCTTTTACTCTTACTAAGGCCTCTTCAATGGTATTGGGTAAGCCGGCCTCTTTCATTGCTTGCCACATCTTAGTGTACTTATCGCTTACCGGATAATCCCAGACAGCTAGCTTAGCGCGTTCTACTTCCGTTAAACTGTCGTTTAGACTCATTTCTTTCCATATTCTGGGAAAAATATTTAATTGAAAAACTTATGAATATTTATATTTTGTATAATATAATAATATGCATTTTATTTTGCGACATGTAAATGCGTAAATATCTATTATACCGTGTGCCCCAGACAACGTTGGTTAGCATGGCTATCTTTGTTATTAATGGATATAGAAAGTCGCTTAAATTCTGAATATACTTTTTCTTATCAAGATGACTTAAGGTAGTTCACTCGGTAAAATCAACGCTGAAAGTAATGCCCATCGCCCGCATATATACTATATATAGAAAAACACGACATAATACACTTTTGAGTGGTATAGTTCACTATGCACCAAGTCATTAATACCTAAGCGTATAATACATATTTACAGCGTTGTCATAAGTCATCTGTCATAAAATAATATACTTTCCAAAGCTATAACTTTTAAAGTAAACGTGAAACAACCTTAATTTTTTTTTAATATTCATCGCAACTTCCTTTAAAACTGAGTCGTTATTTAAAAAATTCGTAAGAACCGTTTTCATGTTACAGTTAAAAATGTGGTGTTTCTCGACACTCGAAATGAAATGTGTGTAAATAACTCAAATTATCACTGCAATCACTCTGAAATTTAACAGCTGTTAGATGTTACTGTTTTCTATAAAATATTCAAATTTGATCAAACTCCTAAAGAAATGAATTACCTACCGAGTGAATTACCTTAACCCCCCCCCCCCACTACGTACCATAAGAACCCATAATAAAACGAGATAACATACGGATGTCCAGTTTCAATTTTATACACTAATACTAACTGATATAGTTTTTTATAGTATTAGAACTTCTCTTTTGTCAGTAAAAGTTTTAATAGTCAAATAAAATGCTAAGCTGATTTATACTTACTCATAAAATCTTGCTTCAATATCGGCCATTCGTTCAAAATACGTCATTGCTGAAGACCCATTCAGTGGCGCGTATTGTATTTTATATTGTTTTGACAAATCATCCAATGATTCTATTGGCGTATCCAAACGTGACACTGTCAAAAAAGCAGCTAAATTAGCTGTGTAAGAAGCGATAATAATGAATCCAAACAGCCACCATGTAGCCGCCACCAAACGACCCGATAAATTCTTTGGTGCCTCACCGCCACCTTGTGGTGTTAGTGAGGTCATACAGAACCATAAACATTCCTTCAGATTAAATTCTCGTTTTTCTTCATCATCTTTATATTTCTCTCGATTGTTTTGGTAGCTATAAGGGCTCCAACGATCGAATACCCACATCAAGAAACTGAAAATATCTCAGGTTTTTAAACTCTTATAAATGAAAGCTATTTGAAAAACAAATTTGCTGTCAGAATTCTTTACCTTGTAAAGAAGTAAGCGGCCAAAATGCATAACCATACATCGTTTTCCAAAACGGTTAAAAATTTAAAAAGCGAAGTTGGAGTTTTTGGCTGTTTCATCAGGATTGTAATTCCGACAAGATCATAGTATGGTACTGTGAAATCAATGACATTTTCACGTTCAGCCATAACCGACATCGATCCTAATCCAATATCGGCTCTTTTGTCGATCAATTCTCGCACAACACCATTCCACACTCCCTTTTCGTCCATGTTACCAAATTTTCCATCCGATACGGGAACAATTTCATAATCGAATCTAAGTATTTTGGCTATCTCGTCAATCAGATCAATGCAGTAGCCTTTATAACCTTTGGGGGCTGTTTTATCTTCTATTATAAATGGTTTTTGCTAGAGACAAGCGTTCAAAAAAATTAGTTGGGCAAGAATATTCCAATGAACTTCGATTCTTGAGAATTTGCTTATACAATGTTACATTAGTGAATATAACAAAGTATCAAACAGCTAAGTTCCCACGATAGTTGCAAGATTATTTAAAAGAAAAAATCAAATGCCACCGCCGGGACTTGAACCCGAAACTCCCAGATTCGCGTTGAACGAGTTATCTTTACTGCCCGAAAGTAGAATTTGTTTTTGTCTTATACAAGGTGTTCAGAGATATGGCTCATTTTCTATTTAACTGGTGAAGTGTACCTGGACTTTTTAAGAAATGTTTTACCGCCATTGTTAGAAGATGTACCTCTCCTTGTTAGGTTGCTGTAACTGTGGCTAATGCATGATGGGGTTCCTGCACCAGTGCACACTTTTCAATTGCGGTCCGAAATTTCCGAAATCAACATTACAACGGTAGATGGATAGGACGGGGTGATCCAACTGCATGGCCACCTAGATCCCGATCTAACCCCACTAGATTTTTTCGCTTGGGGGCATTTAAAAACTCTGGTTTATGCAATGAATGGTGGACAATGGCATATAGAATATTTACTTTAATGTCACTTATGTATCATACAATTATTTACCTATTTCCAAATAAAAAACCTTCATGACAAATCTGATATTCCAATTTATCATCATTAAAATAGAAAATGGACCATATCTCTGAAAAAGTTAAGTTGCGAACCGATGTTGATTAAGACTTTTTTGTTTGTTTTAATTGGTACTGTAAGTGGGTAAAATATTCGACAACATTTTTAACATATATAGCGCTGTAGACGTTTAATCACATTTACATGCGAGAGCTAATTCTTAAGTTGTAATATAATGCAAAATGTTTACTTCTTTGGCCGGGAAGCCATTTATAATCAAATACAGGATTTGAGTGACTATGGATGGCAATTTATTATGTTATTTACAGTTACTCAAATTCTGTATTTGATTTTGTTGTGAACAATAAAAACAATAATTTTATAACGGCTGAACAAGACTAGGTACACAATGCATTTTAACTGTAAGTTTCCTAGAGTCACCGTGAAATTTTGGTATTTACAATTCGCTAACTTTAATCTCTAGAAATTGTTTCTATAATTTGCTTACATCCTATTTAAAAAACGCAACTACATTAATATTTTCTTAATATAATATAAATGCGAAATACCATTCACTGACACACTCACTGACTGACTGACTCATTCATCACGAAATCTCAGGAACTATAAAACCTACAAACATGAAATTTGGCAGGTAGGTTCCTTATAGGACGTAGGCATCCGCTAAGAAAGGATTTTTTGAAATTCAACCCTTAAGGGGGTGAAAAGGTAGTGTAGAGTTTTTTGACTAATCAACTTTTAGACCAAACCGCTGAAACTATAAACTTGAAATTCAGACAGTAGGTTCCTTTCGGGACGTGGGCTCCCACTAAAAAGGGATTTTTCGAAATTCAACCCCTAAGGGGGTCACAAGGGTGAGTATTGTTTTTTGACAAATGTTAATCCATACTAAGGACATAGGCTACCTTTTGTCTCAAAAAAAAACTAAAGACGTGAAATAGAGGATGAAAGTTTGTATTATTGCACATGGTACCCTTTTTATTGTAAAACTAACATTGAAGGAAATATTGACAAACACGGTTTTTGACCTATTCAAACACAGATGTCACACGTCGAAGATTTTAGTAGATTGTATATTTAGATGCGTAATGGGGCATATTATTACGGCGACTGATGACAGTATGTAAAAACGAGCAATAGCGAGTTTTTACAGTCACACGAGCCGTAATATCATTACATACGAAACATATATGGTATTTTTTGCCATACCCACTACAAAATACCTACTTTTCACGCCATTTTCAAAAAATTCTTTCCTTCCACAGTGTGCCGCGAAGTTCATGCAAGTAAGTAATGACAGGCGCACGCAAACGTATACGCAGGCGTATAGAGCGAATAAACAAGTTGCTATGACAACCGTTATTTTCTAGTGCGGAAAATAAAACATTTTCCGCACACCTGCCTGTTAAATGATTCATTAAAGGTCGCTATACAGACATCGAAAGTAGCTATTTTGTAGTGGGTGCAAAAAATATGTTATTTAGATCTGTAAAAATCAGTTCCTTTTTTAAATATGGTTCGTGGCTTATAGTGAGTTTGTAGTAAGTATCTACCTACTTTTTAAAATATTTGGATAATATAGAGACTGAAACTTAAGGGGAATGTCGTTATAAACGTGCGTGTTTTTAAAGAGGACTCACTGGCCACTGCACTGTATTATAGACAACTAAAATACACTTTCATTATAATATCTGATTAGTGAAATAATGGCTAACAATCAGAATAATTTAAAATTATCCAGTTTTTGCTACTTGAGAACTATAAAAGTATACTAACAACGACAGTGACAACACGATAAACGACATCGGCTGTGTAGTTAGTCATTTCGACCCCGTCAAGTAGTTCGATCTCGTTATCAAGACCGGCGTTCCACGAGCCCAACAATAACGACTGATCCGAAGCACTGTCTCGAACACTCACAGCCGTCAACTGCATGTTGAACTCCATCTGACTGACACCATTTGTACTCACATTGAATACCCCATAAGTCGGGGCCTCGCTCGATTCCTGAAAATATTAGATTTTAAAATGAAATTTTAAGACGTACCTGTCATATTATATTTTCAAATATCTTTAATACTTGAGCAAAAAGTCAGTATTTGACTTTAATAAGAAAATCTGTCACCAATCATCATCCCACTCTATAAAGGCATACAGGGGAAAAAATGGCATTGTCAGAACTCGAACCTGTGACCTCCAAAACCGAACTGGATAATTTTTCTTAAAGATATTATTTTTATTCTTACTCTTCAATAAAGCGGAAAGGTATACCGTAAACATTTATTAAAAAAAAACATCTCTAAATTTCCGAACAGCGTACCTTCTTCAAGTATTTCATCAAATCCAAACCGTACCGAGGAGGAGAATTTTTACCATCATAATCGTCACAAGTTATGTAGGTCAAATTCTTTGGCCAAGCACCATCCGTAATCATATCTCTGAAAAATCGATACTAATTACCGTATCGTGAAATTGTGCAGTCAAAAATGGGCGAAAAAAAGAGCCAACCGTGCATTTTGTGTAGGCACCGATTTTTTTTTTTTTATTCGTAGAGGGGTCGGCGGTGAGTTTAAAACTGAACGAATATTGCACTAAAGTCAACTTGGGTGGTGTGAAGTTAGCCCCGCAACTTTCGAAAAAATTATTTTTTTTCGGAGTTCTGGATTCGTTTCCATGAGTTCTGGAGTTCTTTGTAGGTTTAAACAATAGTTCTGGCATTTATATAGCGATTATTCGAACTTGAAAATATGAGGGGCTAGGTTCACGCTGCCCCCCAAAGTTGAAAAAATTCAATTTTTTTAGGAGTTCTGAGTAGCCCTCCAATAGTTCTGGAGTTCTTTATAGTTTTGAGCAATAGTTCCGTTCGTTAAAACGTAAAAATTGAAAATTTAAAAGTTCATTTTGAAAAAAAAAATTGCCCAGCATTCCTCTAATTTTGCTTGGATCAAAAAAAGTCATTTGAAGTATCGCTAGAACTCTTGGAGGGCTACTCAGAACTCCAAAGAAAAAAATCGAAATTAAAAAAAAAAAAATTTTGTTATCGAGCTAGGTACCTAGCCCCGCAAAGTTAAAAAAAATCAATTTTTTTTGGAGTTCTGAGTAGCCCTACAATAGTTCTGGAGTTCTTTATAGTTTTTTGCAATAGTTCCGTTCGTTAAAACGGACAAAATGAAAATTGAAAATTTCATTTTGAAAAAAAAAATTGCCCAGCATTCCTCTAATTTTGCTCGGATCAAAAAAAGTCATTTGAAGTATCGCTAGAACTCTTGGAGGGCTACTCAGAACTCCAAAGAAAAAAATCGAAATTAAAAAAAAAAAATTTTTGTTATCGAGCTAGGTACCTAGCCCCGCAAAGTTAAAAAAAATCAATTTTTTTTGGAGTTCAGAGTAGCCCTACAATAGTTCTGGAGTTCTTTATAGTTTTTAGCAATAGTTCCGTTCGTTAAAACGGACAAAATGAAAATTGAAAATTTCATTTTGAAAAAAAAAATTGCCCAGCATTCCTCTAATTTTGCTCGGATCAAAAAAAGTCATTTGAAGTATCGCTAGAACTCTTGGAGGGCTACCCAGAACTCTGGAGAAAAAAATCGAAACAAAAAAAAAAAAATTTGTTATCGAGCTAGGTACCTAGCCCCGCAAAGTTAAAAAAAATCAATTTTTTTTGGAGTTCTGAGTAGCCCTACAATAGTTCTGGAGTTCTTTATAGTTTTTAGCAATAGTTCCGTTCGTTAAAACGGACAAAATGAAAATTGAAAATTTCATTTTGAAAAAAAAAATTGCCCAGCATTCCTCTAATTTTGCTCGGATCAAAAAAAGTCATTTGAAGTATCGCTAGAACTCTTGGAGGGCTACTCAGAACTCCAAAGAAAAAAATCGAAATTAAAAAAAAAAAATTTGTTATCGAGCTAGGTACCTAGCCCCGCAAAGTTAAAAAAAATCAATTTTTTTTGGAGTTCTGAGTAGCCCTACAATAGTTCTGGAGTTCTTTATAGTTTTTAGTAATAGTTCCGTTCGTTAAAAGGGACAAATTGAAAATTAAAAATTTCATTTTGAAAAAAAAAAATTGCCCAGCATTCCTCTAATTTGCTCGGATCAAAAAAAGTCATTTGAAGTATCGCTAGAACTCTTGGAGGGCTACCCAGAACTCTGGAGAAAAAAATCGAAATTAAAAAAATAAAATTTTGTTATCGAGCTAGGTACCTAGCCCCGCAAAGTTAAAAAAAATCAATTTTTTTTCGAGTTCTGAGTAGCCCTACAATAGTTCTGGAGTTCTTTATAGTTTTTAGCAATAGTTCCGTTCGTTAAAACGGACAAAATGAAAATTGAAAATTTCATTTTGAAAAAAAAAATTGCCCAGCATTCCTCTAATTTTGCTCGGATCAAATAAAGTCATTTAAAGTATCGCTAGAACTCTTGGAGGGCTACTCAGAACTCCAAAGAAAAAAGTCGAAATTAAAAAAAAAAAATTTTGTTATCGAGCTAGGTACCTAGCCCCGCAAAGTTAAAAAAAATCAATTTTTTTTCGAGTTCTGAGTAGCCCTACAATAGTTCTGGAGTTCTTTATAGTTTTTAGCAATAGTTCCGTTCGTTAAAACGGACAAAATGAAAATTGAAAATTTAATTTTGAAAAAAAAAATTGCCCAGCATTCCTCTAATTTTGCTCGGATCAAAAAAAGTCATTTGAAGTATCGCTAGAACTCTTGGAGGGCTACTCAGAACTTCAAAGAAAAAAGTCGAAATTAAAAAAAAAATTTTGTTATCGAGCTAGGTACCAAGCCCCGCAAAGTTAAAAAAAATCAATTTTTTTTCGAGTTCTGAGTAGCCCTACAATAGTTCTGGAGTTCTTTATAGTTTTTAGCAATAGTTCCGTTCGTTAAAAGGGACAAAATGAAAATTGAAAATTTCATTTTGAAAAAAAAAATTGCCCAGCATTCCTCTAATTTTGCTTGGATCAAAAAAAGTCATTTGAAGTATCGCTAGAACTCTTGGAGGGCTACTCAGAACTCCAAAGAAAAAAATCGAAATTAAAAAAAAAAAATTTTTGTTATCGAGCTAGGTACCTAGCCCCGCAAAGTTAAAAAAAATCAATTTTTTTTCGAGTTCTGAGTAGCCCTCCAATAGTTCTGGAGTTCTTTATAGTTTTGAGCAATAGTTCCGCTCGTTAAAACGTACAAATTGAAAATTTAGAAGTTCATTTTGGAAAAAAAAATTGCCCAGCATTCCTCTAATTTTGCTCGGATCAAAAAAAGTCATTTGAAGTATCGCTAGAACTCTTAGAGGGCTACCCAGAACTCTGGAGAAAAAAATCGAAACAAAAAAAAAAAATTTTTTTGTCATCGGGCTAGGTACCTAGCCCCTCAAAGTTGAAAAAAATCAATTTTTCTTGGAGTTCTTAGTAGCCCTACAATAGTTCTGGAGTTCTTAATAGTTTTTAGCAATAGTTCCGTTCGTTAAAACGGACAAAATGAAAATTGAAAATTTCATTTTGAAAAAAAAAATTGCCCAGCATTCCTCTAATTTTGCTTGGATCAAAAAAAGTCATTTGAAGTATCGCTAGAACTCTTGGAGGGTTACTCAGAACTCCAAAGAAAAAAATCGAAATTAAAAAAAAAATTTTGTTATCGAGCTAGGTACCTAGCCCCGCAAAGTTAAAAAAAATCAATTTTTTTTCGAGTTCTGAGTAGCCCTACAATAGTTCTGGAGTTCTTTATAGTTTTTAGCAATAGTTCCGTTCGTTAAAACGGACAAAATGAAAATTGAAAATTTCATTTTGAAAAAAAAAATTGCCCAGCATTCCTCTAATTTTGCTTGGATCAAAAAAAGTCATTTAAAGTATCGCTAGAACTCTTGGAGGGCTACTCAGAACTCCAAAGAAAAAAATCGAAATTAAAAAAAAAAAATTTTTGTTATCGAGCCAGGTACCTAGCCGCGCAAAGTTAAAAAAAATCAATTTTTTTTCGAGTTCTGAGTAGCCCTCCAATAGTTCTGGAGTTCTTTATAGTTTTGAGCAATAGTTCCGCTCGTTAAAACGTACAAATTGAAAATTTAGAAGTTCATTTTGAAAAAAAAAATTGCCCAGCATTCCTCTAATTTTGCTCGGATCAAAAAAAGTCATTTGAAGTATCGCTAGAACTCTTAGAGGGCTACCCAGAACTCTGGAGAAAAAAATCGAAACAAAAAAAAAAAATTTTTTTGTCATCGGGCTAGGTACCTAGCCCCTCAAAGTTGAAAAAAATCAATTTTTTTTGGAGTTCTGAGTAGCCCTACAATAGTTCTGGAGTTCTTTATAGTTTTTAGCAATAGTTCCGTTCGTTAAAACGGACAAAATGAAAATTGAAAATTTCATTTTGAAAAAAAAAATTGCCCAGCATTCCTCTAATTTTGCTTGGATCAAAAAAAGTCATTTGAAGTATCGCTAGAACTCTTGGAGGGCTACTCAGAACTCCTAAAAAAATTGATTTTTTTCAACTTTGAGGGGCTGGGTAAATAGCCCGAGGACAAAAATTTTTTTTTTTGTTTAGATTTTTTTCTTCAGAGTTCTGGGTAGCCCTCCAAGAGTTCTAACGATACTTCAAATGACTTTTTTTGATCCGAGCAAAATTAGAGGAATGCTGGGCAATTTTTTTTTTCAAAATAAAATTTTTAATTTTCAATTTGTTCCTTTTAACGAACGGAACTATTACTAAAAACTATAAAGAACTCCAGAACTATTGTAGGGCTACTCAGAACTCCAAAAAAAATTGATTTTTTTCAACTTTGAGGGGCTAGGTACCTAGCCCGATGACAAAATTTTTTTTTTTTTTTGTTTCTATTTTTTTCTCCATAGTTCTGGTTAGCCCTCTAAGAGTTCTAGCGATACTTCAAATGACTTTTTTTGATCCGAGCAAAATTAGAGGAATGCTGGGCAATTTTTTTTTTCAAAATGAACTTTTAAATTTTCGATTTGTACGTTTTAACGAACGGAACTATTGCTCAAAACTATAAAGAACTCCAGAAATATTGGAGGGCTACTCAGAACTCGAAAAAAAATTGATTTTTTTTAACTTTGCGGGGCTAGGTACCTAGCTCAATAACAAAAATTTTTTTTTTTTAATTTCGATTTTTTTCTTTGGAGTTCTGAGTAGCCCTCCAAGAGTTCTAGCGATACTTTAATTGACTTTTTTTGATTCAAGCAAAATTAGAGGAATGCTGGGCAATTTTTTTTTTCAAAATGAAATTTTCAATTTTCATTTTGTCCGTTTTAACGAACGGAACTATTGCTAAAAACTATAAAGAACTCCAGAACTATTCTAGGGCTACTCAGAACTCGAACAAAAATTGATTTTTTTTAACTTTGCGGGGCTAGGTACCTAGCTCGATAACAAATTTTTTTTTTTTTAAATTTCGACTTTTTTCTTTGGAGTTCTGAGTAGCCCTCCAAGAGTTCTAGCGATACTTCAAATGACTTTTTTTGATCCGAGCAAAATTAGAGGAATGCTGGGCAATTTTTTTTTTTCAAAATTAAATTTTCAATTTTCATTTTGTCCGTTTTAACGAACGGAACTATTGCTAAAAACTATAAAGAACTCCAGAACTATTTTAGGGCTACTCAGAACTCGAAAAAAAATTGATTTTTTTTATCTTTGCGGGGCTAGGTACCTAGCTCGATAACAAAATTTTTTTTTTTAATTTCGACTTTTATCTTTGGAATTCTGAGTAGCCCTCTAAGAGTTCTAGCGATACTTCAAATGACTTTTTTTGATCCAAGCAAAATTAGAGGAATGCTGGGCAATTTTTTTTTCAAAATGAAATTTTCAATTTTCATTTTGTCCGTTTTAACGAACGGAACTATTGCTAAAAACTATAAAGAACTCCAGAACTATTGTAGGGCTACTCAGAACTTAAAAAAAAATGATTTTTTTCAACTTTGAGGGGCTAGGTACCTAGCCCGATGACAAAAAAAATTTTTTTTTTGTTTCGATTTTTTTCTCCAGAGTTCTGGGTAGCCCTTTAAGAGTTCTAGCGATACTTCAAATGACTTTTTTTGATCCGAGCAAAATTAGAGGAATGCTGGGCAATTTTTTTTTTCAAAATGAACTTTTAAATTTTTAATTTGTACGTTTTAACGAGCGGAACTATTGCTCAAAACTATAAAGAACTCCAGAACTATTGGAGGGCTACTCAGAACTCGAAAAAAAATTGATTTTTTTTAACTTTGCGGGGCTAGGTACCTAGTTCGATAACAAAAATTTTTTTTTTAATTTCGACTTTTTTCTTTGGAGTTCTGAGTAGCCCTCCAAGAGTTCTAGCGATACTTCAAATGACTTTTTTTGATCCGAGCAAAATTAGAGGAATGCTGGGCAATTTTTTTTTCAAAATTAAATTTTCAATTTTCATTTTGTCCGTTTTAACGAACGGAACTATTGCTAAAAACTATAAAGAACTCCAGAACTATTGTAGGGCTACTCAGAACTCGAAAAAAAATTGATTTTTTTTAACTTTGCGGGGCTAGGTACCTAGCTCGATAACAACATTTTTTTTTTTTAATTTCGACTTTTTTCTTTGGAGTTCTGAGTAGCCCTCCAAAAGTTCTAGCGATACTTTAAACGACTTTTTTTGATCCGAGCAAAATTAGAGGAATGCTGGGCAATTTTTTTTTCAAAATTAAATTTTCAATTTTCATTTTGTCCGTTTTAACGAACGGAACTATTGCTAAAAACTATAATGAACTCCAGAACTATTGTAGGGCTACTCAGAACTCGAAAAAAAATTGATTTTTTTTAACTTTGCGGGGCTAGGTACCTAGCTCGATAACAAAATTTTTTTTTTTTAATTTCGCCTTTTTTCTTTGGAGTTCTGAGTAGCCCTCTAAGAGTTCTAGCGATACTTTAAATGACTTTTTTTGATCCGAGCAAAATTAGAGGAATGCTGGGCAATTTTTTTTTTCAAAATGAAATTTTCAATTTTCATTTTGTCCGTTTTAACGAACGGAACTATTGCTAAAAACTATAAAGAACTCCAGAACTATTGTAGGGCTACTCAGAACTCGAAAAAAAATTGATTTTTTTTAACTTTGCGGGGCTAGGTACCTAGCTCTATAACAAATTTTTTTTTTTTAATTTAGATTTTTTTCTCCAGAGTTCTGGGTAGCCCTCCAGGAGTTCTAGCGATACTTCAAATGACTTTTTTTGATCCGAGCAAATTAGAGGAATGCTGGGCAATTTTTTTTTTTCAAAATGAAATTTTTAATTTTCAATTTGTCCCTTTTAACGAACGGAACTATTACTAAAAACTATAAAGAACTCCAGAACTATTGTAGGGCTACTCAGAACTCCAAAAAAAATTGATTTTTTTTAACTTTGCGGGGCTAGGTACCTAGCTCGATAACAAATTTTTTTTTTTTTGTTTCGATTTTTTTCTCCAGAGTTCTGGGTAGCCCTCCAAGAGTTCTAGCGATACTTCAAATGACTTTTTTTGATCCGAGCAAAATTAGAGGAATGCTGGGCAATTTTTTTTTTCAAAATGAAATTTTCAATTTTTATTTTGTCCGTTTTAACGAACGGAACTATTGCTAAAAACTATAAAGAACTCCAGAACTATTGTAGGGCTACTCAGAACTCCAAAAAAAATTGATTTTTTTTAACTTTGCGGGGCTAGGTACCTAGCTCGATAACAAAAATTTTTTTTTTTTAATTTCGATTTTTTTCTTTGGAGTTCTGAGTAGCCCTCCAAGAGTTCTAGCGATACTTCAAATGACTTTTTTTGATCCGAGCAAAATTAGAGGAATGCTGGGCAATTTTTTTTTTCAAAATGAAATTTTCAATTTTCATTTTGTCCGTTTTAACGAACGGAACTATTGCTAAAAACTATAAAGAACTCCAGAACTATTGTAGGGCTACTCAGAACTCCAAAAAAAATTGATTTTTTTTAACTTTGCGGGGCTAGGTACCTAGCTCGATAACAAATTTTTTTTTTTTTGTTTCGATTTTTTTCTCCAGAGTTCTGGGTAGCCCTCCAAGAGTTCTAGCGATACTTCAAATGACTTTTTTTGATCCGAGCAAAATTAGAGGAATGCTGGGCAATTTTTTTTTTCAAAATGAAATTTTCAATTTTCATTTTGTCCGTTTTAACGAACGGAACTATTGCTAAAAACTATAAAGAACTCCAGAACTATTGTAGGGCTACTCAGAACTCCAAAAAAAATTGATTTTTTTTAACTTTGCGGGGCTAGGTACCTAGCTCGATAACAAAAATTTTTTTTTTTTAATTTCGATTTTTTTCTTTGGGGTTCTGAGTAGCCCTCCAAGAGTTCTAGCGATACTTCAAATGACTTTTTTTGATCCGAGCAAAATTAGAGGAATGCTGGGCAATTTTTTTTTTCAAAATGAAATTTTCAATTTTCATTTTGTCCGTTTTAACGAACGGAACTATTGCAAAAAACTATAAAGAACTCCAGAACTATTGTAGGGCTACTCAGAACTCCAAAAAAAATTGATTTTTTTTAACTTTGCGGGGCTAGGTACCTAGCTCGATAACAAAATTTTTTTTTTTTAATTTCGACTTTTTTCTTTGGAGTTCTGAGTAGCCCTCCAAGAGTTCTAGCGATACTTCAAATGACTTTTTTTGATCCAAGCAAAATTAGAGGAATGCTGGGCAATTTTTTTTTTCAAAATGAACTTTTAAATTTTCAATTTGTACGTTTTAACGAACGGAACTATTGCTCAAAACTATAAAGAACTCCAGAACTATTGGAGGGCTACTCAGAACTCCTAAAAAAATTGAATTTTTTCAACTTTGGGGGGCAGCGTGAACCTAGCCCCTCATATTTTCAAGTTCGAATAATCGCTATATAAATGCCAGAACTATTGTTTAAACCTACAAAGAACTCCAGAACTCATGGAAACGAATCCAGAACTCCGAAAAAAAATAATTTTTTCGAAAGTTGCGGGGCTAACTTCACACCACCGTCAACTTGTTAGTTGTTACGCATCTATGTTACACTTTTTAGGCTAAATTTGCATTTTGGGTAGGACAAGGTATAAGTTTAAAATTGAGTTTTTGGGGTCAGCGGCCACCCCATTTGGCCGCAATCTTGAAAAAGGGATGCTAACAGGTTTTGCATTATATCTCCGTAACGGTACATCTTATAGTACGGGAGGCAGCGTTGCAAATGCATAAATTATTTCATACCGGCTGATAATTATACCAACGTTTGTTCTCGTCCACCTGATGAGACATCCAACCGTCAGCTGCGCTAGTAGCGGTGGGGGTGGTAGTTAGAGGGTGTCAAAGTCGCTAAAAAATTAGATTTTAAAATTATTTCATACCGAACCAAATTTGGTATGGTGATTCTTTATATAATAAGAAATAAGAAATAAGAAAATAACTGTCAGCTGCGTAGACAGTCAGTTTCGCCATAGAACATACCGTGTCTACATAATTTGAACGCCATTGCACAGTAAACGTCACGGTGTATTTATTTTGAAATATAGATGTCGCCGATAATAAGCATTTGTTCTCCAAAGAAACAAACCCCTCTAGCGCAGTGAACATATTATAGTGAATAAAATCCACGGTGCAAGGAGTATTTGCACCTGATTTGCACCCAGTGAGTGATAAAATCATTCGATGGACAATATCATGATAATATTATCATAAACGTGTAGTTGTTTTGTCGAGGTTAAAAATTATTTATTTAATAATTTCAAATATAATATTTGCGTTTCTAAATAAAGTTTAATTTAAATACAAAGTTTTTGTATTCAAAAAATATTTGTTTGTTGTTTATTTAAAATTATTATAGGGACGATTTTTGCTTTTGTTGTTATTCGTTTTTGTCGTCGTTTCGCGTAAAACAACACAAACAAACTAGTTCTAAACATATATTCTACATGGAAATTATGCGATTTGAAAGCAGAATTGAAGAGAAGATGTGCATCTGTCATTGGAAAGGGTTTGTTTCTTTGGAGAACAAATGCTTATTATCAGCGACATCTATATTTCAAAATGAGCACACCGTGACGTTTACTGTTCAATGGCGTTCAAATTATCTAGACATGGTATGTTCTATGGCGAAACTGACGTCTTTACCCTCACTGTCTACGCAGCTGACAGTTATTTTCTTATTGTTTATTATATAAAGAATCACCATACCAAGTTTGGTGCTGTATGAAATAATTTTAAAATCTAATTTTTTTAGCGACTTTGACACCCTCTAGCTACTACACCCACCGCGGGTGCGACGACTGACGCTCACTTTGGTTGCTGTTGATACTTAAACAATTACTAGAAATATGAATTGGTCGGTATGAAATCACTACCTAAAATGCAACGCTGCCTCCCGTACTATTACAGAAAATTTGTAGAGAAGTTTTTTGTTTAAAATCGAATTCTTTACAACTTTACTAGAAATATACTTTTTGTCGTAAACTGAATAATTAAAAATATAATCCTTATAGAAGATAGATTTTTTTTTGTTTTTCTGTTGAAATTGAATGAAAAAAATTATAGCGCTTAGAAGAAAATTTTGTGACAAATTTCTATCCTCTATAAAATGTATCTCTAGTAAGGTTGTAGAGAATTCGATTCTATATATACGGGCATTTAAAACAAAAAAGTTGAGTATCGTGTGACATTTGATGTTGAAAAAAAATTAAAATTAGGGCCTTTTTGTAGTATTTCTAAAATGAATTCTTTAATGTTTTTTGGTTGACAATAAATAACGTACAAAGTCAAAATTAGGGTCAGACCCTCTCTAGAATAAAATCCTTGCTACACCCATGTTTTCAGGTAACATTTTCAAAATGACTGTTTTTGTTACTTCGTCCCACCACTAATTTGAAACATCGGGTTAATGACTAATGAAGCAAAATAATGCATAATTTCTTACATTGGTTGAATTAAGTTACTTGACAATTAAAAGTATCGAGAAATTATTATAGTATCTTTATATATTTCTTACTTTACAGATGTAAATGTTCGCAACGCTAAATCAAAATAAAAAGCGGCAGCAATTTCAGGTTGAGCATTGAGTTGAAAGGCCGTTTTGATATTTCCAAGTCGATCTTGATTTTTGGCATCCGGCATCGGCTTCATGTACAATATGGTAGCATTCTTACACGCACATTTTAAGTCGCCTTTGTCTTGTGTGATTGCATACCATGCAAACTTTCTGCCGAAAAATTTAATTATATTTGCGTTGTCCAGCACGTTCTTAATAGTCGTTAAACTACCCAAAATAAAGAAGTTCACGATGTCCAAATTTCGAAGGGTGGTCAGTTGTTGTTTTATTTTTGATGGTTCATCAACAGGTGCTATGACATGACGCGTTGGAATATTTTGTAGTAAAGATTTGTATTTATGATCCATTACTAAAAAAATAATACGCATTATCAATAACTTTGTTCATGTTGTCAGTATATATACTGTAGTTCAGTGTAGATATGAATTTTAACGCCATCAGTCAATTTCTACCCTACACTAGCATGCAAATCTGATAATGATGAAGATGCACCTCAAAAGACATGAACTGTATCAATATTGTGTTTGTAAATAAATTATATTAACCAAAACTTTCATCGAAGAGTATAGCAGCGTTAGCAATCTTTTGCTGCTTGACAATACTGCGAATCACTTCCGGGATCACGTCTGCAGGCGGTAAAATCTGTACGAGGAAATTCTTTTCTTCATCTTTTAGATTCCTCCATTGGCGCAGATCACCTTCTTGACCGAATGACGAGCTTACTGTTGGCATGGCCAGAGCTGATGAAAAGGACTTCACGGTCTCCGATGCCATTCCTGTCATTGTCATGTCCAGAATAACGTGCGGAGGACGCTTGGCATCCAACAAGCTGATGTAGGTGCGACATACTGAAATATAATATATCTGCAGTTTAATTAAGATAACTATACAAGAAAAGACGCATTTGGGCTTGCAAAGGACTTACTGTGCCTAGGAATGTTATGATAAACTAAGTACTTATAGAAATAACAGCGAATTAACATAATAGCGTGATTAAAATGTACGATAAACCCGACATTAGTATATTATTTGATCACAACTAAATTTAAAATATTATTAAGTAATATAAAAATGGAAATAGTTAGCATCTTAACATATATTTTTTCGTTCTTAATTAATTTAATGGGAAAGATGGACAAATAATCTTATGTAAAACTTTTTTATTTATCGCCATTAATGTTGTTTTAAGCAAGAAACACTGAATTGTCTCCGTTTGGCCTGTATAGTCCAATCAAATAGTCGAAAAAATAGGTCTGAAATTGCGTTAATTAGAAGTTTGATGAAATTTTAATGGTGCTACTAGAACACTCCAGCCAAGTTTCCCCCCTCGAATTCCGCAAGGGGTGGCCGCCATTTTGAATTTTAGGGATGAAATCATGTATCTTGGTAAATACTGCTTGTACGTGAAAAATTACTATTATAAAAATTGTTAAGGAGGATGTATCCAACAACTTTTGTTTGGAGAATTTTTTGAAATTTCTTATTATTCAAATGTTATAAATTCTCAAAAATGACACTGTTGGAGGTGGAAACGGTTTTTTCGATTTTACAACATCATTTTGTTTTTTGCAAATTTGATAACGGATTCTTAATCAGCGGCCCCGAAAACCCCCTAATCATGTATTTGGTGAAAATGCGATGACTTGGATTAATTTGTTATGTGCAAAATTAAAAAATTTTCAAAAATATTAGCGCCGGTCGACTTTTGGCGCCCTCTATATTCGTACCAAGCAGGCAAAAAAAATGTAGAACACATGTAAATTCTAGAAAAACTCAAAAGCTACAACTTTTGTTATAACCATTTTTCGCCCCGATTGACCGTTTTGTTGTAAAATCGAAAAAACCGTTTCCACCCCCAACAGTGTCATTTTTGAGAATTTATAACTTTTGAATAATAAGAAATTTCAAAAAATTTTCCAAACAAAAGTTGTTGGAAACATCCTCCTTAACAATTTTTGTAATAATAATTTTTCACGTACAAGCAGTATTTACCAATATATATGATTTCATCCCTTAAATTCAAGATGGCGGCCACCTCTTGAGAAATCCGAGGGGGGAAACTTGGCTTAAGTGTTCTAGCGGCACCGCCTATCTACCATTAAAATTTCATCAAACTTCTAATTAACGCAATTTAAAACTACCATTTGACTGAATTGTTATGTGTGAGTGTCAAAGTTTCACAACGTTTTATAAATAAGTATCTTCTACTAAAAATTTGTTCACGTTATTTGATATTTCATTAACTTTATCTTACTGATTAACTCAACAAGCACCAATGTCCTCCATAAATAATAAAAAAACCTTTAACGAATGAATCTAGCATAAAAAAAATTATAAAAAAATAGAACCTCCTTCAAAAAATCTACTAAAAAGAGTTAAATAATACAGTTTTGAGGTTGGCGCCAATTTAATTATACTTACTAAAACTTTTTATATATCTAAGTTAAGGTACCTACCTATTTTTATTTATTAATTTGGGCCGACCTCAAAATTTTATTATTTTCCTCTTTTTAGTGGCTTTTTTGAAGGAGGTTCTATTTTTTTTTATTTTCTACTTTTTAGTGACTGCAATAAGTACGTACTTTACTGACTTCTTTCTTGATATTTGATTACTAAACTTAACAAAAATTAATGCTGAACCGATTTCAGTAAAATTTATGTGAGACCACCCTGAAGGTATGTGCTACTGATTAGAAAAAGAATCATCAAAATCGGTTCACAAATGCAGGAGATATGAGGTAACATAAGTTAAAAATTAATTTGATTAGGTACTAAACAAAAAAAGAAACTACTGAACCGATTTAATTAAAAATTATATGGAACCATTCCGTAAACATTCTGAACCCAATGGCGTCGAAATTTTTCAAATTGGTCAACCCCTCGAGAAATTAAGGCTGAATAAACATAAAAAAATATATTATTCGAATAATGATAACCTCTGTTTTTTTGAAGTTGGTTAAAAATAAACGGCACCCAAATTATAAAAAACCCGGAAATATTATTTTTTAAAAACTCATTCATGAATAGAATTCTATTTTATCGTGTAAACTCTGCAACAGAAGACAAGCCTGGATTAAGGGGGGGGGGCTAAGAGGAATATAGCCCCGGGCCTCTCGAAGTAAGGGGCCCACTCAGCTCTAGCACAAACTGATTTTTTAAATTTTATTATAAACTTTAATATTTAAATAAAAAACTCATATAAAGAAAGAGTTAGAAAAAGAGTGGACTTATAGAATATAAACGTTTATTTCTCATTTTTGTCAAACGAACTCAATACGGAAGTTCGAGAGCTCGCCGAGCATTCGAGTCGAAAAGGTTTGCGAACTCAAAGATCCCTCAAGTGCTCCAACGTTCGAACATAAATGCATTTTTAGGGGTCGTCGAATTCGTCAACTATGTTCAAGCGAGTTTGGTTCGTCATATGCGAGTTTTGCTCGAGCAGAACTTGAACTTGGATTCTAGACATTATATCTTTTTGCGGACGTTCGAAAACAATAAATATTAATTTATTTACATTTTTTTAAATGCTAAAGATAGCGTGCAAAGCGTGTATGAATATATGTTTTTAAATAAATTATTAAATAAATTGAAAACAAGTCAGCACATACATTTATTGGGTTGCATAAAGATTGTTTGGGTTAATAAAATTTTTTTGGGGGGCTCAGTTTTCCATTAGCCCCAGGTCTCTTAGAACCTTAATTCGGCCCTAGCAGAAGATGATGCTAACTCACGATATATTTCCAAGATAATTCTAATTCACCAATTAATGTAAAAAATATGCATTATTGATACATTTTTAAAATAATTATTTTCAAAATAATCCAAACAAGTTTAGCAATAATAGTATGACATCATTTCTCACTACAGAGTTTTTACAATAAAACCGACACCCTGTATATTATGTCGTGTCTAGTTTATTCTGAAGTTTGAAAACATCAATTAATCAATGGAATAATTCATAATAGTATCTATCATAATAATTCACAGTTTGAACTATACCTATGTCAAAAATGATTTCAATAATGAAAAACACACTGGTTGTAATGTCAAACACGGCTGACAAAATAGTGTATTTGCTAAGCCCTTAATACATCCCTTAAAATAGTTAAAATAAGTAATACACTGTTCTGGGTTTTTTAAGAGCTTTTCCCAGAAAACAAGCCAATTTAACATAAAGAACAAAGACTGTGTATGGAAATACAAAAAAATCATTGTGGTAGGTTATAGGAGCGCCATAATAAAATCTGTAACATGATGTACAATATTTTATACCTTATGATAATAAAATAGTATATTGTGTGACTAGTGTGCTAAATACATCTTTATGCGCCTGACGCATAAATATTTATCACACGTGTTGCACACTATACTTTATATAACACATGCATGGTTTTAGACTTTAATTGAATAATTTTATGTCACTGACAGAAGTACATCTCATAATAAAAACATTGGGCTCGATCAAGGTTATTAAAGTACAGGTTGCCTCATTCCATCTGACCAATCAGCGTAAGCGCGGGAATGACGTCAGCTAGAATTTAGTTTAAATCAAGTACAAAAATTGTTGAAGATTATGCTTGTTTATATTAGGTGCTTCGTGCAGATTTTTTCTTAAAATTGGCAGGAGGCAATAAATAGAAGAATAGATGTTAAAAAATAGGATAATTTTTATTTTTATTACAAAATTTAGGTTTTAATATCTATAATATAAACAAACAAGAAATTAAATAATGCTCAAGAAATGGCAGATCTTGTTAATTACCTATTTTTTTAAATTTAAGAAACGAATAGAATTAACTAACAAATTAATAAATTAATTATTTTATCTTTTATATTCACAAAATATTAAAAATAACTACAAAACACCATTACACTTAACAGCTATCGCAAAATTGACAACTTATCATATTTTTTTCACTAACAGAAGAATCATCATATCACATTACCATGGTTACTGTGATTTTTATTTCCAAAAATTAGCAGCGTCCATCGTCTGATCTTTTCTATTGAAGTGAATAAGCATGGTATATTCTGAGTGACGTCATCCCCCCCACTACTATCTATCGGAATGAGGCAACCTATACTCTACTAACCTTGGGGCTCGATACAATATTTAATCACTTCGTTACCATAGTAACCATATTTCATTTATAACACCGAAAAGAGGTACGTAATGTTCATTAGATAACGGGTTTTTCAAATGTTTTTCTATTATTCATCGAAAAGCGTTTCATAATGGATCATGACGTCACTTGTCAATAAACGGCCATTTAAAGTCCGCAAAACTGATACGAAAAAACACTAAAAGCGTGCATGTGTTATATAAACATATTATTTTATCTTCTTGACCGGTTTATCTGATTTTATTTATTTATGTACATTTAGGCCCCTTTTTTATGACGTTTTCTTTATATTTTACTCGATTATATTATACCATTTTTTTTTTTACATTTTCTTCACTAATATTATTGTTTTACTTTGTTGTATGTCAATTTTTTTATTTTGTTTTCATTTTATTGATTTTACTTTTGTTTAGTTTACATTCTGTTTCTTTACAGACACTAATGACCTTTGTTGTCGAGCGTCTATAATCCACAATTCAATTCAATTATCTTATCTTATCTAAGTAATACACTAATGGCCGGTTTATCATAAATTTTAATCACGATGTTTTTTAATCCCACTGTTAAATGACGGGTTGAACGCAGCAACCAATGAACACGTAGCTGTCAAAATTTAACAGTGTGATTAAAAAAACATCGTGATTAAAATGTACGATAAACCGGCCATTCTCTCCTTAAAATGTTCGACTTATCTGCATTTTATTCTATTTTTAATCTATTCATAACTAGAGAACGGATAATTGGATTTTCGATTTTTTAACCGAGTATGTAGAGAATTAAAATACCTTTCAAATGAGGTTTTCACAACCCCCTTTCTGTTTGAAAAAATTTTTCAAAAGATAGTTTATGTGATAAGATTTTACCTCGAATTGGTCTGAACTCTTGAACTCAATTCGTTCAAAAGTTAAGATGGTAGTGCAGTAATTTTAGATTTCCACTGAGGTATAGTTCCCGGCTAGCTGAATTTTTGTATATAGGTACACCTTCATTATATGGTGTTTTAAAAAAACGTGTAAAAAGTCCCCATCGACATCGTACCGGCGTTGCCAGATATTCGAGGTTCAAGTTTACGATAGACGGTTTTTTGCGAATTTCTCGATTCTGTTCTTTTTTAGTAAAAATGTTTAGGTATTATCAACCTTGTAGAGGACGAAATTCTCTACAACTTTGTATAAACATTTTTTGTCTACGATTCATAGTTTTACTTATTTAAGTACCTGCGGCTTCCTCCCCCTCGATTTTACATAACGGGATTATGCTGCTTCCCGGAAATTCTAATTTTTTGTTCATTACACCTCTTGTTACATTTATTCTGGGACACCCTGTATATTGTTATTTTTCACCCCAAATTATATTATTAATCACCGCCTAAAGGCATGTCCACACTTCTTTAATTATCCTGTCTACACCAGTTTAATATTATTAGAAAAAATAAAGAGCACAAAACTTCAATTAAAATAAAATTTTCTATTATGTTAGCGAACTTGTGAATCAAATTGTAGGTAGGTATAATATTTGGAAAATGTTTTAAGAAAGCTGCAGTTTGAATTATTTTAATATATTATATAGAAAATTATAATATATACCTACACTCAAGTTAAAAGAAGTTTTTCTAATATGAATTATTTTAGTTTTTATCAAGATAATTTGACAGATATAAAATTTATAGCAGAAAATATGAAGAACAATTTATGAAAATTACATGTGGGTAATAAATGATAATTATTGTTTGTTTAGTTTCAAATGTACAAATAGAATATTATTAGGTAGGTAGGTAAAATTTACTATAAAATTTATCATACAATTGGCGTTTACGTCTATGTGGACAATTTTGTAATTGCAATAATGGAAAAAATTACTGTCGGGAATCGAACACGAACCTTCAGTTTAGCGAACTGGAGGTTTAATTATTAACCACTTCAAAAAAAAGGAAGGTTCTGTGTTTCCCTAGTATATTTGTATGTGCGTGATTTTTTCAGAAACTGCACGACCGGTTTTTATGATTCTTTTTTTATTTAATAGGGCATATCTTGGGGATGGTCCCATATAAATTTTACTTAAATCGGTTCAGTAGTTCGACTGATTTTTTGTTATTATGTATTTTTTTTAATACATAAATTAATTTTTTATTTCAAAACACATACGAAAAATAGGTTGAGGCTTTCGCGGCCAGTTGATGAGCTGGTGTGGTCCTGATTCGGGTCTATAGGCCGTCGTTGGTTGGAATTGCTTCCTATACGTTCCGCTAGCACGAGTGGCGAGCTTCTTCAGCATCGGAGATGGAAGGACCTCTGAAGAAGTTTGCCACTCGTGCTAGCGAAACGTTAGGAAGCAATTCCAACCAACGACGGCCTATAGACCCGAATCAGGACAACAACAGTTCACATACGAAAAAATCAAAATTGCTATTCAGCATATTAGTATGACAAAAGAAAGAGTAAAAATAATTCTTTTTGTCCTACCTCCTATAAAATAGCTACTTTTCATGCGTCTATATGACTATACCGATCGTAAAATGACCCATTACAGGCCCGCCGGGCGCTGAAGTAAAATTCGTCAATAATTTAATGTTTTTCATTTTATTATCTTTAATAATAAATTAAGAAAAGATTAATAATTTTAATATTTCATATTACTCCAGTTGGCCGTGAACTTGGGATCTTGTATACATTAAAGAGACAGACCGCTGTCTAAACCAACGCGGCTACGGCCACTCTATGTGTGTCAGTGCTTAGATAGGCTTCTTATATATGCCGTGTACATTGCACAGTGTACAGTATCTACTATCATTACTACCTAACCTACTATTAGCAGTTAAGTTTGCTACACAAGTGACATGCCAAAAATGTTGAAAGTAGGTACTGGAAATAAGACAAAAGCAGCTATTTTATAGGGTGTAGGACAAAAAATAACAAATATTTAGGACGCAATGATACATTTTAACTCGTGTGAGTGTTAAACTCGCTGGCAGTTGTTTAACAAGTTACACCTCTCGAAAATATAACTCATTACGCCCTAGATATACAATCTACCATTTTGTTGCTGCTTTATTGTCAAATAAACGAACACCAATTATTAGGGCGCATACACACGCAACTAAGAACTTTTTTGATGTGAAACCTTTATATTAGACCAGGCGCCAGCGGTACTTGAGTATGCAAAATCCGAGAGACGCGGTTTGACTTTTGGGTCGTCTAGACTCTACAGAACCTTTTGAAAAATCATATGTACTGTGGACGGCTCACCAGATTACACCCACCTACGAAATTCATGAAAAATGACATCGTCACCAAGTTAAAGTTCCGCCGGAGAAAATTTTAATATTGGAATGTTATCCTTTATAATATTATATAATAGTCAATTATAGCAGCCAATTATATAATTGATTCCAAACATATTGGAAAAAATCATTTTACCAACTATAGTCACAGTCAGGATTCTAACCTGAACCTTTCCACTTTCGCGACGAAAAATT
Organism: Mongoloraphidia duomilia; assembly: GCA_039654895.1. Lineage (NCBI taxonomy): Eukaryota > Metazoa > Arthropoda > Insecta > Raphidioptera > Raphidiidae > Mongoloraphidia > Mongoloraphidia duomilia. Next base: position 51,919,752 of record CM077516.1, read on the forward strand.
TTCAATTGCAATTCAGCCGTATAAATCTATTAATTTATATTATATAATATGTTCAGCCCTACCTGCATGGCAAATTACTACCCACTAGCATTGTTCGAAACCGACCGCTCTGACACGATCGGTTCCCACCTAATTTTAAGCTCCTCGAACAATTTTAATTTTGAAATTTTTACCTTTGCATGTATCTTAAACCCTACCTGCATAGTGCATGCCAGTTTTCATCCCTCTAGCATCACCAGATGTGATCTAGCGGATGCCAAGCAAATGAAAAAAGGGCGGACTGTAATTTGTGAACTAAACACGCGATCAAGTGACAACATACGTCAAACTGTGACTCTCGTATTTTGGTTACTCGAGTACTAGTGAGGCCGTTAACCGTTTCAACCTTGCACTTTGTGTTAGAGAGATGCCATTCGGTACGAATGTTGGTCGGACCCATATCTTCACTTTAAAATGGGATGGTTGGTGCCGTTAAGCGATTAATCTTAAAGTGAAGATATGGGTCCGACCAACATTCGTACCGAGTGGTATCTCTCTATCACGTCGTGCAAGATTAAGCGCTTAACGGCACCAACCATCACCTGTCTAGGGGCCCGGTCGCGGGGCCCAAAATGGCTCCACATCTTAAAGTGAAGATATGGGTTCGACCAACATTCGTACCGAGTGGCATCTCTCTATCACGTCGTGCACGGTTTAAACACTTAACAGCCCCACTACACCCCTTTTCAAGGTGGCCGCCGACCCCGAAAACTCATTTTTAAATTTACACCGCCCCCCCACGCAACGAAAAAAATAACCTTGTCCTACCCACAATGCAAACGAAGCCTAAAAAAATTTAACATTTCAATAGACTACTTGTATTTCACCCCTATACGCGGGCTGGTGGAGGTTTCGGAGTTAGTCTGAGAGCCGTCTTGTATGAAATGGAGTGCGCTGAATGCAATGAGACTACCCCCAGGGCTGTGCGAGGAACGGTTGCTGAGTTACAGGCGTTTTGCCCCTGAAAGTTACGCTACCACCCTGTCTAGGGGCCCGGTCGCGGGGTCCAAAATGCCTCCATATCTTAAAGTGAAGATATGGGTCCGACCAACATTCTTACCCAGTGGCATCTCTCTATCACAAAGTGCAAGGTTGAAGTTGGATTCGTTGCTTGGCGCCTGGTCTATAATAACTTTCTTCAAAATTTTTTTTCCATCTTTTTGCTCATTTCATTTCAGTCATAGGTTGCACCGTTTTTAGGAGATAATATTATAGTTCAGAATTAAATGGTCACGAATCATGTTTGTCATTTTTTGGCGACTTTGACGTCGGTTTACAAAATATAATGTCTTCCGGAAAATAAGTAAAGAAATGCATTGTCCTAAATTTTATTCATTTTTACACTCAAAAGTCTAAAGAATCGTGTGCAAAGAGTAGTTTTTTCGACAAAACAAAATATTGTTAGTAGGGTAGAAATTTAATTTTTATTAAAAGTAAGTAGGTACCTACATATTATAAAGCGGCCGAAGTTTTATCGTTAATTTTTATAATATTTTTAGAATAAACAAATGGGTATGTCAGTATCGCAGGTTGTCTTCGTTGTAAGTAATGGAAATGAATACATCCATTTTTTTTATCTTATAAAATCAAATAGTGCGGGAGCCCTCGACCAAGACTTTCGACTCATCTCGCCATGAAGATTTCAATTATTTTTCAATAATAATTTATATCTCCCTGAAGAAAAAATTCCTTTACTACTGACGTTTCTGGTGTTGTTAAAGGTTGTTAAATACGTTTATCTGACATGTAAAAATAAATGATCAATATTTTTTATCGCGACACGTCAATATCCTTGATTTTCTATTAAAGGTAATGTTAGTCAATGTAGAAAAAATAATAACTGGCTTTTTCCACCTCGCCCGCGGTCCTAGTGGAGGAAAATATTATAAGAAACTGACGTGCCGCGATGACAATATTTCCCAAGTGTCAGAATATTTGAAATTTTCTCCCACCAGAACTGCGGGCGTGGCGGAAAATGCGAGTTATTATTTTTCCTACATTGACTAACATTACCTTCAATAGAAAAACAAGGAAATTGACGTGTCGCAATAAAAAATATGGATCATTTATTTTTACATGTCAGATAAATGAATTTAATAACCTTTAACAACACCAGAAACGTCAGTAGCAAACGAATTTTTTCTTGGAGATATAAAATATTGAAAAATAATTGAAATCTTCATGGCGCGATAAGTCGAAAATCTTGATCGATGGCTCCCGTACTAAAATGTTCGTAAATTATAATAAATAAAAGAATTGTAATTTTATTTATATTTTAAATTATTATTCAATCTATCTATACTAATATATAAATTCGTTGTATGTATCTACCTACGTATTATTAAAAAAATATATACTTATATAAGCCTTCGGGATTCGAACCTAGGCTTGGCGTTTGTACCTGCCGGTAGACTCGTGCTTTTCCACACGGCCATCCAGCTTACTGTATCTGAGGCCTTAAAATAGTTATAAGTGCTGAGATTTTCACATATCAACCAGTTCCGACTATTTCCGTTACATTTAATATTTCTAAAATGGCACGCCAGTATGAGACATTAGACGTTATTCACGACAAAAACCCCGAACAACTACAAGTTAGATTCGCTCAAAACAATAGATCAGGTTAAAAAATACAGAATTATGACAATATATGCGATATACATACTAAAATCGGTTTGTATTTTATTCAAAAATAAACATCTTTTTCACCGCCATTTGCCGGATCACAATTACGATACCCGAGGTCGATTCAATCACGGCGTTCCGGAACATCACCTCGCATTATATACTAGGGGACCCCGTTACTCAGCTGTCAAACTATTTGACAGCTTACCAGTCGAAATTGTAAGCCTCAAAAGCTACAAAGTATTTAAAACACAAGTTTTAAATTATCTTATTGATAAGTGCCCATACCAAATTTTTTGAACTATGTATCACATTTATTGTATATTCTTGACTGACGCATTCTTTGTCATTGTGACATTTTTCTGAATAAAGTTATTATTATTATTATTATTATTATTAATTATAAAAAAAGATTGCATATTCTAGAAAGATCCAGTTGCGAATGTATTCAATACAGGTCAAAAACGGAAATTGAATCGAAAATGTATTTTTTACCATACCCACTGCAAAGTAGTTACTTTCGATGTATGTATAGCGGGCTCTAATGAGTCATTTAACAAGCTTGTGTGCAGCAGAAAATGTTTTATTTACCGCACTAGAGTAGAAAATAACGGTTGCCATAGCAACTTCTGTTTATTCGCTCTATACGCCTGCGTGCGCCTGTCATTACTTACTTGCATGAACTACGCGGCACACTGTAGAAGGAAAGATGGCGACGCAAATGAACTGTTAGATTTTTTTGAAAATGACGTGAAAAGTAGGTATTTTGTAGTGGGTATGGCAAAAAATACCATATATGTCTCGTACGTAATAGTATTACGGCTCGTGTGACTAAAAACTCGCTATCGCTCGTTTTTACGTACTGTCATCACTCGCCGTAATATGCCCCATTACGTATCTAGACATGCAATCTACTATAAAAAAATACATACATGATTCCAGAAGACCCTTTGCATCTGTGCGATTGCCCGTTACTCTCTGAATGTCCACTTTCACTCCCAGCTGTGGATTTTTCGAAATGTACGTCAATGCTGTATCGAGTGCTTTTTCGGCCACTTGATTTGATTCTTCATTGACAAACACTGAATAAATTTTAATTTGCAGTTATTATAAATAGTATTTTACGTCATTTTCCATTAGACACCAAAATAACGCAAATTGGTATCTTAAGAAATACCCTATCGTTATTTAGTTCTACATAATTAAAAGAGCATAGATAATCTAATATATTCTATACATCTTATAAAATCGAAATTCCCGAGCTCTGTGCTACTACAGCAGATTACAACTTACTGTAGTGACCGATTCGCCATTACTAAGTCTATTAAATGCGAGAGTTTTTGTATTAACGAATTATACAGACGTTAGTTAAATAATTAAAATCGTAACTTAGTCTGTAATTGTGTAGTTTTTTAAGGATACCTAGAGCGAATTTGCCGTTTTCATCATTTTTTGCATGTTCAATTTGTCTCGCAAGTTAATAAATTATGTTTGTCTGTACCGACTAATCTCTAGAACTCTTGAATGGATTTAAATCAATTCGATAGCTTATTTCTCGAGGAAGGTTTAGATCTACAATAACTGTCCGGCTCGGTTTTGCCCGAGTCAAAATCTGATTAAATCCGCCATACTTAATAGATTTGAAAGCGGTTTTTATAATTTGACAACTTATTTCTTGAGGAAGCTGTTTAAATCTATACTAGCTTCCCGGCCCGACTTTGTCCGGGTGTAAATCCAAGTTCGATAGAAATCAAGTTTATCTCAAAAGCGTCGTGAAATATATCTATATAATATTACATCCAATAATAAGGTAATAATAAGTTGCGGATAGTTAATTACAAATTCGAGCGCATGAGCAAAGCGAGTGAGGAACGTATTAATTAATTAATTATAAGTTCGAGCGAACGAGCTATGCGAGTGAGTAATGTATTAATTTATTATAAATCTCGTTATAAATTCGAATGAAGAAGCAAGTGCACCCGGGCGAAGCCGAACTAGGTATCTAGTATGATCAAAATATCCCTTGATTGTTGCTTTTCAACTAATATCATCGACGGTATAATCATAATATTATTAAATAAAAATTATTGTAAAGGAACCTTTATTTATGTGATCTCGATTTTTTCCCCTAGGACTTTCGGATATTCTGTGTGATGTTTAGACGAGTAAACACGTTTTCAGAATTTTGTCTACCTGTCTGTTTTAAAATGGCCCAGCGGCACGAAAATGAGATTGCGCTTCTTAAAATCAAACATTTACGAAATGCAAAAAAAAATTCTCTTTTTAGATGTTTTTCTCAATTTGAAAAATATAAATTCTTTTAAATTTACTTACAAACGATGATATTTTGAGTTGTTTGCTGTTGCGAATAAATGATAAATTGAATTAAACACACAAAGGCAATTAGCACAATTTTAATTGAACGATCCATTATTAGTTACATAATATCACGTAAATCTGATAATCTAATATGGATTGTTAACAGCTTCATACCGGTACGTTTCGTGATTATGAGCATATAAAATATGTATGAAGAGTTCAGTGAGGGGCTCACGGGGTTCCAATTATTGGAGTTGTAATGTTTACCTGTATGTTGCTAAGGAGATGACCTATGCATGTGTGTGCACACAGTTATAAACAAACTTGCATACGTGAACCCCTATATTATGAAATTATATATCAGCTGTCAAAGAATTATACATATATGTCCGCTAACCAACAGAAATCTTTATTAGAATTTAACCTACAGCGACAATATTATATTACATGATTTACTAATTTTTTCACTTTCTCGAAAATCACTTTATGTTCGTTTTAACCATGTTTAAACTGAGGTTGAAATCGTAAATTTTTTAATGTGAAAAGTTTATATTTTACAAAATATAACCAAAGGGCCCGGATTGGAACTGTTTTTGGAATCATATATTTTTCAGCTTAGAGTTTAGACTGAATTGGAAATTGGAATTGACACTGGAACTGTTATTTTGCATTTGAGTTGAACTGAAAGTGAAACTGGAACTTGTTATTACATTTCAGTCCAGGTAGCTGCGAATAACTACGACCGAATTCTGTCTGTAATATCGAAATAACTGCCTTTTTTAAGCTTATATTATAGTTATTTGTATGTTATTAAAACACAAACGACCGTTAAAACTTACCACGAGCCCGACTTCACTTCACAGGGTGATAAATTCTCGCGGGGGGGATTATAAATCATAAATTCTTATCTCTGGAACTACTGAGCCAATTCTAAAAATTCATTCACTAATAGAAAGCTACACCAGTCCAACTTTGCTTCGCAGGAGGAGAATTTCTCTCGGGGGGGATTTGTTTCACAGGGGGAGAAATCCTCGCGAGGGGGTAATAAATAGACACCAACCCGACTTCGCTCCGCAGGGGGGGGATTTCTCGCGGGGGGTCGCTTTGCTGTGGGAGAGATTCTCGCGGGGGGATAATAAATAGAGAACTCTCATAATTCAAGCAACTTTTAGTTCCCAAGTTTCACGCGGACGAAGTCGCAGGTAAAAGCTAGTAAATAAATAAACAAAATGTTGATAATTTTTTCATCTAAATAAAAAATCAGTTTTCAATATGTCATTGCGTTTTTAAATAAAAATTTATTATCAATACAAACTTCATAAAATCTAATAAATACCTATGTTTGAAAAACCGGAATTAAATTATGTCAAGTCCAACAACCCAAGATTGCAAGTAGCTACTACAATAGAAATTCTTTTAAATGTACGCAATGATAAGAAGATCAAAGCCATGAATTTTTAATACAAAATAGATATTACTATATACTATTATGTACTATAATATCTGAATGCACGGCAGTGCACCCGCCAAGTCGAGCACTGCCTAGCCTACCTTTTCTTGAAGCAATTCGACGCATTTTTGAACCCTCGTCTATTTGGATAACACTTTAGATCTCAAATTTTCAGAATAGTGTGGGACCACCAAACTTATGTAATGTACAAGTTTCATTTTTATTTTTAATGCGTAAAGTTCATTGATTTCGTCACTCAGTCACTGATGATCATCAAAAATCTAGGGTACTTCCCGTAGTTCTAGAAAGCTGAAATTTAGTATGCTGGCTGGGTTTCGTGTACAAGTAACGATAAAATTAAAAAATCTGTGATTTTTCCCTTTCAATCCCTTAAGGGAGCGTGCAGATTTCTATAGATAGGTATATACAGGCTGTTAGAAAAAGAGTGTAAAATATTTAAAGAGGTGATAGTATGGACCAAAATAAACAAAAAAGTCTTAGAAAACATGAGCCCGCAAAGTAATGGTTTCGGAGATATGGAAGGGGGCGGACCTGTATTATGGCCTGCAAGATCGCCTGATTTAAACTCTCTAGATTTCTTTTTTTGGGGATATTTGAAAACATTAGTCTTTGCCCTTTGGTACTTCTGTAAATAGCCTCGAGGAGCTGCAGCTACGAATTAATCAAAAATGCTAACAAATCCGAGCCAATGAGAGGGTTTTAGAAAGAGTTCGAATATCTTTCAGACCAAGATGTACCGTTACTTTGCGAACCCATGTTTACGAAGACTTTTTTGTTTATTTTGGCCCTTCTTATTACCTCATTATATATTTTACACTCTTTTTTTAACACCCTGTATAATAAAAAAGGATCTCTAACTGGAAATCTAAGAGTAAATTATGCTGGCTAGATTTAGTGTATAAGCAACATCCTATAAAAAGGAATTGAAGTCCCACCAAAAACAATTCTTGTAGAAATAAGGCCAAGTCTCGCGATCGCATAGCAGTAAAAAGTTATGACATGTAATCTAGAGCCAAGTGTAATTAATTATAAGTGAAATCTAAAATTTGGCTAATTTCAAAGTTCCACTGCAAGGCCTAGCGCTTTAGTTATTCGTCAATTATTCTCTTAGCCAACTTCGTAGTGCGCCACGCTAATGACCTAAGTTGTCGACGCGTCTATAATTTACTATTTTTTCGTAGTTCGCCAAGATTTAGATTTAACTTCTTTTCACTTACAGTTAATTATACTTGACTTTATTAGGAATAAGACTTTGAATTTTGTTTACAAAAACACAAAACGCGGGTGTTTTAAAATCAATATCTAAATCTTACAGACAAGTGAAGTATGAGATAAAAAATTTTGTAGTTTAGAAGGAAGACAGGTTAGGTATAAAATGTACTCTGCTATAATAAAGTTTTGAAAATGTAAAGGTTTGAAATATTGATTAAAAGTAAAAAACTGAAAATTTTGAAAAATAGTCCAGCAGACAGGTACTTTTTACCTGGAAAGTATTCCGAAGTTAATGATATTTTGGTATGTTGTTTGTGGATACTCTGTGGAGTAGAATCTGAGTTTTCGACCTCGAGGACCCTGTGCTAACGTGGGGGGAGCCGAAAAACCACGAAATTTTATCAACTTTTTTGCTTTTTTCGAAATCTCTCAGAAACGGTCGACTTAAGAAATTCTTTCATTATGTAATGTTTTAAAGAGGATTATATTTGCTACAATTCTCATTCCCACTACTTTTCTGTGGTACTAATGGTAAGCGCGCTGCAGCTTCTTGAAAATCACCCGCTCCGCTTTTTGTAACCTTGGTAACCAATGGTTAAAATGTAATGTTCTTTTCAATAGTATTGGTTACCAAGGTTACAAAAAGCGGAGCGGGTGATTTTCAAGAAGCTGCAGCGCGCTTACCATTAGTACCACAGAAAAGTTGTGGGAACGAAAATTGTAAGAAATGTATAATCCTCTTTAAAACATTACATCATGAAAGAATTACTTAAGTCGACCGTTTTGAGAGATTTCGAAAAAAGCAAAAAAGGTGGTAAAATTACGTGGTTTTTCGGCTCCCCCACGTTAGCACAGGGTCCTCGAGGTCGAAAACTCAGATTCTACTCCATAGAGTACCCGCAAACAACATACCAAAATATCATTAACTTCGGAATACTGTCCAGGTAACCCCCTTCATTTATTACCTGCCGTTTGGACTAAAAAGTGAACACAAAAAAGATAGATTTTACAGTGATGGTATCCAATACAAACTGAGTCTAGAATTTTATGAAGAATTTTTAAAATTACGTTGATATACAGTGTAAGTGTTAAATGTTCAGTCAACAGCCTGTATTATAGAAAAATAAATTTAGATTATCTAGGAACTGATGACTTTAGACCTATAAGTTTCGTACTTATAGTAACATTTTTTTAATCTTCTTTATTACCTAAATGAAAAGTATTTTCTACCGGAAGATACCCCCTTCACTCTTCATCTCAAATCCTTTGCCCTTGCCTAAAACGGTTACAGCTCTTCCGACGCTATTTTTAAAGCTTAAGGGTTCGGGTAAATGCCAAATTAAGGACCAAAAATCACACTACAGATTCTACAGGCGAATTTTTTGAAAAAGTTTTGGATATGTGTAATTTTTAAAAAGTTGCAAGTTTTTCCAGGAATTTTTTTTTTAATTTTACGCCTGAAGGATCTGTAATGAGATTCTTGGTCTTTCATTTGGCGTTTACCCGAACCCTCTAGCTTTAAAAATAGCGCCTGAAGAACGGTAACCATTTTTAGGCGAGGGGAAAGGATTTGAAATGAAGAGTAACTTCTGGTAGAGAACTCTGAATAGAAGTAGGTATCGAAAAATGCGGCCAGTGTTTTGAAAAACTCTGTACAACGCAAAAAAAATTGGAAATCGGTTTATCCTGCGGGCCAATCCGAAAACTTCCCGCTGTTTTCGAGCTGAAAGGGCTCGAAAACGTTATCTATTATTTATATATTTTTGAGCTCTTGGAGCTTCAAACTAATATTTTCTTTATTAATTATGTGAAAACAAAATTTAATTAAAAAAAATTTTGCCGTGCGATATCTCGTGAATATTAAAGTGCCCTGAGTAAGGGATTTTGGTAAATAGCGGTATGGGAGGGATGCAGATCGCCCCCAACATGTAACAAAAAAGTGGTCACAATTTATTGCTTCAAGACTGAAATTGTTTGTATAGCTTGTCGGTGACCCAGTAATGCCATTATAATATTTGCAGATCGATTGGTCGGTATTAAAGGGGTGGCAAATCACCCTAAACGTGTCATGTACCCGACGAAATTTATATTATTAGTTCAAGGTTCAAATTTTAATATGTTGTTACGGCGACTGTTTTAAGCATATATTTCAATTTGCAGAACAAAATGTCGGTAATAACCCCCTTGCAGAACGATATAAACACCTAGGCGAGCAAGTGTCTCTCTAAGAGAGGTGGTTAATCTCATGCACTTGCTAGTGTATGTGTCTTAATATGAAATGCATAATATTATGTATAATACAGTAAAAATCCATTGAACTAATCATAGTGAGGTGGCTTAGTGAAATTACCGATACTTGGCGGATAAAAGCACCAAATTTGGTATGATGGTATACTTATAAATGTTAGCCTAGAAGCCCTCTCGGATTTCTAAAAAACAACTTTTGACGGTCGAAAAACCACGAAATTTTACCACCTTTTTTGCTTTTTTTGAAATATCTCAGAAACGGACGATTTAAGCGATTCTTCCAATATGCAATGTTTTAAAGAGAATTACATTACCTACAATTTTCCGTCCCACAACTTTTCTGTGGTACTAATGGTAACCGCGCTACAGCTTCTTGAATATCACGCGCTTTTTGTAGCAAAAAAGGTGGTAAAATTTCGTGTTTTTTCGACCGCCAAAAGTTGTTTTTTAGAAATCCAAGAGGGCTTCTAGGCTAACATTTATAAGTATACCATCATACCAAATTTGGTGCTTTTATCCGCCAAGTATCGGTAATTTCACTAAGCCACCTCACTATGATTAGTTCAATGGATTTTTACTGTATTATACATAATATTATGCATTTCATATTAAGACACATACAATAGCAAGTGCATGAGATTACATGGACATATTAAGATCATCGCAGTTTTCTTTTCAATAGCAGATTATTTTTCAAACTTTAGTGTTTCCGCAATTTTTGCACGCTTAGTATCTTATCCTCAAAAATCATTACTTACCTATTGAAACTTCTTTTGTTGTTTACAATATAATAATATTGGTTTCAATTATATTTATTTATTATTTAATAATTTTATATTTAAGATTTAAAAAACAAACAATGGGATCGGTGCAATATCTGACAAAATGTTTTATACTTTTCATTTTATTATGCACTGGTAAATATTCAAAATAAAAAGACAAGTAGATAATAATTTTAACAAACGGCTGGTAATAAAATTACGTTTTATTTTCCTAGTATCTTCAAATCAGTGTTTCGAATTTAATGCGACAAATTCACAAGGAGAAAATGTAACACGATTAAATAGCCAATTAACGGATTTATTTACTTTGGCTAAACCATTCAAAAGTGCTGTGAAATATTCAAACATTAATTCGTTGTGTAAAAAGCACTACGAGAGGTACTTAGAGGATTTGGAAGCACTTCAACTGTGGGCATTGAAAAGTAAGTTGTAGATTTTTTTATCGAAAATTATGGAATTTTACTATGTAGAATAAACTATATCGTAAATACAAAAACGCTGTATAATAATAATCGTATTTTTATTGATCCAGAAAGTGTTACATAGCTTATTACATTACTCAGGTATCATAAAGTCTAGAACATTGTTTATAGATAGGTCTAGAACTACAGTTAGCACAGTATTCATTAGATAACTATAATAATATAAAAATAAATACACAAACACTTGAAAAATTCTACACATTTATTAATCTCAAGATCGTTTCGGGTTTCTAGCTCATCATCAGGAGAGTTCAAACTAATGCTTAGTTTGAGTCCACTGATGGGCTGAAAACCCGAAACGATCGTTGAGTTTAATACATGTATAGAATTTTTCAAGTGTGTGTGTATTTATTTTGTTCAATCATGTTCAATCGAGTGCCTAGCGATAATTTTATTGAAATCATATAATAATATTAGTCATAGTCCAATCATATGATTTCAAATTTTATGAACATTCTGTAAAATAAGTCAGTCATACTTTTTAACCCATCAAAAAGATGAGCTTTATAACAATATTCCTTTACGTAATTATATTTTTTATTTATTCAATTTTCTATTTTTACACTGAACCAAAAAGGTACATGCATTAATGAAAATATTCATATTTTCTCAGCCAAAATTTTGTTCATACTTACAATGAAATAATAATTTTTGTTACAATGAAATTTTCTTAATAAAGACAAAATACAAGGAATTTGACTCAGATAGATATTGTAAATTATAGAAGCTTGACAACAGAGGTCATAAACGTCTTGGATTTGACTCAGGTTACCCCCTAGACCTCAGAACTAGTAATTGTAAAATACAGTAATATTATTCAAAAATTCACAACCAATTAAACAGACAAAAAGATTTTATTCACGCGATTTCGTATAAAATCCATTTTTGCAGTCCTTTTGTTTAAACAAATTAATGAGCTGGACCAATTTTGATAAACTTTCTTACGGATCATATTGACGGCTTTGATTGGCACCCTACGAAGTCGATATCATTTTTTATTCGCGAGATTTCGTTCAGGAAAAAAATGCCCACGCATGTACGTACACACACATACCTCTTTTCAAAAATAGTGTAAAAATATGTTGATCATTTTGAATTCTATACTTGGACCCATTAGAATAACTTCCCTATATACTAGGAAGTTATTAAATAAGAGACATATCTAATACCTATTACTTTTTACATCTGCAAATTATTTTGAATAGCGCGTTCTTCTAATATTCATATACCATTGCTATATACGTGTTTTCCGTGGAAAAATTCCGGGTTCCGCGAGACAAGATATTACAGAAATCATTCACACTAATAACAAATGCGTAAAATTAAGGTCTATTTTCTGAATCCGTCGAAAACAATATAGGGTGCTACTTCAAATAGCCAAGTTGTGTGTGTGCCGGGGGCGGCGCAACAATACATCTATGTCAAGTTGTGTCCCCCTATCGATTATCCAACGCCCCAAAGTTTCCAATTTATAGCTTAAAATGCAAAACGATGAAATACCTACGTGGAAAATTTTCGAGTGGACATTCTTTATATATTTATATTGATTAACTGTTTTACTGGGAAATTTCATTTTAACGTCAACTTTTGTATTGAAAGTGTACGACGCTACCGCAAAATGGCCATCGGGAATATTAAATGGCAACGTTCACCAAAATGGAGACTATACACAATGTGTGGATATCGATGTTAAATTTTCTGATAATTCAATAGACCACATAAAAGGAAAATTCTGCCAAGTTCTTGCATTTGTTCAACTTTCCGACAAAAACAATTCCACACTGAAGAACATGTTAGATTTGATGCATTCTCATCATGCTATTCGTAGTACGGTCAATGATGTAAGTATGTACCGCATATTCAGGACTTACGTAACCAGCCATAGATATCGATTTGCTCTAAGGAGCAAGGATTTTGATAATATTCATACATCGATGTCATTAAACCTGCTATATTTCACTATTAATTTATCTCAGGAAAATCCAGAAAAGGTAGTTTAATGATCATGGAAATCCTCAGTCTATATAAAATTAATGTGGCATAGCCGTGCCGTTTATTTAACTTGTAATTAATGTTTCATGTCTTGGGAAAAAATTAAATTTATTTCCAATTGTAAAAAACAAAACAATGGCTACGTAAAATACTTCCTGCTCAACTTGGGAAACCAATGCTAGAGAAGAGATACAATAAAAGTTAATAATAAAAATAATATTTAAAACTAGTTACTTGAAGCGTCACAAAGAGAAAAAAAACTTTTCCATATATCCTTATACATTATACTATATTTACCTATATTATATACTGACATTTCTCTATTAGATGACTAGTTATAATTGCATGATTTTTTCAAGAGCAATAATTATTTATTAAATTAACATGTTAGGAACTAATAAATAAATATTATTAGAGCTTAACATTTAAAGACAGCCAAAAAATAGTTGAGAATTGAGATAAGTGTCTACTGTTTTTAGGGTTCTGTACCTCAGACAGAAAAAACGGAACCCTTATAGAATCACTTTGTTGTCCGTCTGTCTGTCTGTCTGTCCGTCCGCCCGTCCGTCACATTTTTCACAGAAACGGCTATAGGTATCAAGTTGAAATTAATGTCAAATAATAAGGTTTACAACCCTATAGTCTTATTAAAAATTCAAACTTCTAACTCAACGCAATAAAAAGATACGACCTTTCAAAAATAACTTATTTTGATACTGACTCACTCATCAAAACCTATAGGGTACTTCCAGTTGACCTAGAATCATGAAATTTAGCTCAAAGGAAGGTCTCATAGGCGAGTCATAGCACAAGTAAAGGAAAAAATCCAAAAGTTCTATTAGCACTTGTCCATGTTTTTTGTACGGAGTTTTCATGATTGGCCTATTACTCCCAGATTCAAATTCTGAGAGGTGGCAAACGTAAAGATTGTATTTTTCATTTATACTATTAAAAATAATAATGATCTGAAAATATAAATTTTTACTTAGCTCAGATAACTCTGGCAGTCGTTGGCATTTATAAAATTAACAAAAACTATACCCATGTTTCATTATTTATAATGTGATTTTATTATTTTTAGTACGTACACTTTTTCCCATCATTTTCGGAAATGTCATGGTCTTTTTGTATTCCATCGTCGTGTTCTCCAGAGGATCTGCAAACTATCGTCGAACATCTTCTTTATCCTTACAATCAAACAACAGGACTTACCATCCAAATCAAACAAATGAAAGACAACATGTGCGATACAAAACGAGGCTATACAATCACCACAGAAACTGTAGTTTTTCTTAGTATTATTGGAGTAATCATATCTCTTAGTATTATTGGCTTCATTTACGATTGCATATTCAATTACGAAAACTACGACATCAGATCACAAAATCGATTCATACAAGTTTTGTTTGCGTTTTCTTTGAGAAAGAATTTCAAAATGATTTCCGATACAACAATTTTTGATAATGAAATATCATGTTTGCATGGAATAAGAACTATATTCTCATTTTCAATATATTTTGTACACAGAGGTGTTTTCGGGTTGTTTAGGTCTTTGACAAATCGAACGGAAGTAGCGATGTTACTTGACGGATCGCATTCGATGATTTTCAGAACGTTTTGGAATCATGTTGATACTTTCGTCATTTTAAGTGGTTTACTTACGTCGTATTATTCTACTTTAAAACTTCAAAGAGGACAAAAACTTAATATCCCAACAATGTATTTGAAAAGATATTTGAAGTAAGTATATACCTATTCTGTTTATACTTTATATTGTTTCAAGTGTTTCATCATCGAATAACAGGATAAGTCTAAGTTATTTATGTAAAAGGTTTTAGACACCGATTTTAGAAAATAGTCGTGGCTTTCACAAAATGTCAAAATCAAACAATAACTTAATAATTATAATCTTTTTCTTTTCGAGCTGGAACAACTTATGAATGTTCATGTAATGTTGACTTCAATAGTCTAGGACGTGCGTTTGTTGGTGAAGTTCTGACGGTTCTAAACTGGTTTTGTCAGTTCTAAACATAGGTGGGCAAAGTTAATCTAAAATTTAACTTCGTTAATCGTAATTCCGTTACTCAACAAGTTAACTTCGTTAATCATTAAAGCGTTAGTTTGTTGAAAATGTAACGCAAGTTGTTAACCGTTACGATAACTATCAAATATTTTTTTAATGTTAAATCGGTGAGTTCAGCCAAGCAATAGTTTATTATTATAATATAGAGTATTATCACTTATCAGCTCTGATATTATAGTATATAGACTAAGTTTAATAGGTACTATTAATTATTATTATTATTGTAGATTATAGACGCGTCGACAACTCAGGTCATTAGCGTCAATAGGTACTACTACTGTCTACTAGGTAGGAAGGTAGGGTATGGGTTGGGTAGGTTGGATACTGGGTAGGGAAGGTACATAAAAAACATACAACAACTTTTTGCTTGTATTAATATTTATTGTATTTTTTAGTAACTAGTAACGGTTAACGGACTTATGTTTCGGAAGTTTAATTTATAGCCCGGTTAATAAAGGTTTTATGTCGCAACTAATTCCCATAGAGCTGGATTTTTCACAGATGCTAGAACACCTTTGGACATGTATTTTCACAAAAGTCCCAGGTTATCCCCCTTGTGCTCCCCCTGCCACCTCTATTGAATATTTGCATGTCACTTTTTGCTGAGCCTGTTTCGAAATATCTCAGAAACGGACGACTTAAGCGAGCCTTTCATTATGTAATGTTTTAAATAGGATTACATTTCCTACAATTTTCACTCCTACAAATTTTCTGTGGTACCTACGAATAGTAAGCGAGCTATAGCTTTTTGAAAAACACGCGCTTTTTGTAGCCTTGGAAACCAATTGTTAAAACGCAATATCGTTTTCAATAGCTTTATTTAATGTGTTCTTCATCGAATTTTAAATTGAAAATACACATGCTCATAAAGCAAAGAACGCCCTAAAGCGTGATTTTTGTCCCTTATCGATAATTTTAAAAATTGACAAGTTATGTGCAGTCAAAGTTGAAATCATCATAGAATTTTACGTGTTTTTAACACGCGTTACGAGTACATTCCATATCGAATAAAAAAAATCCGTCTAGGAATCCATTGAAAATGTAATGCCCTAAACGATGATATTTGTCCCATCTCGATAACTTGAGACATTTTTAAATTATAGGCATTTAAATCCAAGCGAATTGAATGAAAAATTGTGTAATAGAAGAAAAAAACTGATTTTTAAATGAACTTAAATGTTTATAACTTGAACATTTTTTAAGTTATCGAGATAGGACAAAAATCATCGTTTAGGGTATTAAATTTTCTATGGATTTCTAGGTGGATCTTTTTTTATTCGGTATGGAAGGCACTCGTAACGCGTGTTAAAAAACACGTAAAACTCTATGATGATTTCAACTTTGACTGGCTATAGCTTCTCAATTTTTAAAGATATCGATATGAGACAAAAATCACAATTTAGGGCGTTCTTTGCGTAATGAAAATGTGTATTTTCAATTTAAAATTCGATGAAGAACACAATAAATAAAGCTATTGAAAAGGACATTATGTTTTAACAATTGGTTTCCAAAGCTACAAAAAGCACGTGATTTTCAAGAAGCTGTATCGCGCTTACCATTAGTACCACAGAAAATTTGTGGGAATGAAAATTGTAGGAAATGTAATCTTATTTAAAACATTACATAATGAAAGAATCGCTTAAGTCGACCGTTTCTGAGATGTTTCGAAACTGGCTTCCGAAAGGCTTGCAAAATTATATTCAAGAGGGGGCGGGGGAAGCACAAGGGGGATAACTGGGGACTTTTGTAAGAATACATGGCTAAATGTGTTCTACCATCTGTGAAAAAGCCAGCTCTATGGAAATTATTTGCGACATTGGGTGATTTTTTCCTTTCATTTCCTATTAATAGTGTAATCAAATTAGCTCAAAAAATGGGCTAACCTAGAACTAATGTCAAATTGCAATTGCCCCCCCCCCGCCCCTGGCATGAGCAAAAATCCAAGATAAAGAGAAAGTTCTTTCACGATTTTCGGAGGATAAAGGAAAATTGTGCTTTACTTAAATGTAATAACATTATTTTTTAAAATATACACTATGAATGTCATCATTTCATTTCCCATGCTCAAATCATCTTCATTTGTATGTTATACTCCTAAGTATTACAGTCAGCGGTTACCTCAGGGTGATTTCTGGGGGTCCAAGCCTCCCAAATTAAAAAAAAATCGTCTGCAAAGCTAACCACGGGAACTGCGCGGTGCGGCCCCGGATTCCAGACATTCTCTCCCTCACCTTCGTCGTCTCGCTTTGCTCCCCCCTGCTCAAAATCCTAACTACGCCCTTGCCTACAGCTTTTCCGTAAAAACATAATACTTATATTAATTTTGGTGTAATATGTGTCGAAGTATGAATAATATATTATAGGTATATTGCAATAGGTAGCTATTAGCCACTTTTGAGGTTGAGCACTAGGCGCTTTTTTATTGTTTACGTGGTATCTCCTTACGGCATCCACAATTTAAAAAAAAATGTTTCAAATATAAACAACGCAGTTTAATTATTAATAGTGAGTAATTACGTTTCTTCTTCAGCTTCTCCTCCATACAAAGTCTAAAACTGAATTTTCACAGGAAAATATAGACAAGTTTCTCTCACTCTTTGGCTTTTCCACTTTATTATCATTATTATTATTTTTTCAGATTTGCTCCGGTCTACATCCTTTTGGTGCTGGGAGCACGATCTTTCGATTTCAATCCAGGGGCACAATTCATACGTTTCTGTCTACACTGGTTTGAGAATTGTAGAAAATCGTTATGGAGAGTAATATTTCTGTTGGATAATATCAACGGAATGGAAGATATGTGTTATCCGTCAGCGCATCAGCTTATTACCGATTGGCAAATGTATTTGATCGCACCTTTTATTATTAAATTGCTCTGGAAACTACCACACCATGCCGTCAAAATTCTCACATCAATTTTTATTGTGCTTGGAATTTATAAAGCATATGTTTTGTACAGCAATAAGTTGACCATGGTTATTTATAATGGAGTCCTGTAAGTTTAATCTTGAAACAGTGTGAAGTATTTAAAATCGTGACAATTAGAAAACAATACCTACAAGTCGATTCAAACTAAAGTTTTCGTTTTAAACAATAAAAAAGGGGCTCGTTTTTAAAATTAAGCTAAATCATTAACTTTTTAGGCTCGAAGAAATGACCAGAGCAGCAGATGCAATATATTTGAATCCATTACATCGCTTAACGCCCTATTTATTTGGAGTTGGTTTAGGCCATTATCTATCTCTTACAGGAAGAAAAAATACGATCACTGGGGTAAGATCAATAATAAAACGATAGTCTAAGGAAATGATAACGAAATATGTCTATCAGACTGACAGAAATGTTTCGTTAGCTAATAGTCAACTAAATATAATTATTATAATGATGTGACTGTCCAAATTACCCCTTCCGCCGCCATCTTTGATTAGTTTTTTTTCCAAACACTCAGATCTCGCGTTCTAATTATCCCACAGCGATCAAACCGGGAACGTTGGACTCGTCAGTATTTACTCTTCAATTGAGTCTATATCAAGTTTAACGCTGAAAAAAAGTTAATAGCGTCCAAAGTTGAAAGTACTTCGCCAAAAGTCCTTTCGCCTACTTTTTCCGCGCGTAGCTCTTTTCAAGTGCATCTGAGACCCCCATCGACACTTTACTATTTAACCTAAACTCAATTTCCAGTATTTTGAAAGAAAAATCATCCAGATTGGTTGATTTTTCGCCCGCCAATCTACTCTCGAAGTTGCGCTATTTTTTTACCGTGCCGTTTTGAAGTCTCGGCGCGCTTTGGCGTGTTCGTGGTTTGCGCTGCATTTTTCACTTTTGTGACCAATAAAACGCCAATTAATTAATGCCAACGATATATTTGTTTAAACTATGCTAAGGACACGCGTTTTACTTAAATTTTAAGGTATTCAAGATGCATTTTAACGGTATTTTGGGTGAAAAAGGACGACTTTAGAAATGTCCAGTCGGCATTATCGAAAACGAATTGGGCGAATGAATCCGGTAACATTTGTGGTGGCGAGCGCGTCACGCAGAAAGCTTCGAACTTTTTAACTTCATTGTAACTAGCGGAAAATCCAAGGTTGTTTAAAACTGCAATTATGTCTTTGGATCCCGTTTTCTTCTAAACGAGAGCTCCTACGCCAATCTATAGAGCGGAAACGTATTTTCGCGGTCTAGCAGCTGCGCCAATCATTTGTTTTGCCACTGTTTTACGGATCTCTTCTTCAATTTCAGAATAATTTGCGAGAGATATGTTCTGAGGGTACGGGGAATGTCGTTATCAACGTTGTTTAGAAAATTGTCAGGTGGAGGGTACTCGTCGATATTAAAGGGCGAGGATTTTCTTCTAGAGTAATCGCGGCTGCTTTGTCAATAATTCGTATTTTTTCATCTGGAATATCTGCAATTCGCGTTACATAAAAGTGATCAGACAAAACTTGGTAACAGGTGTTGGAAAACATAAGGATAGTTGTTTTTCCAGAATTTTCAATGAAAATCACGTCGTCTCCGAATCTTTCTTTCAATCAAGCTTTAAAGTGGAAACAGCGGGGGAGTAATCTTTGTCAACTTACGAATATAAGTCAGCGAGTGTGAATTGACATTGTTTGAAGTTTTCAATTAAATACTCGTAAACAGGTGTCATTGACTGGTCGATTTCGTCAGAAAGATTTGACTTCCGAGTAGCGCGAGTTACGCTGGAATACAAATCGTTCTTCTTGCATTTTTCATGATACCTTTGCTCCTACTCCGAAAATATCTCGCACGCTTTATAGCCGGTTTATTACCGATGATACTTCTGCCGTGGGAATGAACATTTGGATCGTATCGAGAAATGAATCCCTGGTGGCTGCATTTCTCACCAGGAAAAAATGTCCTCCAGACCGATCTTCAGCAGGTTTGCAACATATAAATCACAGCGTTTTGAAGTCGAATCTCGGCCTGTCCCTTAGCAATACATTCGGCTGCAAAGATGTTTCCTTGGGCGTCGTAAGCCGATCAGTCGACGAAAACGAGGCTGGACGCATATCACCATATTTTTGAAGTAAAACTTCTTTAGGGGTGACTTGGAAAAAAAATAATAAAATAAAACTTCACTAAGAGGTACACTTTTTTGCCAACTGGCACAAGCCGACAAAAACGTCCACATCACTCTCAGAAACTAACCATTCGATTGCGATAAAACTTTGGTGAGTTATTGTACACACGGCCGCGAAGGTTTCTGAGTTTTAATAATTGGTCGGTTCGACTTCGCCTGAGTGAAAAAAGGAGTTTTACTTCAATCGCGCGTCAAGGTTATACGCACTCTTTTCTTTCTCGACATGGCTCGTGAATTTCTATGAAGTCGATGCGTTTAAGCATCTCCTCGTGAGCTTTTTCTTCTCGGGCAATACTTACTTTCACTTTCACAGTCTTACCGGATTCCAAAGACTTGGAACATATGAAGCACGAACTCATTATTCTTGACATTCACTAGACTGACCATTAAAATGCATCTTGAATACCTTAAAATTTAATTTAAACAAATATTTTGTTGGTGTGCCAGGACACGCGGAGACTTCAAAACGGCACGGTAAAAACAGCGCAACTTAGAGCGTAGATTGGCGAGCGAAAAATCAAACAATCGGGATGATTTTTTTTTCAAAATACTGGAAATTGAGTTTAGTTTAAATAGTAAAGTGTCGATGGGGATCTCAGATGTACTGCGAAAGGACTTTTGGCAAAGTACTTTCAACTTTGGACGCTAATAACTTTTTTCCAGTACATCGGAGAGTTAAGAATTTGATATAGACTTAATTGAAGAGTAAATACTGACAAGTCCAAAGACCCCGGTTTGATCGTTATGGGATAATTAAAACGCGAGATCTGAGTGGTTGAAAAAAAAAACTAATCAAAGATGGCGGCGGAAGGGGTTAAGGTCTCCACCGAAGCCCCTTTCGAATGAGCCACAAAGGAAGTAATGTACCCGATTTTTTTGGGTCAATTACTAAATGCAATGTACTAATAGTTATAGTGACAGTAATTTATTTTGTTTATTTGTTTGTAGGAACAAATGAATCTCGGCTGGTGCATATCGTTAACGTGCGCTTATTACGCGTTCTTTGGTCCAATTGATAGTATAAAGCCCGATTATCAATATGAGCCGATATCTGCGACATTATACGGTGTCCTGCAGCCGATCCTGTGGTCCGTTGCAATTGGTTGGGTAATTTACGTTTGCCATACGGGTCGTGCGCCATGGTTAAACGCATTTCTCAGCTGGAAAGGCTTCGTATTCTTTAGTCGCATCGCATACGCATTCTACATCATGCAGATTATTATCATATTCTGGTTTGTAACCAGAGAACGAGCGCCCGTTCATAACTTACAACTGCTCGATTTGAACGAAATTGCTGTCCTATTCTTCATTTCAATTCTAACAACGATGTTATTCATTATTCCTACAAATGATTTGTATTTCATTTTTACGAGTTCAGGTGCAGTATAAAATTTTAATAATCTTTCGATTTATCATTTTCTCATTCAAACTACGATAATTATTTTTAAAAAATCGGATACTCGCAGTGCCAAACCCTGCTGACACAATATTGTCCAGTCATTATATACATCGACCAAGAAGGTAATTCGGAGTTCGATGAAATTTTGATAGTAGGTACTGGGGTGCTCCCGAAACACTCCGCCGTTGCGTCCTCCCACGGATTCCTCAAAGGGTGTTCGCCATCTAGAATTTAAGGGTTGTTGTTGGTTATCTCCGTAAATATACGTTCTACCTTAAAAGTGGTTATTACAAAAGTTGTTAAGGACAATATTTCCAACAACCTTTGTTTAAAGCTTTTTTTCAAATTTAAAATATTTAAAAAGTTAGTAATTTTCAAAAATGATCGTGTAGGGAATGAAAACAGTTTTTTTAATTTTACAACGAAACTATACGTCTGGGGGGAAAACTATTTATTACCAAAGTTATAGCTATTGAAAATTGAAATTCTCTACAATTTACATGTATCGTTTATAATTGTAGCATATTTGATACGATCACAGGGGGCGCCAAAAGTCGAATTTTGCCGCTCTCGTAATATTATAATAATAATAATAAATAATAATAATAAATAAATTTATTCCAAAATATACACAATACACAATTTTTTTTATACAAAATTCTTAGGAATTTAACCTACCCGACTTGGCAATGCCAGTGCTAGGGTAGGGTTTACTAGTTAATATAATAAATTTAATTGTGTAGTGTGTAGTGCAGACTATTATTCTCTCTCTCTCTCTCTGTGTGTGTGTGTGTGGGCGTGTGGATGCATGCGTGTGGATGCATGTGTGTGGGTCTCCATTGTGTTTTACGTTTTGTGGATGTGTGTGCATATGAATCCTTCGACGAGATAAATAAAGGTAAAAACTAAAATAATAATAAGTAAATAAAGAAGCAAGCAATTGAATGTTAGTCTGAAGCAAGAATCGTTCACCATATTCTCAGATGAGAATATGGTAAGCGCTCCTTGACCAGCCATCTGATTAGTTGTTTGTTGATTTTTTTTATATTTTGGATAGATTTTATTTCAATGGGAATTTGGTTGTATATTTTTGGAGCAAGGTATATCATATGTCTCTGGCCAAAGGTTTTTGACATTTTTGGAAGTTTTACACAATTTTTAACCTGAGATCTAGTATCATGAGGATGGGATAACTTTTGGAAAGATGGAGTTCGATGATATATGTTTAATATGTATTTTAGGTATAGTTGGGAGATATCTAGTACTCTAAATTCTTTAAATAATTGTTCTGTCGGAAACATTAATATTAATTTATCGGTAATCGTCGGTTATTATTATGGTATTAATTGTTCCTATTTATTATAAAGCGTTTATTACACATAGAACCTGTAGGGTAGGGAAGATACATAAAAAATACAACTTTTTGTTTGTTAGTAATATTTAATGTATTTTTTAGTCCCTTTAACGGACTTATGTTAACGGACGTTTAAGGTGCATTTTCATGTGACGCTCGACGCTGGCTTCTAGCGTCAAATGTGGTCACGTGACATAAACGCCATATTGAAAAAAATGTAGCGTCAAAGCTAAACATTGTTTAGCTTTTACGCTGGCGTCATTAGTTGTCTCTGGTCATTAATGATACGAGTTTTCTACAGCTAGGTACTGAGTTGTGCATCAAGTATCAACACACAGGCTTGCTAAAGAATTGCTTTATGTTGCTACTAGGGGGTTGATTCTACGAATTTAACCCATTGATTTTATTACTTCGAAAGTACCTATTTATTAAGGAAAATACTATCACCTGATGGTTTTTCGATGGTTAATTAAAATTCCCGTCTCACTTAGAACAAAACAATTTTTTTTTATTGAATACTAAAAACATTAAAATTTCTCAAGATACAATTTATTTTTTTCTCATATTCTGGTAGTGCATATAAATTACCTATAAAAAAGTAAGCATAGTTATATTTTTAATTTTTATTCCTTATAATTCGTGTACTTTCGCCGGTTATTTAAGTCAAAAATATGGGAATTTCATTTTTGATAATCGTATTCAGACGTCTTTTCTGTTAATAAATTTACAAAGAACTTATTTATTAATTATTATAACAAATTCACCACGGTTTTGATTTTATGGATGTCTTTATTTGACGCTCTCTTTACAAGTTTACAACTGTCAAAACCTTGCTGTCTGTTGACGCTAAAATTTGACGCTGGAACTTGACGCTACAGTTTTTCAAGATGGCGTTTATGTCACGTGACTACATTTGACGCTAGACGCCAGCGTCTAGCATCACATGAAAATGCACCTTTATACGTTATTAGTTTTTGAGATTAACTTAAAATTTAATTCGTAACAAAAAATGTTAATTTCGTTAATTAAAGCTCTGTGTGTCACATATACGAGTAATGTACCACAATATTAATATTAATATTACGAGAGCGGCAAAACTCGATTTTTGGTGCCCTCTGTAAACGTACCAAATATGCTACAATTATATGTAAATTGTAGAGAATTTCAATAAGCTACGGTTTTGGTATTAGATACTTTTCCCCCCAGACGTACAGTTTCGTTGTACAACTGAAAAAACTGTTTTCATCTCCTACGCGGTCATTTTTGAAAATTAAAACTTTTTAAATATTCTAAATTTGAAAAAAACTTTATCTTTAGTTAGGTCTTCAAAAATGATGTAGAAGTTTCAAAATGACTTTTTTTAAGTCAATAAATTTAAGGAAGTAGATTACTTATAAAATACTTTCAACGAAAATTGGTTTGAATAAGACATGTTATGTAGTTTTTGAGATATGGGATATTTTCGTACTTCGGCCCACTACGGAACCCTTCACTGTGCGTGGTCCGACACGCACTTGGCCGCTTTTTTCGTTTAAATTTCTTTGTCTTTTACAGGTTATATCAGCATCACTATAATTTCTTATTTCTGACCTTTTCACAAATTTATTTTATATTTCAAGCAATTGTATTACCTAATGCTTAATAATTATTTAATAACTTTTATAGGTGTACAAAGCATCAAACAAGTTAAATTGGACGTCGTCAGTAAAAATAACAGAGTTGAAGTAATAGAGAAGAAAAATAAAGCAGAATAATTAAATCTAATACTTAACTGAATTGTAAATAAGTAATTTAGAATGTGTATTTTATAGTATTTATTTAATTTAATATTATATAATTTATTTGAACGTTCCGATCTAATTATTTCTATTTATTTCTATTTTATTGTGAATAAATTCTGCAAACATGGGCACTCATAGCAGCCATGCGGGAAACCACTTTTCCTTACGTCTTTATCTGATCTTATTTCGGTCACGACTTTTCAATCCTATCACCATACTTTTATTTTCTTACGGAATATGGAAATAAAATTGTAAAATATTTTAATAAGTGTATTACAGTTGAGCATCAAGCAACATGGTTGCCAATTTGATTTTGTAGAATATGGGGCGAAAAAATATCTGGTTTAAGAATAACGTATTGGGATACAAAAAAAATATTAATATATTTTAAAAGAATAATCTTCTATTATAATATACAATAACATTTCTTAAAAATAGCAAAAATACCTTTATGAATTAATATTATTTTAATAATATAAAAATATAATTATTATGGGATAATTACATACCACCACAATGCTTATTTATTTAAAACTTACATCACTAATAATAATGTCATTTGTCAACAAAGAAATGCATCTTACTTCAATGGCAGCGAATTAAAATATATAACTTGTTTTGTCTCATTCACTCCACTTAATTTATCTTAATTTAGGTACGCCGAACAAAAAGAGATGTCAACCTTTCTCAGTTAACAATTTACTACCAACCAATGGCAATTATTTAAGGTGGAGAAAATATAAATAATGATGAATAGTTGGGATAAACAATATTTTGATATATCTAAAACAAAAAATGCGCATAAAATCAACATTTATTTATTGCTATTCAGCCTATTCTACTTCTTATTACAGGATAGGCGGATGTATACCTTAAGTTAAGCCGTGGTCATACTAGGATAGTTTACCAGCCGCTGGTTATTGCTGGCTGTTAGCAGCAACCGCAAGAAGCGCTGTTAAGGGGTCACGCACTACATTTGAATTTGTGAACTCAAGTATATCGGCTGGTAGAAACACCAGGAGGACTAGGCCAACAGTCTGTTTTGAACAATCGCCTCTCAGGAGTGTAACCACACAGAGCAGGGGTGTCAATTATTTTACATAAGATCTACTTTTCCCGTAAGATTCAATCCGTGATCTATTTAAGAGAATTTTCTATAAAAATACGAGTATAGTAATTGGTAGGCACACTATTTCAATTTTGTTTTTGTAGATTTCTAAACAATTAATTATTTCTTGAATTGAACTGCATTTTGAATTTCAAATTTAAATATATATTTGGCGATCGAGCAAAATCATTACGCGATAGACCAGTAGATCGCGATTGACGTTACTGACACCTCTGATTCTGACATAGAGCTTCAACCAGCCGCTAGTACCACAACTGATTTTACACAAGAAGGTAGTAACGTGACCAAACTGATGGCTATGTAAGTTGGACAACGGACGTACCACAGTTACGTACTCTATTAAGCTGCTAAACGGCTAAATACTAACAGCCACCAGCGGCTGGTAAGACAATCCAGTGAGATCGCAGCAACCTATTGTAGTGCACCGCCACTGATACCAAGACATAATGTTTATAATATATAACTTATGTCAATGCATAAAAAAAATTAAAGACTAAGTACAAAAGTAAGTTCATATCGCATCAATCTGAAACGTTTCAAATTATCAAAATTGCATAATTTACACTTTTCTAGAATGGTGAGTTTTAGGAATAGCTAAATAGGGGAAATATTGAACTTTTAATTACTTTTGTTTAAAAAAAATCACAGCGTCTGCACTGCGTTCTACTTTATTTTGGAGTTTAAACCACCGTTAATGTGTCTGTATCGCATTTACTTAAATTTTAAGTTTTATTGTAAAAAATACTTAATGGATCTTTATGGGGCACAATAAACTCCACTAAATTAATCGATTCTTCAGGTCAATTGCATTTGCATATCTACCACTATCTAGATATAAGTTATTCTCACTTCTCAGTATGTAACAAAATATTACACTTAACTTTTGTACTGACCTAACAAATCTGATCTTAACAGTTCCTGGCAAATTTAAGATTTTGTACTTAATAGTAGGTAATTTAAAAATAACATTTATTTTATTCATAAAACCACAGGAATATCTAAAAAATCAAAACATTTTCCAACAATATTGTAACGGATCTAGCACACCGTTTGACGTCAACCAACATTCTAGAGAATATTTGATCGTGCAGCCTTGAGCGCAGGAAATATTCTGACGTGGTAATGATGGAGAAACAGCCACCCTGGGCTGACAATGAATTGAAAATAAATAAGTGACAAACAAATACGTGATAGATAAATAAATGACAGAATAATAAGTGACATACGAATAAATAACAGTAAGTGGACCAATAGTGAACCTAGTGGACAGTGGTTAAGGACAATGAACCTAGTGGTCAAGGACACTGGACATAGTGGTCAAGAATAATAAATAGACATAAATGAACAAAGTGATGAACGATAATTATGAAAGAGTGTGTTGATTCAATGTAGCGTTGCCTTGCATTCGAATAAAGAAAATAAATAGTATATTGTGCGACTAGTGGGAGAAAGAGGAGATTCCTTGAGTGTGGATTTTGCCGCACGAGCGTAGCGAGTGCGGTAAAACACACGAGTGGAATCTCCTCTTTCGACCAATAGTCGCACATAATATTTTGTTCAACTACCGCAAGAAATATGTCATTTCGTGGCTCTGCTGAGCGTGGGCGAAATAATGAGTGACCTGATTGATTCACGATACTATCAACGCTTGCGTAAACGTTCCCCGTAATGAGCGTGGGCGAAATGCTATTTCGCCCACTAGTGGGCGAAATGGCCATTTCGCCCACTCTGTACGATCAACAGTCAGGGAATTCATTATTTCGCCCACTCTCAGTATAGCCACGAAATTACATATTTCTTACGGGTGTTGAACAAAAGATTTTTACCAAATAGCAGTTTTGTTACAATAGCATGAAAAATAATTATGACAAAAAAAAATTACGTTTCATAAAATAAAATAAAAATATGCAATAATGCAGGGTATCTATGAATGATGGACAAAAAATTATCTATCTACCATCAAATATTGAACTGCAAATAGCAAAATGCAAAAAGAGCAAAGAGAAAAAATATTTTTTTTTATATTTTTAATCGTACGAACAATTTTCTGTATTTTTTTTATCATTACCGACAATAATTAATTTAATTTAATTTGTCTGAATGATATCTTTATTATTTATTTAATTTTTGAAACAAAATAAGAGCCCTTTATATTTTAACCTCCTTTAAGTTCTATCTACAACGAGATCTACAATAATTATTACTTAATTTAAAATATTATAATAATGTCTAGTAGGTAGGTACCTAAGTAAAAGCACTGTCATCACAAAATGATTAATAAAATGAAAAATAATATTAATAATGTTATTATAACTGCATTCAC
The DNA here is from genome assembly GCA_039654895.1 of Mongoloraphidia duomilia. Classification (NCBI taxonomy): domain Eukaryota; kingdom Metazoa; phylum Arthropoda; class Insecta; order Raphidioptera; family Raphidiidae; genus Mongoloraphidia; species Mongoloraphidia duomilia. Next base: position 51,948,094 of record CM077516.1, read on the forward strand.
ATGCTGAACAACCTATGTGCTGAAATCAATAGGTATTTAAAAAAAATCTGATTTACCGTAATTTTCACTTGTATACTATTTACTACCGCTAATTGCAAAAATAGGTCTAACAGTGTATATTCATATAATATCTACTAATACTATGATTGATTTGAAGTAGTTACCACCACAATAGGAAATTTCTTAATTGTTGCCTTAATAGCTCAATTCAAACTCATCTTATAGTACAAGCGTTGTTAGCACAAAGTTAACCGTCATAGGACTGTTTTTTTTTTTTAAACTGACCGGATGTCCTAACTCCTATGACGGTCAACTTCTTGCTAGCAACGCTTGTACTATAACAAAAACTGGTAGGTAATAAATATTTCAAATCGATAGTAATCAGTTCTTTCTATAATAAACTGCGTATAAACACAATAATTATACAGATGCTGCCGCTGGTGATATAATGTAGTTAAAATTACATAATATACCGTCACATCCTTGACCGTGACACACAATTACTAGTCTATTTGATTTCAAAATTAGAGATGGACGCTGTTGAAAAACAATCCTTTTAAAGAAGTCTTTTTAAAACACGGCGCAAAAATTTGCATTGCAATCAAATAGAATATCGTGTGGATTTCTGTAAATATGTTTTAATGAATATAATACGAAAGTTTATTTTAAAACGTTCTATGGAAAATGCTTACTAAAAATATAGTATATACCTATTGTGTTCAATAAGTTTTTTTATTAATTTTTAAGGCTGTTTTATTAATCAATACCTAATGTTATAATTATTATGTGTAAAAAGTTGACACCTCCACTACAATATAATACCTATTGTCTTAACTTAACTTAAATTATTGTTGCATCTATGAATATTTACGAAAAAAATACTTTAACAGCGTATTAAGATTTTTAAGTAGTTTTTTCGGCGCATTTCACATTCAAAATAAGAAAAAAAAACTGAAATCATTACTCACTTGGCTTGGTTATCATTTTGAAATAAAAATAAAAAAAATAAGTTACGATCTGTTCTATTTGAACATAATAAAAATAAAAGACTAATAAAACGAAATTAAATTAATGATCCGAGTTACTTAAAGCGATTTTAAAGTTCAAATGCTTCGATCGATTTTTCGTAAATGTCCTATATCTCACAATCAAAAAGATTCTTCAAAATTATTAAGAATAAAATGTTAGAACGGAGGTTTGATTCCCTCGAACAAGCAAGAAAGGCGGCATATCTCTTGTGAGCACTTCGAGCCAGGCCAGATACAGCGGTCCAGGAACAATGTTTTTTCGCGCCATCGGCAATGTCATTACCACCAAACCTGCGTCTTGCGAATGCTCCAACAATAGTTCTCGTAGTCGTAAGTGACGATTTGTTTTATCTTTCATGGCCATCAAATCAGCGTCACTTACTGGAGCTAAAAATATTTATTTTTTGTCAGAAACTCTGAACCTTAAAGCTAGACTGTGACGTCATGTAGTTTAAGGCCGTTTTTAAACTCATCATCAAACAGGGCACTTACATATATCACAGAAAACAAATTTTACAGATCTACACAAAACTTTTTTTTTAAGTTTTGAGATAAATTGTTTCAACAAAATGTGCTTGCAAATGATAGTTTCAGAAAAAATATCTTAACCTTTTAATTTAGACAAATGAATATCTCAATCGATTAGTTATTAGGAAAATAATATTTTAAAGTTTAGTTCGATTTCTTATCAACATTGATACATTGAGTCTTTGGCGGCGGAAGGGGGGAGTCTGGAAGAAGCTCCCCCAAATTTGTAAACTAGAATGTCTAATACTCTTTAAAATGTAAGCGTTCATAAGTGATCATGGGTCCATACGCCCTCCCCTCCCCCAAGTCGTTCTAGTAATTTTAGATGAATTTTAAATTTTGCAGTTATTGAAACATGAACTTCGATCATACATATACTACTGAACAAAGTTGACACGCTTTAAAACTGACAAATTGATTTTATTTCTTACCTGAGTCTGGATCTCCTTCAACAACCGGCGTTTTGAACTCAGCTACTAACGATTCAAAGAAAGCTCTTGTATTATCGTGTGGTTTGCGTGTGATATCAGGAATAATCAAAAGATCCGAATAGTCAATTCGGAATTTGGCTAACAGACTGGCCATATTGCGCTGTTCGCATTCTAATTCTGACTGTTTGTTAGCCAGCGCGAAGACGCGTAACCTACAGCCAGACCACGTGTGTCTTGTCGTAATGATGTAAGGCAAAAGCAATGTTAGGCCTAAAATAATAAAAACATTTTTTTTCACTCAAAATATGACTTGAACAATGTTATTACCACTTAGTGTAAATAAATTAAGTTGGATCCACAGTTAACATAAATTTCTTTCGTATGAAGCGCTATGTAAAAGATCACGCACAAGTTTTTCGCAAACCGGGTTAGAATTGTCGAAAATGGAGCGCAAAATATGTGAATATGAAAATTCAAAAGAAAAAATACGGATGATAAAAACTGTGAATATTTTTAATAGCAGTCTCTTGAGAGCAGTTTTAAGTTTTGTATAAAATCTTTAAATAAACAGCAAAAAATCAAAAATTCATGTTTTCTTTTCAATGGGAGAAAATAAAGGTAAGACCAAGGGTACAACGCTAACCTAAATCTGTTTTAAAATGCAATGTACTGCTCATTTACCTCCATCATCGTAAAGCCACCAAACATCGATAGTAGTCTTCTTTTGTTTCCTTTGAAACAAAAACAAGTTGTTCAGTACTTCTTTTGGTAATTCACTATTTCCAGGTCCGTGATAAACATCTCGTAGAGATTTACGTAAACTGTTTTCGTTGCGTTGAGCTTCGTTTTCTTGCTCATCTGGATTTGGACAAACGTTTACATCTAATCGACGATTCTTCATTGAGCTAGGCGTGGCCGGTACTGATAAATCGCTGACGCTACTAGCTGAAATATAAAAGGAAAGCATTAGTGCTTTCCTCTTCACGCAACATATTTAACGTTTAAATTATTTATTTTGTTTGATATAGGGTCGACAGGACTATTATTATAAAAATTAACTACTGGCTTATCATCTTCCCGATATAGTATGTATCTACATATCAGAGAAATATAAATAGTTAATGTAGCGTCATGTATTTTATTATAATCTCGATTCTACTGACACTTAGTTATTTTCAGAGGAATTGAAGTGATTTGCGCTTGTCATATAAAAAAGTCCCGGGTTTGTTTGTCATTAAGGGAACATAAGTATGTATAATCCTAATAGATTTGAAATGGTCTAATTTAACCAGTTGAAAAAACCAGACGGAAACAGCTTTACTAGATTATGCTGACTATCAAAATATTTAATACACTTTCTGTCGCTGCATGTTTTAGTACCTACCTTGAGACACTTGACTGCAATTGTTATCTTTCATGAGAGAATCGGTGCTGTTACGTCTGGATCTAGTAGTTGCGTCCGTATTATTTTGATTTGCTGCCGTTCCATTAGAAGTGTCCAAACCGACATCCAAAACTCGACTGTAGTCTAAACCGTCTTGTAATCGTAATATACACACTGCCAAATGCATATCCAAGGCACAACTACAAAAATAACAATAAGTCTCAACAAATTACTCATTTGAAATTATTCCATCCAGTGAATCAGTGGCGCTTTCTTATCGAATGTGTCGGATCCTTGATGATATGTAAGACTGTAAGTAGTGTGCTTCTGAATTGTACAGTAGAAGTTGTCGGATTGCACACAGTTGGGACCGGATATGCATGAGAGAGTGGCAGAGTTTTCACCAATAATAACAGCTATTTACTTCGTATAATAAATCTACATATACAGTGAATTTCACTTAAGAAGCAACGTAGGCAAGTTTTGTTTACATAGTTTTGTTTTAGTTACATAGGTAACGACACCCTACTTGACCAAATGATTCAAATTTGATTTGGGTCTCTGCCCTCCAAAAATAACACTCTTCCCCACTTTGTATTTTTGTGGACTTTTCGGATTCTTGATTCTTATGCCAAAAGGGACTTATAACCAAAATTCTATGTGTGAAGGAATTTTTTGCTCTATTTTACCTGGCCTATTATGTAGTCTGACAATATTTCATATTAATATTAGTTGCCATACAAAATGTTAAGTTAGAAAACGCATTATTTTGAAAGAAGAGGCGCACAAAACCACAAAAAATGTTATTGTAAATAACTTACTGTAACGTTTCAAAATACATATTCAATTCATCCAAAGAACTCTTTTTCCAATTAGATTTATAGCCCATTAATACAATGTTTGGACGTAATTTACCGACTCCTGATGCTTGCATCAAAGCTCTTGCACCTTCATCGAAATTACAACCATCTACGTGGTTGTAAAAAGCTTTGATTTTATGAGATTTCAACCATCCTTGTGCTTTGTGTTGTAGAAGAGTTCGAACGCGTTGAGAAAGCGGTTCCTGAAACATTTAACTTTGATTCAATTGATGTTTCACACTGCCATAACTAGGCAGGCGCGACGCATGCACTTTGCACAGGAACAGGGCCCAGGACGAGGGGGACCTGAAATGGAACTGACAGAATTGTCAAAATATGTATATATTTTTTTAAATTAATAATTAAAGGGCTCAAAAATAGAACCTTGCACAGGGGCAGGGCATATGAAAAGCTACATAGTTACGGCTCTCGATATCCATATTAATAATTAATTAATTGTAGATTATAGACACGTCGACAACTCAGGTCATTAGCGTCTTCAATACAACAAATAATCTATTTGTGTATTATAATCCGCCGGCCGGCATACACAAACCGACTGGTACGAGCTCGGGTCCCTGGGAGCGCTAATTCTCAAAGAACATTGGAATGCAATTTGCGATAGCAACCACATTCCGTTAGTACTTTACCATACATTGCAGTTTTGGACCGCGAGTTGGGTTGCGGCGAGTTGAAAGGATAAAAAAGAACTAAATGTATGTTGGCCTTAAGTATGGCGTAAGTACATAAAATTCGTAGAATAGCTATCAGCATATTATCGCGCATGAATTAAACGTTAAAATAATTGTGTACTTTTAATTATCAAATCCATTTTTGCAATCCTAGAAAGTAATAATTCTGCAAACAGTCTATGAGTATTCAGGGATTTAGGAAATTAAATACGCCAAAAAATCATTATTTAACTTATAAAACGACTTTTGAAAATCTCGATAAGCACTAAATTTTATATGTGAAAACTGAAGAGTAAAATAAATATTACCTTTGAAATATGACCACATATAAGCATCGACAAGTTTTTGGTTAACAAATAAGCGAAATCAATTAGAGGTGGTCGTGCTCCCGGTATTCCACTCAAAACTAAAATTTGAGGTCTATAGTTTTTGACATGTTCTTCTACATTGTTGAGTTGCAAAACGGCAGTCAACGCATTTTTATACGTTTGTGCCTGAGTTGTTGAACCCCAGTTAACATCTATAAAAAATAAATAATTTTAATAACCCAACATCATTTTTTAGGAAAAGTAATAGGTATTAGACACGTTTTGTGTTGAGTAACTTAACATAAAAAATAGCTTATAAACTTGAATACCTGGTTTCCGATACGCCACAATTAAATACAAAGCCAAAATGAATGACATGGTCAAAAGAGCTGTTACCCATGAAATCAAAAACATCACTATCACGCATAATATGGATCCAACTAAACTCAGCCACATACTGTAAAACTGAAAATAAATACAAAATTTATTTATATATCAGCTGTTTCTGAGTGATGTGCTTTTATTAAAAAAAAAATAATGAAAAACACTCGACTAACGCTCACCCTAAATGTTGGTCGCCAACCGACTGGTTTTGCTAACGACGCATGGAATGTAGAGAAATTAATTAACGTATAGGCAGCCAAAAAGAAATTGGATATAAGTGGTGCAATTGCATTCAACTCTCCTGTAAATTAAAAATTAATAAATATAAGAAAGGGGAAAATGTCTCTGATGTAAATCTAAATTGTAACGTTCTAACTGAATTTTTTTTATCGCCCTCTACAGTATTTATATAGCCGAGTTTTTGTTTTTTCATTTTTTTATGTAGGTAAGTAAATTCTTAAACGAAATTATTTAACGAACAAGATCTATTCACCCAACAACTTCAATTTTAGTCACCGTATATATCAAGTTTCAAAACGCTCAAAATATAACATAATTAATTTTTAATATTTTTGAAAAGAAGCTAACCTATAAGAATAAACGCCATAGCAATGAAGAATGTAAGAACATAGCCTCTGACAGGTTCATTGTTCGGTCCGTAACCACGTGCAAACCATTCGATTTTTGGATAGAGTTTATCTTTACACAAAGCTTGAAACACTTTAGGCGCAGACACCAAGGAGGCCAGAGCCGATGATAGTGTCGCAGCGAAACAGCCAGCGTAAATAACAGGTCCAAATATGGATACCAGCTCAATTACCTGTAAACATTTTAATTTTAATTATCGAGGTGATGGTCACGTATAATAAAAACTAGCTATCAATAAAATGAATTTTTCAGAATGTTTAACTGCCGCAACTTAAAATATTAATTGATACCTCGTTCTAATAGGATATGGCAAATTAGAAAGTTTAATCAGGACACCAAGATCTGCGTTTATTACATTAAAAAAATCAAAAGAAGAATGGTACTATTTGGGTCTTCTGCAATAAAGATTTCATGTGTGATTAAAAACTGTAAAGGATAAAACATTGGTAATCAAACATCAAACTGAATATTATAGTCGAGTTAAATGCTCACACTTCAAGGATAATACAGTAGGAATGAGGATGTAAGAATTTAAATGTACCAACTAGTGCAATGTAATTATAGGACATGCATTAGAGATATCATAATATAAATTTCGTCCAGTAAAAGAAAGCGAGACAGGTCTAAGTGGTGTGTTGGCATCCATAAAGCAATGAAGAACAGAAATCTCGAGGTAGAGGATGTTGAATATTAAACGATTTAGCGAAGAAAATGGAACAACAGCTTTCATTTATACTAATGATGGAATATTAATACTTTAAAACTAAATACAACAAAGAAGATAACTTCCGTTGAATTCTGAAAAATTCCCAAAGGAGTAAATGGTGCATGTGTTCGAATTTTATTTGTCTTCGTATTTTTATTTGAAGGTGATTATTTGAAGCATAATACAAAATTAAATATAATTTCTGAACACACACAAAAAAATACCTGAAAACTATTATGAAGGCCATACGAGCACTCAATATCCGTGCAATTTAAAAATGTGCCATTATATAAATCTTCTACATTTCCCGTGGCATCACGAGCAACTGTCCATCCAGCCATTAAAGCCATTAACAAATATGATAGTGACGTCAACACGATTGCTAATAATGTCCCTTTTGGAATAGACGACTGGGGGTCCTGCAAAGAGAACGAATTTATTCTAATAAGAATATAAATTTATTACAGAACATTCAGAACGTAAATTCACATTTACTAATTTAATACCTTTAAGTCTCCGGAAATGTTCGCACCAGCTAAAATCCCAGTAGCTGCCGGGAAGAAAATAGCAAAAACTGAAAAGAAATTATGTTCTACTCCTTCTGCATATCGATAATCCGAGAAAAAATTTTCCTCCAGTAGTGTCACTGAAATGAATAAGTAATTTTACAACGTAAGTTTAATGAAAAGTTTCAATTTATTGTTTGAAAAATACGCACTGTTGTAACCCAAAAATCCTTTCGCTTTTGCTGCGTCGCTCGTTGGTCCCACGAATGTACCCACTCCAAAATCTACTATAGCCGCTAGCAATATCACTAATAAGCCTAATTGTGCCTAAAACAAAGTTTACAATTGTTTTTCCCTTTGTTTTTAATTTGTCATAATTAATTACAACCAAAGTTCATATGCATATTAACCGAAGGTATATTTGGGTATTCCCTAAGGAAATGCGTTATGTTTTCCAAAACTGACCTTTACAAATTTTTCGATCATTTTAGCAAGAGCCTGCCCGTCATTAGTCACAAATCTCTATTTTATTTTTCCCGCTTGACAAAATAACTATTTCATTAATAATAATTATAAACATATTAAAATAGATAACAGAACAAGATTACAGTCTAATTAATGAAATAATTGACATGCTTTGGTATACTTTTTAAAGTGTTGAGATTCAATAATTAATTTATTAAAATTAAAAATATTTAGAAGGGATGGAGATCAAACTTGTCGCACCTCTCAGGTACACTTTAATTTTCACTTTTTGGAAACACAGGCTTGTTTATCGTTCTGTAATGCTAAGTCAAACACTATAATCGCTATTAGAAAAATACCTTTGCTTCCCACTCCATTCCGATAACGACAACGGCCAGAAGCAGAACAATTGTAATGGAACCTATGATTCGTACATCTTGGACATCTCCATCGACAATGCTAACTCCAAAAGAGGCCAGCAAGTCAGTCATTGATTCACAGAAACCCACCACGTACATAGCGCACGCTACAGCATTTGCTAATGCAAATATTAATCCAATAGACCCTCCAAATTCGGGTCCCAAACTTCTTGATATCATATAGTATGTACCGCCTAGAAAAATAAAATTGTATAAATAAATTAACCAGACACAGATTTTAAATTTGAATTATGATGATGACAGAAATATTCGCTAATATTTCTTAAGACAACAAAATTATCCAGAATTTTAAAAATTTATAAGAACGCTTGGTTTGTAAAGACGGGGCTTCACCAAATTGGGTCAGCCCGGCGACACGTGCCGCAGGCTTTTGCCGAAAAACATTGAAATAAAAATATTCTAGCGGCCAAATGTCGGTAAAGATCAAAGGAAATTTCCGCGGCTTACGCGGACAGCCGTTTTCTAAGCACGCGCGAGCATGTTCAATCAGTCTAGAATCTAGATTCTAGAGTCTAGACTCTAGACTGTGTAATTGAGAAGTGCGCTCTGCACACTGAGGTTAAAGCTATAGACGGAGTATAAGCATTTAAAAGTGAAGCCAGTCGCCATTGTAAAGATGACCTCATTTTATATGTGAGAAGAAAAAGAGAATAATATTCCCAATCCATCCCATGTTTTGCCGCCATCTTTGAGGAGACCTGTGACGTCAAACCTGGCTTCAATTTTGTATAAACGGTATGCGTCCTCTATAGATTTTACCTCAGTGTCTCTATAATAGTGATTTTGTGGTAATTGTTTTTTGATATAAATGGATAGCCAAGATATGGATGCTGTTGCGTAGAATAGCTAGAGGATATTGTTAACACCCAGTGGGCAGACAGAAAAGTTTTATTATTAATACAGTACGGGGAAAAACGCGCTTTTCGACCTGAACCCAAAATTTTGATATATACAATACATTTTGATGGTTTCCATATAGAAAAAGAGTGCTGAAACTGAAAATGACGGGTCGTTCATACTCTTGAGCGTTTATTTGATACGTCATCAATAAGGCGGTTCAGATTAGGGGTGACGCGCAACTATTATTGGAATGTCGAACGATTTCCACCCTAATTATGTGCATGTATACGCCATACGGTATAAAATAAAAGTTTTTGATACCATTATTTAATGGAAACTAATTTAAATTGCTTTAAGAGTCATAACTTGTACACAGTGACATCACATGTCGTTTAAATAGCTCAGCAGCTATAATAGGTTATTGCGCTTTAATGAATCGTTCAAGGTTTCTCTGATTTTAAAATTTTGTTCAAATTGACGTATATTTTCGTTCTGAATAATAAAAAAATTCCATTCAAGGAGGGGAGAGTGGGGCAGGACGAGGTACTTAAGCGCTTCTGAGCTTGAAATATGGTATGCAGGCCGGGTTTCGGGTACAAGTTCTGAGAAAATTAAAAAATCTGTAAGTTTCCCCGTCCAACCCTTCAAACAGGGGGGTGCAGATTTCTACAGGTATATAATAAAAAAGGATCTCTAAGTGGAAATTTGGCATGCTGTCTAGATTTAGTGTATAAGCAAAAACCTACAAGATGAACTCAAATCTCACCATAAAAAATTCTTGTAAAAATAAAGCCAAGTCTCGCGATAGTGTAGCAGTCACGTTCAATTAATTGTGAGAGAAAAGTAGTGAAATCAAAAACTTGGTTAACTGCAAAGTTCAACTGCAAAGCCTAGCACTTTAGCTTTCGTCTTTTATTAACTTAAATAGTTTTAAAAGACAAGTAAGGGAGTATTTTGTTGGTCTGTGCCTATACAACAAGCTGGAATATAGTAACAGTTCATAAGAAAAATGTTCATTGTAAAGATTTAATTCTATGTTGTTTCAAAGTCATTTTTAATGTTATTTTAATGTAATTTTTATTGTAATTTTTATCGATAATTGACGAATTTATAGCATAACTACATGCTCTTAAATTAAATAAATATCTATCTATCTATCTATTCTCTTAGCGGTCTTTGAAGTTAGCCACGTTTTAGATTTCACTACTTTTCACTTACAAAGTTACAAACAGGGTTGCCAGATTTATAAAATCCAAAATAGTAGACAGATGGTAAAAATATAATAAATTTGAAAATATAGGTATAGTAGTTTTGTAGAAACAATAATAATACTCTTTTTGAAAATGGTATAAATTTTTAGACATATCAATGTTTAAAATTAAAATATTTAACATGTTACAGACAATAACACCAAATAAAACTGAAATTGTATGACCAAATGGTAACTAAACAAATTTATATTAGAAATCGTGTCCATCGTGATTATAATAAAATTAAGAATAATCGCAGGATAGTGGACAAAATATTTGTTTTATTTAATTGAAACGTCGTACATTCAATTAAATAAACCAAATATTTTGTCCACTATCCTGCGATTATTCTTAATTTTAACTAAACAAATTATAAAAATCTAGAGAAAACCGAAAATAAAAATTCTTTTAAGCACATTTTTTACTACTCGAAGCTCTCTTAATAGTTTGGTATCAATTTAGCCAAAGGGGCCATTCAAGTATTACGTAAGCACTACAGGGGGGCGGGAGGGTCTTTGCTTTGCTTATTTTTGATGACATGGGGGATAGGGTGTCTGGATGGTGATTACGTCAGCAGTAATTTTTTTTCTTTTTCGGATTTTCTACAAAATTTAGTCGATTTTGGTTTGAACACATATGGCAACCCTACTTGTCTATGCTTGAAAACGAAACGCATTTTCAGGGATTCCTGAAAATAATGGATACGTTTGTTTTGTTCGTTAATATATTAAGATTATAATAACTGAATACCATGCCAATAAAATTTGCTTAAATAAATATTATGTGCGTTAAAATCCTCTATTCCAAGCCTATTCCCTATTTCTAGACTTATAACTGATGCTCATGAATCAATAAAGAAACCAGAACACATTGAAAAATGCATGTACCAATGTTTACGTAAGCATGGAAGGGGGGGTAAGAGCTTCGCTTACTTTTGCTGACGAGAGGGAGGGGGGGGGGGTTAATAATTGCAAAAAATCTGCTTACGTAATACTTGAACGGCCCCATATGTACAAGTGATTATAGCACCATGCCATTGCCAGGGTGTATAGTAAGACTAGGTTCATACAATTACCAAAAATCACTGAGTTAAACGGTAATAGAGGCGCTATACCGTATACCTGGCGGCCATACAGGAAATATTCTCTTCTTCTTCTTCTCACATTATATAAAATGAATGAATTGAAGAAATGTGACGACTGGCTTCTTTTTAAATGCTAGTAGCCTCTCCATAACCTCTTAGCTCAGCGCAAAAAATACACAAAAACATTAGAATATAGTAGATTTTGCTTCTATATACACTTTTCAATAGGTGATAGCAGTCTCGGATCTTCAATTTTTTTTAGGCGGAGCAAAAACTGAAAAATGCCGCCCCCGCCCACTAATATTTATTTTTACCTTTATCATCTTTATAATTTTAACTATCAGATGTCCACTAATTGATTGACATTTGGACATAGGCCTTCCGGAAATAATGCATCTATCGCTGTTCTTTCTGTGTTAAGCCGATTTATTTACAGATATATAGACATGAACGTGTAGGATATATATTTTATACACAGCACAGGATAGGATTTAAAATAAAAATATGTATAATAAAAATAAAAATCAAATATATTATTGCATTTGTGAATTGAAATTACAATTTTACTCTTCGAGCTTTTTGTTCAGCAAATAAATCTATGGCCTTGTCATAATTTAACTCGTGTGCAATTCGATTTTCTATCGCTAAGATTGCAAGACTCGATAAGTCGCCGCGCCCGGTCACGTGGTCCGTGTGCTGTACCCCTGGGTATCGGTCGAGTTGATATGGCCACAGTAAAACAAGAGTGAAATTTCTGTACTTGTGCTATTATTTATTCTGTGGTCAAAGCTAAGTAAATGATGAGTTGTCCATTCGTCTGTAAAGTGTGAATTTGAATTTGGCCGCTCTCTGAACTTGCCGCCCGGGGCATAGACCCCCCTAGATCCGGGCCTGGGTGATAGTAGATGAAGGTTCAATATTGTAGAATGTACACTACTATTAAAAATAGTAGATCTGGCAACCCTGCTAGTGCTTATAATTAATAATTGGATCTCATAACTTTTTACTACTATGCGATCGCGAGACTTGACCTTATTTTTACAAGAATTGCTTTTGGGGGGTTATCAATTTTGTAAAAATAATTTGAAATATTAATTAGTCGCATCCGCAATATACTTTTTCTCTTTCACGTTCGCATTCGTTATAAATACTTATGTAGTTACATTTACAACTCTAATTAAAACTAAATCAGCGCTAACAATATCCTCTTCAGATCATACTATTGAGTAGGTATAGACTTATTACTCACCTCCTTTGATTACACCATTTGTACTAATTGCTGACATCGAAAGTGCTGTAATTGTTGTCACCGATGTCGTTGTTAAAATTAGAAGCATTGCTTCTCCTAGTAAACAAAATCAAAATAATTCAATTAACCCTACACTTGAAAGTATCTATTAATCCCTACAGACTACAGTGGACGCAAGAATCGCAACTGTAACCCAACTGTCCATTTTACCCTGGACGTAATCTTGTTTTTGAGTAACGCGACGTTAAAAATGTATTTAGGTACTAAATATTAAAGTGTCCACTTATTGCACTTTTATGCACTGAATATACTTCCATAATATGCTATCAGATGATGATAAAAAAAGGATAGAGATATATTCAATGTACACAAGTGCAATAAATGGAAAACGCTACAAATAAACTGGCGTTTTTTGGAGGGCCGCATCGAGTTGTTTTTTTTAGATTTCAAATATACCTAAAAGAATATGTTCAAGAATGTTAGTTCTCTCCATTCAAGTAAAAATGAGTATTGGAGGATTTACGCATCCATTAAAGGGTAAATAGTAAATTCAGCAAATGTACCAAAAATTTGTTTTAACTTTTAAAATAATTACCTACACCTGCTTGGGCCACGACCCAAGACAACCTGAGGAATAACATAACACCCCAAATATTGAGAAGACATCGCACCAAAACTCCTTTAATCCAACCAAATTTCACCTGTCCGGCCATTTCTTCGGGAATCGCTGCACCAACTTTAGCTGTGTTTGTTTGTGGGTGTGAAGACTGTGAAAAAATTTAATAAGATCATATTATTATATTAAATTTTAGAAAATCATAGCTTTAATTTATGCAAATATCGGTTATATATAATGCAAAATCTTCATGTCTAATGTAATTGCACGAAGAATTTACATATTTCTGTCAACAAAATGCCAAAGCAATGCTATGATTCACCAATCACCATCGACATATTACAACGAATATTAGTCACACGTAGCTGTTACTTTAATATTACAAAGTAAATTAGACCGATATGGTATCGTGGATATAATAATAGTCATAGTAAGAATAACGGTAATTACGATTAATTAGTGGGGTCAATTGCTAAGACTTCCGATGCTATGTAGAACATAATATATTATTTGATTTGATGATCATTAATTATAGGATTTGCGTAGGTGACAAATTTAAAACACGAATATTTTCTAATATATGCGATCCAGGGAATCTAAAGTGGATAATGTTCTCTAGTGGATAACTAAGAAAACTTGGTAGAGAAATCATTTTAGTTGAGATGGTATTTATAGTAACTTAATAAGCATTTAAGCATAGATCAAGTAATCATTGAGGAAGATACCTTTCCTTATGACGTAATACGTGAGCAGTTTTTGGAGAGACTATTAGGATCGCATGATCGCTCTACACTAGCGACACCCCTATTTCTATCCATGAACTAAACTGCCAAACCATAGGTTAAGAAAAATATTAAAGCTACCATACTTCTCTGTTTCTAGGGGTTTGGCAGTTTAGTTTATGGACAGAAATAAGGGTGTCGCTAGTGTAGAGCGCAACGATCATGCGATTCCAACGGTCAATCCATAAACTGTTTATTTAAATTTATTTAATAAATGACTGTCATTTAATATTTAAAATGTCAAAAATCTGAAAAAAGCTAAATTGGTTAAAAATTTCCAGAATTGTGTTTTTCATTATATTTTTTTGACTAAATTTTAGAAATTTCTGGTACCTATGATAATTTAAATGTTTTACAGCTGTTTTATAATATGTTGTATATTATGAAGTTTGAAGAATTAATATAATTGACATTATGTGCATTTTTTTATAAGTAAATCTTTTTGTGCGTGTGTATTATATTCGTTTCGTTGTAGATACCTATTTTTATTATTAAATATAGAGTTTTATTTCAACATATTGAATAAATGATTTGTGAAACTACACAATAAAAAGAAGAATTTATAGCTTATAAAAAAAATTACAGCAAGTCATTGTCATAGTTCTTTTTTGTATGTCCATTTTTGAGCGAACCATAAGCGAACAATTCATATTAGATAATAAATAACCGCAAGAATTAATTTATTTAAAATAATGAACAGCTACGAAAGTTTAATATTGTGATAATAATTCTTAATATTGTATATTGACATTTGTCACGTTTAGATACGATTTTGAAAACTTGTAGGTATAAAAATGGTTTCTGTTACAACGATTTTCATAGTTCTTTATAACTGTTTTCTAAAGCAAATTTGTCGTCAAAAAATTAGCACGGTTTCTTTATTATATTATTTAATTTTTGAAAACTCAAATTAAGAATTGGTTATAAAAAAAATTATATTAGTTTTCTGTTACCATGGTTAGTTTCCAATTTTTATTTTGTAAAATTTTAAAATGTTTGTGGTACCAACTTGAGTCAAACAAATACATTTCTACGGTAAAAAAATAGACTTTATAACACCTCCTTGGACTTTATTTAATTTCTCGTTTACCATGGTTACACAACAATTAATTACGAAATAAATACGAGACCTTGAAAAAATTAAAATATATAAAAAAGCTATTTTTTTCGGCATCCTGCATTTCAAGATCTTTGCTATAGTGTCTATGATCTTGGCTCTGAAATTTTTAACATAATTTTGAATAACCGTGGTAACGTTTTCTTTGTTAAATCATGTTATTGAGTTGATACTGTTCAAACACGTCCAAATTACCTCGCAGTTTTCGCATTCGGAGTAAGGAAGGTTGCAGTTGCACTATATATTATATTATATATATGCGATTGGGACTGAGCCAGCTCAAATTGAGGACTACTTAAAAAGAAAGTTTCCGGGTCATTATTTTAGTGTTGAGAAATTACCAAAACGTGATAATGCTTTAAGCTTGGCTTTCAAAGTGGGCTGTGATTTTGAACTGAAAGAAGAATTGGAAAATGGTAGAAATTGGCCAAAAGGATTAATTATACAAAGATTTACGTTTTTTCGTAATGTCGGAGGAAAATTCAATTCGTAATATAAAAAAATATAATTATGTAAATTATCAATTTAAGATAATAAATTTAAATGTTCAATGTTTGCGGAACAAGCTTGACCAAATAAATGTTTTTATTGAAGATAAAAAGCCTACTTTCCTCTGTTTGACGGAACATTGGCTTAAGAAGGAAGAATGTGATATTTTAAAATTTAAAAATTTTGTTGTCGGTGCATCATATAGTAGAAGTTTACACATCCATGGCGGCACAATGATACTAGTTGATTCTAGCATAAACACCAAAGACATTACTATGTTAAATACTATGTGCGAAGAAATGTTATTTGAAATTTGTGGATTATCTTTTAAAAATGGAAATCAAAATACTATTTTATTATGTATATATCGTAGCCCAGTCTCCGATTTTAATATATTCTTGGAAAAGTTAGACAATGTTTTAACTAAGTTACTTGTATCTAATACGGTGATTTTTATAGCAGGTGATTTTAATGTGGACTTTTTGACTGAGAGTTCTAATTTTCAAAAGTTAATTGAATTATTCTATTCTTACAACTGTAATTACACTATTGCTGAACCTACAAGAGTAACAAATAATTCTAGTACATGCATTGACAATATCATCACTAACTCGTTAGGATATGAAGCACAGGTGTTAAAATGTAACATTTCTGATCATTTTGCAACTCAATTATCTTTTGAAAAAATAAATACATCTCGTAAACCCAATGTTATTTTTAAGAGATCATATTCTGATTACAATAATGACTATTTTTGCTTTTTACTACAATCGGAATTATGGGCTGAAACTTTAGCAGCCAGTGACGTTGATGGAAGTTTTAATATTTTTTTAGACACTTTTACGTTTTATTTTAATTCTGCTTTTCCCACTAGAGCGTTCAAAATTCAAAAAAGAAAACCTAGTTGGATTACTGACATTGTCATATACCATAAAGAACAATTGATGGTGTTATTTAATTTATATAAGGCTAATAATACCTACAAAGACGCTTATTTGTCATATAAAAGTTTCTATAATCAATTATTGCGTGATTCTAAAAAACTTGATTTTATTAATAAAATTAATGGCAGCAATAATAAAAATAAAGCTTTATGGGAAGTTGTCAACTCAGAATTCAATTTTAAACCTAGATTTTTTAATAATAAATTGACAATAAATGTTGATGGTACTGAAACAGATGAACCAGATGTAGTGAGTAATATGTTCAACAATTACTTTGTTGATTCTATAAAAAATATATCAATGTTAACCAACTTTAATAACAATAGTAATAACAACAATAATACTATGGATATATTGGGCACAGTGTTCCTTACGCCAATAAGTGAGCATGAACTGCATGCAATAATTTTGAAAATGAAAAACTCAACCTCTTGTGGACAAGATGAAATTAGCAGTATGTTACTAAAAAAAACATCTTATTTAATTATACCGCCCTTACTTCATCTAATTAATTTGTCTTTTTCTAGTGGTAAATTCCCTGATATTTTAAAAGAATCAAAAGTTACTCCGCTCTTTAAATGTGGAGATAAATCAGAAATCTCTAACTACAGACCTGTTTCAGTATTATCAACATTTTCTAAAATTTTAGAATATTGTTTTCTGCACAGAATTAAATCGTTTTTAGACAGTAATGATATAATTAATAAATCACAACATGGTTTCTGTCAGTCTAAGTCCACAGAAACGGCAACATATAAATTCATAGACTTAGTATCTAAAAATTTAAATGAAAATAAATATGTATCAGCAATTTTTTGTGATTTCTCAAAGGCATTTGATCTTGTTGATCATATACTACTGCTATGCAAATTAGAAAGAATAGGTATCCGTGGTAACAGTCTTTCCTGGATTGCATCATTTTTGAAAAACAGATCTCAGCGTGTATGCGTTAATGGCCATTGTTCGGATTCCCGTCAAATTAATATCGGTGTACCTCAAGGGTCTGTATTAGGGCCGATATTATTTCTTTTATATATAAACGACCTACCACAGCTTATTAAGTCTGCCTCTGAAATAATAATTTATGCTGACGATACGAACATTTTAATTACAGCATCTAGTGTTGAAGAACTGAAGTTAAAAACAACATTAGCTTTACAGGAAATAAGAGAATGGTGTTTAAGTAACAAACTTATTTTAAACGAAAAGAAAACCAAATTAATGTACTTCAAGACTGTTCAATCCAGGATCAATTTTGCTACCGATATAGTCATCAACAATATAAAAATTAGTGAGACTGAGGTGAATAAATTTTTGGGCATTCAGATACAAAGCAACCTAAAATGGGACAATCATATTTCTAGCATGTGTAAAAGCTTATCGAAATTCGTTTATGTCATGAGAAGGGCTAATGTTTTATCCAGCATTGATATTTTGAAAACGATATATTATGGTCATGTCTATCCTTTGCTACGGTATGGTATTGTAGCTTGGGGTCATAGTGCCTTTTTCGCAAGCGTTTTCATTAAACAAAAATCGATAATACGCGCCATGTTCAAAATGGATAGAAGACAGTCATGTCGAGATGTTTTTCCCCGAGAAAAAATTATGACAGTTCCATGTATTTTCCTCTTCAACTTATTACTTTTCGCTAGCAAAAATATGGCAAGCTATGCCTTGGCAGAGGATGGACATGGCTATGATACTCGTGGAAAAAAAGCCATAAAACTACCATTGGCAACAAAAGATGTATACAAGCATTGCCCAGAAAATTATTCAGCCTACATCTACAATAAACTACCGGAAAAGTTTAAAAATAATACCTACGCAGTTTTTAAGGAAAATATAAAAAAATTCTTATTAGAGCGAGCATTTTACAGAGTAGATGAATTTATATGTTGCCAGTAATTTTATATTTCTTTTAATGTGAACTTTTTTTTTTTGACGTGTCAAATAGATCTGTATCTCAATTATTGACAAAATAAATATCTATCTATCTATCTATCTATATTAAATGCTGAAATACTTTTTCGAATGTATTTTGAATTTCAAGAACAGTTATTATTTTTGGGGTATTTTGTCAACTTTTATATATTCTTACCTGCATAGTCTCAAATTAAGATTGTGAATGATTGTGATAAAATTCGTGAAATTTTGAAACAAGTAATATAACATTTATTTAGAATAAAAATGTTCAGTTTCAGTTTTTTTTATAAAAAACAGCATATTTTGATAAATTTTTATTTTACTGAAAATAATTCCGTACTAAAATGGTAAAAAACGGAGCCCACAAATGGTGACAGAATTCTTTTGTGCCCAATACGCGATGTCTTTTTTTTTGAAAAATATTCAGTCCCCTATGAACATCAAAAAATAATGTCATAAATTCAAATATAATTCCAAAGCTACTGCAGATTCGCCAAGGTTAGCACCATGGAGGTTAGCACATTCGCGATTTGCACGAAAGTCGAAACCATTGCAACAAGGAGGTTTGAAAATATTTTTAATCGGAATGAGTCATTTTTTTACCGCTGATTTTTGTGGCAGCACCGGTCGAGCCTCAACTCAAATAGAGATGCATGATTAGTAAATAAAGCTCTTGAGAGAGATGCACAATGCACATAGTTAGGCTGTCGGTTCTTTATGAATTGGAGGCTCCACGTTTCAAACAACAGACATTAGGTGTCTTACCCATATTACTTAGTCAATGATTTAAGTATATTATGAACATTTTCGTAGGTTTTATATCTATTCCGGCGACGAAGGATCAAAACAAATGCCCTCTTTTGTTAGTGATTGCTATAAATGATCACTATGGTCACAGGGAAAAATGGTCGCATTTCGAAGTTTTAAACATTTTAGTTTATGTTGCAGTGTACTGTGCTATTTTTGATTGAGAGGTATAAACTGTTTGTTGTTGACTATTCTGTCCGTACTATATCTTTTGACTTTAATAATAAAACTTTACTTTCAACAATTTTAACGTTCGATATTGTCATTTCTCTTTCTACTATAAACGGAATCGTTCAATGTTTCTCAGATTTTGGAGTTTAGTTCAAATTGACGTATATTTACGTTCTCCATAAAAAAGCTCCATACAAGTACCCTATTTCATCGTCATTATTTATTCGGTTTATTTTGACTAGGTACCTGAAAAAGAATCCAAGAGATCGGCGACTTATATACGTTGTAAATTTATATTTTTAAGAAATCTACTTTTGTTGTTCTGCTGTTTAATTTACAGGGTAGATACCTTATCTACCCTGGGAAGTCGCTACTGTTTCATTCAATACAACTGAGATGCATACCTTTTCACTAATACTGGCATGGTGCAGTTCATCCAGGGTCGGTCTATACTGAGCCCGGATGGACATGATGTTTCTATAGTTGTCCAAACGCGGCAAAGCCTCCCTCGTGAAATGTCTGTACAAACATTAAAGTAATTATTTATTATTATAAAAATAGTTTTACTGGTTTTAAATGAGCAAATGTAAGGAATTTATTGGTTTCCTAGTATTGGGAAACTAATTACGTAGGTATAATATTTAAAAATAAAATATACTTAACTAAAAAAAAATGTTTTAAAGACAAGCTTTCATTGTAATATACTACAAAGGATAAGTAATATTTTTTCAATTCATGTTATGATACTGGTATAAATAAAAGCGTGGCGCGCAAATATTGATATTTTCCTTTTATAAAATACGACAGTTCCATACGCTTCCCTATTACCTTTCTCAATAAACGGGCTATCTAACAAAAAACATTTTTTCAAATCGGACTGGTAATTCCTGAGATTAGCGCGTTCAAACACACAAACAAACTCTTCAGGTTTATTATCTATACTCTATAAGTCTATACTATAAAATTCGTTGTAGGTATGTTTGTTTGTTTGTATGTATGTTCCCAATTATTTAACTTAAAATCTATTTGACGGATTTTGATGATTTTTTTCAAATGTTCCTTATGATCCCAGAAGTGCTATAGGCGATGTTTTATTCAACTTTGTTAATTAATTTTTGAGTTAATTAATCAATTAAATTTTTATTGGTTCTCTACTACTAACAAAACGTGAAATTCTTTTGCATTTTAGTGTATAGGCGGAATCCTACTAACATTCTAAACACCACCAGTCCGACTTTGCTTCGCAGGGGAAGAATTTCTCGCGGGGGGATAATAAATCATATTTCCAAATAAACGTGGGCAAAGCCACGGGTAGCGGCTAGTATTAGTATAGAAATATAGAAGAGTGTATTTGTTCGTAAATAGACGCTAATCTCCAAAACTACTTTCACCAATGTACCTACCTCTATTAGGCTATTCCTTGGTTCGTCGGGATTGTAATAGGGCTAGACTATTTAACCCGATTTGTACCCGGACGAATCCGGTCCAAGCAGCCATAATATTACCTATATTTTTTATACCGCTTTTTTAATTAAAATCGACATAAACATGATTTCAATCCAACTTGGATTCAATAATCTGATTTGTACTCGGGTATGAATATAAAAAAGCGGCCAAATGCGGGTCAGACGACGCACAGTAATAAGGGTTCCGTAGTCTGGAAGAACGTTCACGGTTAAAATTCAAAGCTAATAATAAATTTAATAATAATTTATAGTCTTTTATTTTAAGTTTTCCAAAAATCAGTTTGTATTTCATAGTATTTCTCAAAGACACTGTGAAAAATAAAGTTATTTCTGCGGTTGCTAAACTCAAAAAAATAGCGTGTAACAGAAAATATCCCATATCTCAAAAACTACACAACATATCTTATTCAAACCAATTTTCGTTGGAAGTGTTTTTTAAGTTCTTCAAACTTAATTTTTTTCAGAATTTTCCACCCCATAGTTGAAAAGTTAGAGGGGGGACACACTTTTTACGACTTTAGAAGCGCGTAATATCTCACCAACTAAGTATTGACTTAAATAAAAAAATCATTTTGAAACTTCTATATCATTTTCCAAGCCCTATCTAACGATACCCCACACGCTTATGTGCAATGAAATTTTTTTTTTCATCCCTCAGTTACATGTATGGAGTGCCACCCCTAATTTTTTTTCGTAATTTCACTACACCATTGTATAGCGGTTCATAGAAAACACCTACCTTCCAAATTTCATCTATATGGTGCCAATAGTCTCAGAGTAAAATGGCTGTGACATGCGGACGGACGGACAGGACGAAATTATAAGGGTTCCGTTTTTGCCATTTGGCTACGGAACCCAAAAAAGGAATTGTTTTGTTCATGAATCTTGAGTTTTATACCGAAGTCGAACTTTTTTTTATTTCATTAATAAAAAAACTAACATGGTCAACATTATAACCATTCCTCGTTTAAAAAAAGAATTCTGTAAACATAAGATATGATGCAAAATGCTTTTTAAAAGCTTTTATTTAACTTCACTTGTATCTATGTATCTATCTATGTATGTCCTGGAATTTTGTGATCAATATTTCTATTAAGTTGCGGAAATATTTTTCCAACGTGCGCACAGAACTGAAATAATATTGTATAACAGTATAATTAATTAATGAAAAAAATTAGATACCGTTTTACATAAATATCAACAATACGTAATTTTTATCAAATGACCAGTGACAAAAGTCTATTAATACGCCAAATAAGTAAATATTTACAAGATTATAAGAATGGAAATTTCCGATCTCACACGAATTCATTCTAAAATATTTTATTTTAACCTTATTGCCCCCTACAGTAAATTGCCACACTGCAAAATAAAATCGAATTTTAGATAACATGTAATATCATTAATTTTTTACAACACAAAAAAAAGATACCCGATGGAAATACTGAAAATAAAATTATTTCTTTAATTTCAGTTGTCAGTTTGTCAGTGTAGGTATATAGTGCACATAAGTGGTGTTGCTTTGTAAGTAAAATAATTATTTTCAAAATGAACTTCACAGACGATCAAACTTTTAAATTTTTTAAAATTTCGCAGACCCAAAATCGGCGATTATATTTTAATTTTCGTTTTTTTTTTTTAACTAAACTATTCATAACAACATCATTTCATCGTCAGTATTGCTCATTTCGAAAAAAAATTTTTGCACAAATACCGAAATTGAACTGCGAGTTCACCTTCATAGACAACAATAAAATCAAATATACTAAATGCAATGTGGACGGTGGTTGTATTTTCCATGTCGAATGTTTGAAAACATGACATTGATTCAAGCGTGTGTGCTATATGCTTATGTTTGCATACTATGATACTATGTGTCCGCGCCTTAAGGTTCTACAATCTACATAACTAAAGAGTTTGACGGCAACATTGGACTGTTCCGGTATAAAAAAATGTGATTATATGATCACAATCCAGGGTCATTGTCAAATCTGGAGCGGTTCTGCAACTGGGAACCCTTTTCTAGAAGCAAGTCGAGGCACTTTTAAACTTTCTATACTTCTGTTAAAAATACAAGCAGAAGCCTGAAAATAACGTTAGAGATTGTACCTAACGTATTTAACTAAATTCCCAAATTACTAGTTTCTAATATCTAAATATAGTTCAGAAAATATCTGCCATCAAATTTTCGCTATTTCGTCACACTCTCACTCACTCACCGATCATCAAAAATCTAGGGTACCTACTTCCCGTAGTCCTAGAAAGCTGAAATTTGATATGCAGGCTAGATTTCACGTACAAGTGACGAAAAATTAAAGAACTGTGACTCCAACCCCTAAAAGGGGGTGGTGCAGATTTAGGTCCTTAGTCAGAGAAAGCTGAAATTTGGTACACAGGCTGGACTTCGCATACAAATAACGAGAAAATTAAAAACTCTGTAATTTTTCCTATCAAATCCTTAAAGGGGGGTGGTCCAGATTTCTATTGGTATATAAAAGGAAAAAAGAAATCTACCATGCATGTATAAGCAACAACATCCTACAAAAAGAATCGAAATCCCATCAAAAACAGTTCTTGTAATAAGGCCAAGTCTCGCGATCGCGTAGCAGAAAAAATAGAGCCAAATTCAATTTATTGTAAGAGGAATGTAGTGAAATTTAAAACTTGACTAACTTCAAAGTTCGCTAAGACAATAAAAGACGAATAACTAAAGCATTAGGCCTTGCAGTGGAACTTTGAACTTAGCCAAGTTTTAAATTTCATTACTTTTGTCTTACAATTAATTGAACTTGGCTCTATTAGACCCAGTGGCGGCTTGTGGTATTTGAAAGTGGTGAGGCACAGTTGAAAAAAATTTTTTTTTAGTAAGATTAGATTTTAAAGTTAGTCTAGTAGTCAGTGGTCACTCTACTTCGTCAGTTGTGTAATACCTTTTGTAAAAAAAATTATAATATTAAATTTAAAAAATTGAAAAATTGAAAAATAGTTAATAATATTTTAGAAAAATCACTGCCCACTGTTGGAAAAAAAAGCAAAACAAAAATCAGTACGAAAAACCACAAAAGTATTTACCGTAAACTATAATAACACACATTAAATGTCGCATTAAATTTACGTAGAGGCTTGCCTCAAAAGAATGTTTTTATGCGCTACTTAAAGCTAGATTCGACTGGACTATTACGGTATCATAAACACTACATTACTCACATTACTAATACGCTAGACAAGGAAGCGCGAGGCGAGCCTCTAACCATATACGACCGCATGCAGAAATGAGATGGATGATATAAGAACAAAAACAGGCAACCGCCATGAAAGACATGGAAGCGCGAGACCTGCCTCATAGGAGAAGCCGCCACTGATTAGATCTCATAACTTTTTTCTGCTCCGTTGTTCTTCTTCTTACTTTATTTACTAAATATTTTTGACTCGACCTTTGGACGATTGAAGTGTGTCAGCATTTTCGGCCAATTAAAAAAAATTATTAACAGTAAAATGCATTAAACATAAATACAATACTCTACAAAGCTCTGAAATATGGTCGGTTTCAATTTAGTGTGAGGAACCATGAGATCTGGTTACTTTGTTAACTGTTTTGTTGTAATTGAGGATTTTTTAAAAAAATCAGCTTTACTTTGAAATTTATATGCACTGTAAGTTAGACTTTAGTGCAGTGGCGACGTTAGAGGGTGGGCCGGGTGGTTCATGGCCCACCTTAAACTGTCTTGGCCCACCCTGGGATAATCCTCAATCTCTAGTTTTCTCTAGTTTTAAATACGTTTTTAACCCTCGAAATTTCAACAATTTTTCTTGTAAATTCTATAGCAAGTAATCTGGGTTAAAATTTTGACGAGCTCTGAAATTTTGGGAACAAATGTTATTGGCCCACCTTCAGAATACCATACCCAAGTTTGGCCCACCCTAACAAAAAATCCTAGCGCCGGCCCTGCTTTAGTGATTTTAAAAATTTAAGACATAATGGGCTCTATTATGGATCATTCTTAATATTCTGATCTCACTAAAATCTATCGCTATTTTATAATTTATAGCGATGGTAATAACGACAATGGATAAAAATGCGATTACTGATGGCCTCTCGCTATTCACATCGCTATCATACATTGTTTACATGGCGTTGCTATGGTTCCTCTATTACAAGTCCCCAGTTCCCGAGTTCTAGCCCGAGAGCTGGTAAAAGTGTCAATTGGATTTTCAATTTATTATTAAAAAAAAAATAATAATAATGAATTGAAAATATGAATTGGTGCTAGGCCCAAATAACCTTAGCTGTTGGTGGTCTTTAAAATACAATTACAATTCGCTATCATACAGAACGCTATTATACACTCGCTATGTCTAGTAACTTTTCATTCTTCAACGCAATTCTACAGTGATATGTGAAAAAAACATTTTTTGTACATCATTGTAAGCTGTAATGTTATAACAACAATATGTAATGGTAACAGTAAAATGGTTTACAATTATTATTAACGTTGATAATAATATTATTATCGATAGATGTTCTTCATATCGTGCGACTGCAATACCATCGAAACATCAGACAATCTGTGTTATGCAAATGGTACAGATTTATTGCGAAGAAAACACACATTAGCGTCCTCGTTTCAATTTATATTAAACAGCGAGATCATTGCCTCTGCGGTATTTTAATCAGTTATAACGTCGACAGTTGGCATAATTACCATTCTTTCAACAATGCTCATCTATAATTCAAGCAAATTGGACACACCTTTCTAATATTTCATCAGAACAATATATAAAATGCTATAGGTTTCCACTAATGAATAGTTAACATTGTAATTGTGCACATATTCGACATTGAGAATATGGACTACAGATATTGCGCAAAACCACTCCCAAGATTAACTACAAGTCTTGAATTTTTTATTGTGACTTTAAGCTATTAATTTTGAAAATAAGATTAAGGAAAATCGCAGGATAGTGGACAAATATTTGATTTATTAAATTAAATGTACGACGTTTCGTTTATATATTTAAACTTTTTCAAGTACACAAAAATAACAATATTTATGAAAATTAATATTAATTAATATTAATTAATATTAATAAGACAAAAAATCCCAAACAACAGTAAAGATGGGAAATGTTTTCATGCTTAAATTCTTGGATAACGGTAAATTCAACACGAAATTCTCGAACAATATTTCAAAATTGTTTTTTTCCAAAATGTTTACTACAGTAGAGTCCAGTTATTTAGGACACATCGGAACTAGAACATTTTGACCCAATTAATCGGCTACCCTCATTATGTGGAGTTTCATGTGAATAGTAAAAAATAAAACCAGTCAAGTTCAAATGTAACTCGCGCACCGAAGGTTCCGTACAACTAACAAACGAGTAATTTTCGAAAAATTGTATATTTTATATTTAATTTCATTAATGTAGTACTTAAGTTAAATGAAAGTATTCTTGGTATTTGTTGTTTGCGCCTAGGTAGAAAAAAATATTTTTGCGACACCCCTTTTACATGTATTGAACCCCCCTCAGAATAAAATTCAATATTTTAAACACGATTTTCAGTTTTAACCTTTATGACAAAGTAATATATTATATTATTGTTACGGATCACCCTGTATATAAACGGCAGCAAGAGTTCTGAGAAACGGGGTCTGCTTACTGAACAACTGGTACCTGCGCGAAAGTTCTAGAGAAAGCGAGAACACACTAGGTTTATGCCACGCAGCATATATAAACAGCCAGTACGAGTGAGTGAATCAATCAGTCAACGGTGAGTGACGCATTCAAGTCTACGGTGGAGCAGTAATATAAATAGTGCAGTGATATAAATAACCAAATTGATAACACAACTACTAGTGTAGTGACTAGTGGTAATAATTACGAGTTATTTTTATTAGTTAAGTGCTATTTATTGTTTTGTTTTGCTTTGTTTAAGAATTACTGTTTAATTATTGTTTACTTGTGTTGGTTGTTAGAACTGACTTTTCGTTGTTGCATTCATTATTATTGTTTTTAATTATTGTAAATAAATACTTATTCCACCAACTCAGAAAACAGTTTTGTAACATTATATTCTATGAAAATTGCAAGTTACTATATTCTTATCTCACTGACGAACTAAAAGCGTCTGACAGAGAGACAGACAGAGTTGCCACAACAATAGTGCTCCGTTTTCTCTTGATAGATTTTTAAACTGTAGTTTTTGCGAATTGTGCTTCAACTGAACAAAATTAACAAAATTAAATCTAGTGCAGATATATTGCATGAAGTAGCACCGTAACCCAGCTTTAAATGGTAAAGTTGACAAATCTGACTGGACAAAATTACAATCAAATGGGTAAAATTGTATTTTGTCCAAATAATTATAAGATCTAACATCAGTAAATTGAAAGCCCTAATTATTTACCTTGAATTGAACTGAAAACAATGAATATGATTATAAATTAGTTTTTATAGCCAGAGGTGAAATATGTCTTACAGTAGAGTTAATGGGAAAAATAGTCTACAGTAATTCAGTCACTATGATGATGTTGTGTACCGATAAAATATGTTGTGTATAAATCATTCTTTAGCTTCCAATTCTAGAATTTATAACGGCGCGGCCGGCGGCGCACAATTTTGCACGTTCACAAAAACATATACAATTGACAGGACACTTTTTTCGCAAATTAGATGAAAGACTAAATTTAGCGTCAGGAAAAGGCAGAAATAAAAAAATTAATATACAGGGTGTTTACTAAACATACGGCAAAAATTCAATGGGTGATTTCTTGGGTAATTTTAAGAATATTTTGACCTTTCATGATTTTTTGAAAACCGTTTTTTTTTTATTTTTGACTAACATTCATTTCATGTAGGTACCTACTATGGACTTGCAGCCAATGGTAAATTCGTCACAGGTTAGAGAAGATTAAACCATGCATCATAGCTGGCATAGTAGTCATTTTCAGCAATTTTTGTAGATTAAGAAGCTTTACTGTATTTACGTATATGTAATAAAATATTATTTTTGTAGAAAAACTTTTATCGCCCTGCATCTTCGAAACAAAGCGTCTTTTCGAAAACAAATTAAAGAACAAAATATTCTTAAAATTACCCCTTAAATTTTTGCCGTATGTTTATAGTAAACACCCTGTATTATAAGTAAACTAATGGAATAAAAACAGACTGGTGTAGGTACACATGGTACGGACAGCATAATTTAGAAATATCTCGACACAAACTTTCAATTGACAATTTATTTTATTTTTTGATGTGTAAACATCTTTACGTACCCCCCCCCCCCCCCTTTCCCAAAACAATCGAAATAATATCAAGCTAGAGTTCAATCGTGTAAAGTTCACAAAGCAGTACGACGCTCTGACCAGGTGCGCCGCGCCTTCAGAAAATATTATCTTATATCGTACCGCTCGTACTAGCGATTATAATAATTATCACAGTAATGACCATTGAGAATACAGATGTTCACACATATTAAACATAAAAACTGCGCGAATGCTTGCACTCGTCATTTTTTTAAGTATTTAGTAATTTCAAATCTGCTCTGTCATGTTTTTATTTACTGCAATAAAATACTTTACAATTTATACGGCATTAAACTGTGTTTTACTATTCGCTTTTTTATGATCTTTTGTTTAAATAATAATGGTTAAAAGAAATACATGGTGAGCAAAAAAGGCTATCAAATTTTTGTCGGAATTTTACGACTCGGAGAGACTTTAAAAAATAATTAAGTTGAAAACTGTTGGTCGGATGACGTCATAAGGGTAAAGCCAGCAGAAATAAAATACACTGTTGTCATATTTACATTTAAAAACTATCAAGCACCTGTCAAGCTTCAAGAAACGCGTTTTAGTGTTTTTGTTACTTTATACGTTCAAATATCTAATATCTGGGTGCCGAGCTTTGCTCGGATGAGTTCAATAAAAATAGTACTTGTATGCTGTGAGATATTATTTTCTCAGAATAATATTCCGAAACGAATTTATTTCTGAAACATAATTTAAAATAATTGTTTCTGTTAAATATTTTAAATACCTATGTGTATTTTTAAGCGTAAAAACTAAGTATCAACTTGAATCAAGCATTTTTTCCTGTAAATATTACTTAGGTCGCCATTTTCAAATCTACCGCCGTTATTGTTTTGTTGACTGAAGAACTCGCAAAAACCGATTTTCATAGATTGAATATCTTGTAAAAATGTTCGAATCAGATGAAATTTTGCTTGCCCGTTGCCGTTTCAATAATCCATTTTTAAACATTGATACCAAATATCAACTTTATCGAAGTACTTTTTCTCTGTGATGTCATCTTAGCAACTTCCAGTAAATTTCAAATATTTTTTTTGCATAGGAGGTACCTACTAAAAAACTCACAAAAATCGATTTTCGAAGAAATAGAATTCATATTATATCTTTTAATAACAAACGTCAGATTATAAACCTGCGTAAAACTTTTTTGCATGCATCTTCACCATAGTTTTTAAAAATCGATGTGTTTTGATATACTGCA
The DNA here is from genome assembly GCA_039654895.1 of Mongoloraphidia duomilia. Classification (NCBI taxonomy): domain Eukaryota; kingdom Metazoa; phylum Arthropoda; class Insecta; order Raphidioptera; family Raphidiidae; genus Mongoloraphidia; species Mongoloraphidia duomilia. Next base: position 51,977,726 of record CM077516.1, read on the forward strand.
TGCCTGCGGCGCTAAAAGTGCGGCCCTGCGGGCCGCCGGTTTGTCATTATTTCCATATTGTGCAAGACACTTCTTATATTAGTGTTCATTTACAATTTTAACACTTGTGATATATTATATAAAATCTATATATAAATAGACTTCGAATCAATCTGACTTTAATTGAGCGAGTTATAATAAATAAAAAAACGCCTTTTTTTTAATTGCTCCCCTCTGGAACCAAAATTCCTACCTAGATCAATTTCTCGACATCCTCATTCTGTAAATTTCATCAAAATCGTTAGTCGTTTTTGAGAAAAAAGGTCTAGGTAAGATTATACGTCATACTACATTTAACGTACCTACCTACTTACCTATACTACATATTTTATATAAGTAATATAAAAATAACATACCTATTTATTTAAATATTAGCTAAAACTACTTACATAATTATGTTTAGATTTTAGTGTTGTTATTTTTTTACTTTTCAAATAATTACTGATTATTTTAATAAGTTAAAGATTGACTGTCAGATAAATTTGACATAAATAATGAAAATAGTTTGTTTTTTCCAAAGCCTACTCACAATACGACACTGTTTTATGAGGTTAAAAAAACTGTTTTTTAAAATGATAAAATCGATAAGAAAACGAATTTTTCCAGGGATGAGACCTAGCTAGATCGATTTTTTGCCCCCCGAAACCCTTTTTCGGTAAATTTGATCAAAATCGTTAGAGCCGTTTTCGAGAAAATATTTATATAGGTACATAGAAACATATATACAAGATTTACTCGTTTAATAATATAGGGATAATAGTGTTAATTTTTTCACATTATTTTCAGACGTTTTTGCTGAAAAATTGATACGAAATTAATTAATTAATTACGGAATTTGACATTTCACATCACAACGACAACACAACAATGCTGTCGCAGCCATATTTCGATACTTCAATTGGCCCTCTAAAATTATTATATTTTTTTTAATAATAAACGCTTCAAAATTCTTACCAAAAAAGGATATTGGTTATAAACCTAGAGTACAATGATATCTTTAAAAAAACAACCAGTTGCAATATGGGTCAACCCCATTGAAATAGGATAATACGCTACAATCACATTCTAAATATTAATATGAGATCTGACAACAAAACCAGAATGCATCTTTCACAAAAGCTGTACTATCTAGGACAGCGAAGCTTGTGAAATAGGAGAAGTGAGAACAATCACGAAATCCTGAGGGGTTGGTCTGGCATACGGACTAGTGATGGGCAGAATCGAATTCTTTTAAGAATCGAAAACCCGGTATTCGAATACTTTTAAGAATCGAATGAGTATTCGAGAACCGAGAACTGAGAATATTATGAATAATATAATACCTATATTATTCCATAATATTCTCGGTTCTCGCTTCTCATATTGTGATATTCTTATTTCTTTGCACCGCGACAATGTCATAATACCATAGTCTGTACGACTCTACCGATTAGTACCGATTGCACTCGATTCAGAGTGAGTTGTGCTACACTATTTGTGGGAAATAGTTTGACTTTGACTTCATGAGTACCGGAATCGAGAACCGAGAACGCCGAATCTTCGATTGCAGTTTATTTGCAATTCTTCTTACGAGAACTCGGTATTCGAATACTTTCAAAAAAGTATTCGAGAACACCGAGAACTTATGAGAATCGGATACTTCTCGATTCTAACATTCGAATACTCCCATCACTAATATGGACGGGATCAAAAACTAACTCATATACAGGTCCAGGTATAGAATAAGGCCTCGTTTCAATACAAGCGTATCCCTGGACGCTTATGCCACTAAATTTATGATCAAAATATGCGCTATTCTACTGTGTGTACAAGAAAATACTGCAAAAAAATTCTGGGAAAACTATTAATTTAACATATTTTCAGGCTGCTCAGTTGCATTAAAAGCATTAGACTTCAATAGAATTGGTTTGAGCATGGTAAAAGAATACCAGGAAACACTGTGAAATCTTGTGGATAAAAGGAGTAAGGTTACTCTGATATGGATACTTGGACACAGTAACCGCATCCCTGGAAATGAATCAGCGGACTCATTAGCCAAGAAGTGATCCAATTTGTGGCAAGAAACTGCTCGATAGGGGCGGTAACTAGCTGGCTCATGGAACAACAAAACTCGCATTGGAATGAGATTCCAACGAAAATCACTAGTGAGTCACTGGCGGATTGTTGAAAGAAAACACCCTATGTTTTAAATATATTGAAGACTTCTATAATGTGGAAGAGCCAATATGATTCGAAATTATCTTTAAAAAAATGAAAAAAACAAGCCGTATTGCCCACCAAAAAAATATCAAATAGCCTCGAAATAATATAAAATAACAATGAAAAATAAAACGGCATTAAAGAGGTTAGTTATCAAAAAATGTTAAGTAAATAAGCGTTTTCTTGAAATTCTTGTCTTTTAACTTAAAACATTCAACGGTCAAATAGACACGATTAAACTTTTATCCTGACTTTTTCAGAAACATGTATGGTCGCTATTTTCAAACTTTTTATCTGTGTGCTACACGGGACTGATTTATCCACTATGCTCAACAGGCACGGCAATTAGGCCTCAAGAGGCTGCCAGGGTTCACGAAAATTAAGATTAAAAAGATAAACCCAATAATATGATAACAAAAATTAAATTTAAAACCTCAAACAACAAAGTGAAATTAAAAATCGGCAAGATTCTTCGGTTCCATTTCTAATCAGCATTAATTAATTAATTTCGTACACAATGTGGAGAAAGCCAAATAAAGAGCCTCTGGTGTGTCTAGTACTTACGGATATGTCAAAATCATACTTCAAATTCTTAACAAACGAAAATAGGACAACTGGTTTGATATATTTGATTATAATCCAAATTTTAACGAAGTTTATGGTATATACTGATAAATGGTTTCCTGAAGCTGCTCAACTTTCATTTAAGTTGTAATCACTATTATCCACTTTTTATTTATAAATACAACCTAATAGCGTGTCAAATTTTCACGTGAGAAGTATAATATCTACAAAATGTTCATCACCTATCTTCAATATTATGTAAAACATCCTTATAGAGTACCTATAAAGTACCTATAAAAAATTTCGAATAATTATGTCGAAATTAGAAAGCGCGGGAATATTTGACGTCTCCGACCTTCAACTAAATATGTGCATTTCAAAGACAATTTAAAACATGTAAGCAAATACATAATTCAAACGTTCAAATCAAGTACAACAAACTGTACACATGTCAAGTTATTGTAAATAAAAGGAGCACGTGACTGAATTAAAAACTAGCCATCGTACATAATAATATATTCTCGTACCTATAACAGTTCGAGATTAATAAATTTAGCGACTGTTTGTTTCAATTTTTATTTTTTTTGACATCATACATACTTTTTGTTCAGAAAATTGAAAAGTTTGTTTGATATTTCTGATTTAGTGATTTCTACGGAAGATTTTATACTTACGTGAATCATACAGGGTGTTGAAAAAAAAAGGGTAAAATATTTTAGGGGCATATAATATGACCCAAAATAAGTCGAAAAATTGTATTAAACATAGGTCTGCAGTTAGTGAAATATTTCCACTTCTGTGTAATAACTTATTATTTTTCAATTGCTCTGATCTCGCAGAGTTAACAAAATAGTAGACAATTTGTCTCCTTCAATTGCTCTGATCTCGCAACTTAGAGTTAACAAAATAGTAGCCTGCGTGGACATGGAAAGTGGATATTTTGAACATCTTCTGCATAGATAAAATAAAAATAAAATAAAATAAAATAAACCAAATGATATTTAAAAAGCATGTTTCTTTTATTATAAACAAATGGACGATAAGTAACTTACGCTATTGTATACATATAAGTGGAAATATTTCACTAACGGTTTATTAAAATTTTACGACTTATTTTGGGTCATACTATATGCCCCTAACTTAACTTAAATTTGATACGGAAAAATTTTGAAACACTAAAAAAAACAAAATAAAAAATAAGTAAAAAACTTTTTGAAAACAAGCTTAGATAAATAAATCTGTTAATATTTTACCTCTACCTAACTCCTTATTTTTGTTATTGTACGGAACCCTCGATGCGCGAGTCTGAGTCTGACTCGCACTTGGTCGGTTTTTTTATTGTCTTCTTATGTAATAGACTACATAAATAAAATTGACGTCAAAATGTCGGTCTCGACGAGTACTTTCATATAATCATGAAGTGCCCGAGCTCATCCTGCCGCAGCCCCTTGGCAGCCCTAATTTTTCAATTTCCGGCAGAATAAAAATAAGTAGTACTAATAATTATATGATTCCTTATTTGTCTGCCCCAATGCTAACTCACACAGATAAATTTGTCTGTGTTAGTCGATACATAAGAAATCCGACGGTCGGCTCTGAGACTAGTAGTGTAGTGTAGTATAGTTCCTGCGAAGGAGCTAGCGTTATTTTCATTTGTATCAATACACTATTACTAATATATAAAATAGAGAGGATTTCACACGTGATCCCTATTTTAACTAAACCGAACGAGCGTCCTGTTTAACCTCGAAAAATAAACAAGAAAAAAAATCATTAAATAAAAAATTGGTTCGACTCCAAAAAAGGATTCAGAATGCCGCAAAAAAGAATAAATTTTCTTTCGTTTTGCAATCATTTTCCCTGTCTATAATGCAATTAGAAGTCCACGTAAATAAATCACTATGACTATATACTACAGTGAAATAATTACGCCGATTTCTAATTGAATGTAGGTAGAGAAGTTAACTTTAAAAGGAAGTTGAACATTATTTTATCTTTTTTTATTAAAATTGTTGCCGCATAAAAGAATTTAATCATTTATAACACATGTTAACAGAAACTAATAACAAATTAATACTCTATTGAGCCTTATGTTTTAATAAGCTTTGGCTAATTAATAGACTATTTAGTTTCAGTAACTTCACCAATAGTTCAGTAACTCTACCAATAACTTAAATTTTTGAAATCAGCAATTATATTACGCTATGAAATTATTATAATATTGCTCCACAATCTATAAGATGCAGCAAATAATTTTATTGACTGTAATATGACAGCCGGCAGAAGACTTTTTAAGCGCATTGTAATAATAGTGTACCATAGTGTACCAAGCTGCTGCAATTAACAGGAGTGTCTTTATTATTGTAATCAATGGACTAATTAACGTCGTGTTATCCGCCTCGTGTAGGCAGGTACTAATTAAGTAATAAATAACGAGTAATGAAGGAATGTAAGACAGTCTAACGTTTATAAAGTATATGTAAGTACCCTTCCGTCACTAATCTGTTCCCCTCTTCCGAACACTGTTTTTTAACGTACTGAGGCTTGGCCAAAATTTACTTAAAAGAAAAATATTTTTAGTAAAAACTTTTCAGAGAATTTCTTTTGATATATGCTCGAAGCTCCAATTTTTTCACTTAAAATTAACTACCAGTTCTTCCCACGGTAATGTCTTAAGCTATGGAATTAAAAATTTTGTTGAAAAGAAAAAAAATTATGTTGAACTACACTGACGAAATTTGTTGCTAAACCGTTCGTCTCACGTTTTAATACGAGAATTTTGGATATTTTCAATTTGATTTTCAATTTGGAACGATTGTTGCCTAATAGGCTAATATTAATTGTAGCGCAGTTCGCTAGCTTTGGTTTAACATGTAGATTAGAAATACCTAGGTATTATATTCATTCTATGACCAATTCAAAAAAAAGTTTCGGGGTTTGTGACGTTCATTTACTTAAGATACATATTTTTCGGAATCTATGACGATTTATCGTGATATTCATAGTCTATAATCAAAGTAAAAAAGAAATAAGATGGGGTGTTCGATAAACATTATATTCCTATTTAGGGACTATAGATCTATTCATGAGCTATCTAAATATGTTGAAAAATTAGAAAAATCTGGAAACGGTCACCCTACAGACGCAATTTTTCAGAGATCTTACTTTTTCCCTTAAAAATACGATCTCGAAAGAATTGCTTCAGTAGGGTGACCGCTTACAAATTTTCTAAATTTTTCGACTGAGTTAGATATCCCACAAATATGTCTATAATGTCTGTATGGGAAATTAATATTTATCGAACACCCCTTCTTACTAGAGCAATCCGCGTCAAGGGTTCCCATTTTTAGTCGAAAAGTACTATCTTGAACAAATTACTTCTGTAGGGTAGCCGCGAACAAATTTTCCAAATTTTTACAGATTTAGATAGCCCATAGATAGGTTTACAATCCCTGCATATGGGAATTCAATATTTATTGAACAACTCTTCTTACTAGAGCACTCCGCATCAAGTGTTTCCATTTTTAATCAAAATTTTTATAAAATTGCTTTTGTAGGATAGCCGCTTTAGATTTTCATAATTTTTTTAACTAAGTTAGATAGCCCATCAGTAGGTCTATAACCCTGATGTGAGAATTTAATATTTTTTGAACACTCTTCATACTAGAACATTTCGCGTGGACTATGCTCTATAATTAAAAAAAATGGATTTTCGAAAAACGATCATTTTTAACTGGTAAACTTTTTTATACTCAGTATAAGAAACTCAATGTATAAAAATCCATCCACAATAACTGGGTTCCGAGGTTTTTGATTTCTTGAGTTTAATTTAACTCCACTATGGCCAATTTTAATTTTTCATAGATAACGGTAGGTTCTATCACCATTTGCTTTCATTCGATTCAGCATCCAAAAAAACATTGATAACGACACCTCACTTAACCAAATGATGCAAATTTGGTTTGGATCTCTTCGCCCCAAAAAAAAAAAACACTTTTCCCACCTTGTATTTTTATGGACTCTTCGGATTCTTGATTCTTATGCCAAAAAAGACAATATCATTGATTAACATATTGTCAATGCTACCTCTATACTGATCCTAAATAATGATATAAGATATTTACATCACTGCCAGCTAACATTATTTTAATGTTTTGAAATTTGTTGAGACTGTATAAAACTTATATAAAGTGAACTTAGTTTAGTTACATAATTTATCTGTAAACGCTATCTGATTTTATATTTCTTTGTCTCTGAATAAAAATTGTTCAAACACTCGTAAAATATATTTTGATGTATTCATAGACTAAGAGCTGATAACACTTTTTTCATGTGTTTTTATAAGACTTGGAACTTTTTTAAAAGATGAATTTTATATATCTCTACAAGGGGTATATAGTCTGTCATTCCAAATGCGGGGCAAAACCACCCTATATTTTTTTTGTTCACTCTTGCGAAAAAAATAGACTCATAATAATAATAATAAATTCTTTATTTATGTGTGTTTATCATTAGTAAAGTTTGGAAAAAGTTTTGCCCCGCGTTTGGAATGACAAACTATTTAGTATTTACCCCTTGTAGAGATATTTAAAAGTCATCTTTTAAAAAAAGTTCCAAGTCTTCTAAAAACACATAAAAAAGCGTTATCAGCTCTTAGTCTATCATAGCAACTCATACTAATTATGTTAATAAAGCAAGCAGTTTAAGAGAATTAGATAATCAAATTCATTAAGATTGTAAAATTTGTTGTTAAATAAAAGAATTTAAAAAAAATCTTTCACAATTTTTACAATCGTTAGGGACCTACACACGATCAGTTTAACTTCGCAGTTTATCTGTGCAGTCAAACTGCACAGTTGTGTGAACTGTACGGTGTGTGGGCTACTTCATTTTTCTCTTCAGTTGTTCTCAGTTCTCTCAGTTTGAAGAGCTGACGTGCGTGGCTAGACACGACTAGAAAGGGTAAGTTCGGTTTTGCGCTCAGATCGATCTGAGCGCAAAACCGAACTTACCCAAAGACTGACAACTGTTCAATTAACTGAGCTGACTGCGCAGTTTATCGGTGCAAAGTAGTCAAATGCGCAGGCCAAACATCTGCGTTAAAATTTGTCGGAACTATGCAGTTATGTCAGTTTATCGCTCAGACATGACGCCACAAGGGTTAAACTGCGTAGTTAAACTGATCGTGTGTAGGCCCCTTTAATGAATTTGATTATCTAATTTTCTTATGTATGAATATTTTTAGTTTGACATAATAATGATTAACATTATTAAGTTTAGAATTAAATAAAATATCAGAATGGTCCAAAAGTCATGCCCTAGTTAAATCCAATTAAATTCAATATAATGTCTATAGGAAGCCGGAATCAGTTGGCTAAAGTGGCTCCTCTAACTGTAACGCTGTTTGGTCATCAAATTGATTCTGTAGATTATTGCAAAAATTTAGGATTATACATAGACAAATACTTAATGGAATCGCTCATTTTATCATCTTTTAATTTTTGTGATATTGTGTACGGACCATGTATAAACCAGTCAACTTCGCAGCTTATCCAAAAATTTTAAAATACATACTTTAGATATATTGTATACAACATAAATTTACATATCGCATAATTCGTAGACAACTTGATCACAACCGGCCAGCCAGATTATCTAAATTGCAATTTAAAATATTTGTCAGATTATAATAATAAAAATACGAGGTCACAAGATACAACATTGTCAATAAACTTGCATGAAACAAATTTTTATAAAAAATCTTTTACTTATGGTGCTGCCTCTATATACTTATAATAATATTCCTTGTGAATAACATCTCAAAAAAGAGGCGTTTCGAAAGAGCGTTAGGGGTTGTCTATTAATAGTAACCGCGAAATATTATGCAATATGAATTAATGACGCAAGATTGTCTTAAATAAAATTACGATGCTAGTCACCAGATGGCCGATTGTCAACACAACTCACTTCTGAAAACTCTACAATTATTCTGTACTCAAAGATTAAATAATAAAACTTAGGATGCTAGTCAACAGATGGCCAATAGTGTGACGTCTAGCTGCCTCTATTAAAAGTGGCCTCATTTACGCTGCTAAGGTTCAAAATCTTCTAGTAATATGTTAACCAATGACAATATATAACCAAAATTCCATGAGTGGAGGAATTTTTTTACTTTTAAGGTAATTTTTTACTCTCTTTTACCTGCACTAGTAGTAGATATAGCAGGGATGGCGAACTTTTTCACATCTACGAGCCAATTTTTTTCAAAAAATATTTAAAGTGGTCATGACGTGTCAACAAGCACCTAAAGAAATTTAGTGGACAAAAAAAATGATTTAAACGTAGATGAAAAGAATCATTTCAATAATGCATTGAGTGCCATGAAACTTTCCTCGACTTGTCGTGTCGATCTCGTAATATAACATGTTATCTGAATGATAGTCAAATTTTTTCGACAGCACATAACCTATTTTTAATTATTTCAATTGTGTACCTCAATCAATGGCGCGCCGACAATATTCCGTCGCGTGCCATCTATGGCACACGTGCCATAGGTTTGCCATCCCTGACCTATGGTATAGTATGAAAAATTCCTAACAACCGCGATGATACAACTATCAACAAACAATCTGTATATGCGTACCGTAAGTACACCGCGCCGTAATAGTTTGTAAACAAGCAAAAAATATTGAAAATTTGCACAGGTGCGAAAGATCATACAATTTTATTAATGTTTTAAATAGACTCCTTCGAAATCTGTTTAAGCACGGACGTCTAAAGCACACAAATACAAAATGTTCAAGGTGGCAAATAATAGACATATGTATATTTGTGAATACATAATATTTCTAAATAGTCATATTTACATTATTTACATAGTATACAAAAATTGAAGAAAATTAATATAGGTGATACGTAATTTATCAATCATCAATCTGCAATTACAGTTCAAGTTGATCTCAAGTTTTCCGGTGTTTCGTATACTTGCAATTTTTCTGACTAGCAAATATGTTTTCCCAATGATATCAATCAGTTTTAAGAGGAAGTTAGGGGTACACTAATCCCGTTAAAAGTTATACACTGAGTTATTTTGTTATACTAGCGTTTAGAATACAAATTGTCGCACAGAATCTAGAATTCTGGACACCTAAGAGCCCATAATCTCAAGTGTCCTAACTCTTAAATAAATAACTCTTAAATAAAAAAAAATAAAGTAACTGGAAACTTTCCCGACGCGAAATTGGGAGTTCCAGGTTCGAGTCCCGGCGGTGCATTTACATTTTTCTTATGTAGCCTTCTATAATAATAAGTGCATTTCATGACAAATAATGTCGTCTGATGTTCTTATGTTAATTTCACTAAAATAGTGAATTTGTACAGTAAGGACCTAAAATTGATTGTTAATCTCATTGTTAATATAAAAAATTGATGATAACTGACCATGACTGAAAATTAATGGAACTCGGTAATATGATGTACGTTAATCAATCTTTTTAATAAATTAGTTCTGTATTGTATGTAATAATAAAAGTCAATCAATGACTGTTAATTAAATAATAGCATTGATGAAGAGATAATACAGAAAATAAAGAGGCAAACATTATAATTTGCATTTAGAGAGGAAACGGAAACCAACTGAGGAAATAACGTCACATGGTTCGTGGTCAATGCAGTCATTCATGAAATATTACTGAATGAATATAGCTGTGATTTATAAACACATAAACAAATCCGATTAGGGGTCAGTTTATTTTACATATAGGGTAGTGATTTTCACATTGAAATTATGTACAGACGCTAATGACCTTGTTGTCGAGCGTCTATAATTCATAATTCAATTCAATTGAAATTATGTATTCCTGGTCATTTTGAACCTAAAAGTCTTAATACACCTAAAGAAACGGAACTTCTGATTAAACAATGATTACATAAAAAAAAAACTTTTGGGTTCAGAATGACCCCAGGAATACGTAATTTCAATATGGACATCACATGACGGAACACTTGTATATAAAAGGACTAATCCAGCAACGTCCAGAGACCAAGATATTCAAATAAATTTGCATAGGATTTAACAAAATATCTGGAAATATCCATTCAAAAAATATACTTAATTTATTTATCTCCATCACTAATAGATGTATTTTGTAAGCGTAGCGCGTTAAAGTTTTTCGCCAATCTCAGGAATAATGAAATGATCATACTTTTAAATAGTTCTTGCCACTGGATACAAATTCAACTTTGAACATTAAATGCAAGTAAAAGTAATAAAGGAAATGTCTACCATAATATCAAATTATCGTGCATTTCCAAAAATAGTGTGTAAATCAAAGCGACAGGAATAGTAGTTCAAAATTTAAAAGATGTACTGATCCTAAATCTATTATGTTATACTCGTATTAACATTTTTATTTTACTCATTTCTGTAACGGTAGTTCCGCATGACGGCAGCTACATGTTTTTGAACAACTTGTCTTTTGCTTTTATGGAAAAATACTAATCGTTATTTTGTCATGTTGACAGAACCTTAAAAATTCAACATACCTGAAACTCTTTCCATATTTAGTATCGTAATTGAAGCCGTGAGAATGATCGTTGTTCAGCAAAGGAGTATCGTTCTCCCTTCTACGCCCTTCCTCATCCTCGTCGTTGAATTCATCGTCTTCGTTGACATTTGTCTGACTTCCACGATTCGGCGAATGATCGCCAGCGTTCACTTTATTCACTTGAAACCGTGTGTGCTTGTCTGTCACTGTTCCTTGCATTTCAATATCGGACGATTTGTCGTCCTTTTTGGCCGTTTTTAAACTCGACATTTTTATAAAAGATTATATAAAGTTGTCTTTATTTAAAATTAGATTCACACACTTTTAACAGTTCCAATTCAACATTTGTTTCGATCAACTATTTTTGAATGATATCATTCCAATGTCATAATCTTAACTTCAGCATTGAGGAATTTTATTTTGACGTTCATTTGACGTTTAGACGATTAGAGCAACCTGTAAAATAAAAGAAAAATGAATAAGTAAACAAGATTAAATTTAGTGTTTTTTTGTGTTTCTATAGTTTTTTAAAATAGAATCTTCATGGCTGGTCTATTGATTCCATCATGGAGGTAAATAAGTGTTCTTATTCCGGCGGTAAAGGAGCTGTAACGATTAGACCCCAAGTAGAGTGGGTAACAGGCGATTTGAATATTACTTTTTTTTTGCAAAATAGAAATAAACTAGATTTAAAAATAATCGATCAGGTTAACTGACAGCAAACAATACCATGTTGCATTGCAGGATTCGTTCATAGAATCATGGAGGTTCCATGCAGAAGGGTGCAACAATGCACGAGATTCAGGGTCTTATAACTAAGCGCCTCGCGTAAAGCTTTTACGAACCCTTACGATTTTCGGGACACGCGCTTTGCATTGCGGCCTACCGAAATCAGTCTCTTTACTCTCGATGGATTGTTAAAAATACATCACTTTTTCAAGATTCAGTTCTTTCCTAGCCCAACCGAATTCCGAAATAATTTGTATTTATAATTGTTCAAATTAAAAATTAATTATTCGAAATGTGTATTACACACGTAAAGTCTAAAACGTATAAGGTAACATATCTACTTGACATAATTATAGTAATTAAATAAGTACAATAGAAACTCTATAACTCGAACCTCGTTGAAGACTATTAATTAAAACTTCATAGCTCGAAATAATCTTACACGCTGTAACTCGAAGTTCCAGTCTCGAGAAGTTTATATCTCGAAGTAAGCGACATCTGTATACTTTACAGCCTCTGTAAGTCAAATTTTATTGTCTGTTAAACTCCGTAACTCGAAGTAATAAAATTCAGTCGAAAATTTCATTACTCGAAATTTTAGCATCTCCCTTGAAGTTCGAGTTATGGAGTTTCTACCGTAGTAACTAAAAACTACAAAAGTTATCCATCCGAAACAACATGAAACATGAAAGATCACTGCTTCCATATTTTCAAGTTATGGTAACAAATAACTAACGTTTTTTGTTTATCAAATACTGTTTAAAAAAAGGCATGTGTCGCGGTCACGGCACACACGACCGAAGTAAAACTTCTTGTCTATGAATAATACAAAATAAATGGGTAAGAAATAAGAATGAGTCATGACTACATTAATTATTGATTTATGTATACGGTTGTTATGGTAATTCGCGTCACACCATTTTTGTCACCTATTTTCGTTTCATCGAGACAGAATTTTACCATTCAAATCGTCGAGACAGTGCCGCCTAAGAAGTTGTACTTCGAAACCTCGTAAACATTAAAATTATAATAATTAATTTCACTAATTTGAATATAAATATATTTTAATTCTAAGAAATATTACAATTAATTAGAAACACACTCAGCAAATAAAACAGAAAACATACTTTATTTAAATTCAACGTCACTATTAATTAAAAAAATAATCTTTATTGACAGAAAACTTTTGATGACAAAACGCACTGAAGACCTACTTAAAACTAAAACAGTATTCGGACAAAACCAGTAACCGTCTCTTTTTACGACGCAACTAAATCAGATAGGTACTGCATAATAATGATTAGTCTAATTCTTTGAAATTAAATTTGACAACGATCTAAAAATGAATGAATGTATCGAAAGCAACCCACCATTCCTTTATACCTTCGGTTATCTAATGTTTGCTGCAAATAAACAAATGAATATTTTTAAAACAGAAACCAACTGAGCAAATACTAAAATAAAAAAAATAAATATTCAGATGTTCTATAAGTAGAGCAATGCTAATTGCTTTATTCCGAGCTGAGGGAAAAATATTGTGTTTTTGTGTTCCAGAAATTTTATGCAAAAACATATTTTGTCCTACAAGAAGGTCTTTTGTGCATTAATGAAAGAAACCCTAAGCGGAACTCTTCATTTAACCCTGTTTCTGTCCCCTACATTTTTACTCCTAGATACAAAAGAAATTTTTCATTCTTTGTGCTTAACTAAAATATTCGTTTAAATTTTAAAAATTCAGCGTATTGTTCTAAATACGTTTTCCGAGGAAAATTTCTAATTTGATTGGACTATTTGGGGAGATTCTGTTGTTTATTCCACGTAGGTGTAGGTGTGCAGAGCAAACAAGCTTGTGCTGTGACCACGTTGAAAGAAAAACATATCATCACGTAAGTTACGTAACTTAATAGAACCGCAGCACTGATCTTTGATTAATGGATTGCGAATGTACCGGTCATGGGGTAAAATAAACCTGTATATCGCCATACTCATATTTGATGGGTCGCTTTTTTGGCGGGCTATTATTTTTCAAATCGTATAGTAATAATATCATAAGAACACTTATTCAAAATATTTTCAGTGTTCTCAGCTTGTCAAACATACCTAGCGTTCAGGCTTGCGCAATACAGTTCCAAAGATGAAGCGAACACGGAAAACTTTGTCCGAGGAACAATATCATTCCAGTGTTTCACTGGCACATTTGCGTTGAAGAAAATAAATGATATGAGTGCCCGCAGATTGCGGACCGATTTCGTTCGCATTGTTAAACGCCAAGTATACCCGAACATGACAGGCGCTCGATATGGTACATAATAGGTGTGTTTGGTATCGAGGTGTAGTGTAGTGTAGTGTAGATAACTTTTCACTGAAAAGTGTAAAAAGTTCAGCAAAATTGTAAACTAAATGTACACTTGTAACAAACGGGCTAGTGTACATTCTGACTAGATTGTACATGCGCATTACAAAATAAATAAATGACAGATTGACTGAGTTCATTATTTCTAGTTTTTACAGTTTTTTTGGTCATAAAAATGTTAAACTCACTGCCATATTTATCTTGTACCATTACATTTTGAAGCTCATTCATTTTTAAGAGACAAAAATTGTAAAAAACAGAGTACGAAAAAGGTATCAAATCTGTCAAAAGCGATTGTCAATTCAGACATATATCACGTGACCTCTACTACACTACGTGCACTTGCTCAAAAGCCGGGACTAATAGTTGTTACACCTTTAGTCCCACACTGAAATAACAAACAGGTCAGTTGTTTTACACTTTTGTATAACAAACGTAATAGTGTCAAAAGTGTTTACACTTTTTACACTACACCTTGATACCAAACGCACCTAATATGACCTCTCATTCGGGAACGAAAGAATACCTAGGCATACTGTGATTGTTGATGAATACGAATTATATGTCGGAGGATATGAATCTGTTAAGATGCGTTCCAAGTTCCAAGGAAAATTAGGAAACATCTCCGCGATAGAGGGTTCTTAGAACTATACGTCATGTTCGTAATTACCCAAATCTACTAGTGTTATAGGTAAATTTATCTATAATGTAGTCTCCGTATATAAGCTATACTGATAATTTATCACTTAAATTGCCACTCAAGCTCCCCTCTCCCTCAGTACGTCTTGCCCAGGTCTTGCTGTTTTTAAGAGGTTCCACGTAAGTCGTAAAGGGACTGGTCATCTATCCGAAATCTATTATAGAGATCAGTGAACCGCAGATATTAATTTGCTGATGCACAGGGCACAAATAAACCGACATTTTTCAAGAGTTCCAAGTAGCCTCTTAATAGTTCTAGCGATACATCTAACGACTTTCATTTGCGATCCAAGCAAAATTAGAGGACGAATGTTGGGAAATTTTCATTTCCAGAATGAAATGTTTCAATTCTAAATTTCAGTATTTTAACGATCAGAACTCTTATTTAGAACTATTAAGAACTCTAGAACTCTTGGAAAACTGTCCAGAACTCGTAAAAAACAGAATTTTTCCAACTTTTGGGGCCGCGTAATTCCGGCCCCCTATAGATTTTCAAATTCGAATAATCGATTGAAAAATGTCAGAACGCTTATTGAAACCTATAGAGAACTCTAGAACTCGTGAAGTCAAAACTCCAAAGAAAAATTATTTTTTTCGAAAAATGGGGGGCCAACTTCATGTGGCCTAATAATTCTAAGCGTTTCAATTAATCAATCATTATGGTGTTATAGGAACACATTCTATTGTTAAAAAATTAATAGTAAACACCTTCATCAAACATCACGAATTTTTGTGATTTTTATCTTGATTTGAAAGACAAAATATTACGAATAGTCGATGTACGTTTAAAACAGTTAAAAGAGAAATAGGTAATTAAAAAACGATTGTTTTTCACTTACAACTCGTTCAAATGAACTGATTCGAAACCGGTCTTAAACGAAAGCTGAGAAATTTCTTCTTAGATTTCGTATATTGAATATTATATCAAAATAGTATTTTTAAGTAATAGGTAACTAAAATCTGTATAAACGAGATTTTACCGCCTATGCTTACTATCATTATAACTTTATTATGAATATTGGGCTTTTTTTAAGTATTGTAGTCACCTGTTTTTTAACGATCTGTATATAATTCCAAAAATAAATATTTAAACGTTTTTATAGAATTTCTGGAAATCTAAAACTAATCATCTTCTGAATCACTAACAAGTAAATAATGAGCCTCTACCCTCTATAGTAGTTACGGATATATTATGTTCTTTATAAATGTGCAAATAAAGAATAGTTTTAAAAAGGTAGTACAGTAAAATCCATTTCTAGGAAATAGAACGATAAATGAGGAGCTAACACGCAAAAGCCGACATGTCAACTTTGTGTGAAAAAAGTTAGCGACGGTTTGTTTCACTGTAATGGTTTCTACCCAAAAATCGACTTATTTTTAGCCAGAAACCAATGGAAACATGTTTAAACGCTATCCAAAAGTAGCTTTTAAAGTGAAATCCCGTGTTTTAAATACTTTATTTTCCTTAAATTCAAGCAAACTACCCCTGGCCATACGTCCCAGTCATACTTAAATTTATTTATTTATTGTGCATTATAGACGCGTCGACAACTTAGGTCATTAGCGTCTTAAATAACAACTTACTTAAAACTAAAATATAACGTCACAAAACATCCATGAGCGCAGGTAGGATTCGAATCCACGACAGTCTAGTCTAGAGGCTGGTACCAAGTACGCTATCCACTAGGCTACACTACCCTCTGTCATACTTGAAAGTTTCATGCAAAATCAGACATACCAAAGTATTAGAGTTTGTGTAAACGTATTTTTTTTAGAGCGCTTAGGCAAATTGAATAGATGTGCCCCAATTATTATTAGTATTTTGAAAATAATCGTATTTGAATGCATGAAAAGATGTGTTTCAAAAAGTTGTTCAAGTGACAAAAATTCGAAATTTTTTCGTTGAAAAACAATAAAACTTTCAAGGTGAGTTCATGAAAAATGAACCATCATCCATATGTATTATAATTTTTTCTAATAAAAAATTTGGTACTTAATCTCTGTATTAACTTAGTCTAAAATTGCAAATTTTTCTAAAATAAATATTATGGGTATTTCCCGCTATGCACAGTGTTTCCGCAATGAGTATTAAGTAATCAAAATTTGAAAGCGAATTCCATCGACAAAATAGGAGTAAGCCGATTCTATTTTCCCGATCTAAATCGTAAGGGAATTAAAAAACAAACCGTTTTTTTTTCAAATTATTTTTAGATAATAAAGGAGTCTGTAATCAGCTCTTATAAAAGTTGAAATTTATGACATCGTAAATTTGAACAAATAAAATTTGAAGCCAACGCATTAAAATTGCAAATCTCTATTATAATTACTTATACATAGGGGTCGACAAGACAAGAATTCTTGTCTTGACAATAACTTCTTGTCTTGTCTTGAAAAAAAATCAAGAAATCTTAAAAAATCTTGTCTTGACGTTTTCTTGACATCTTATGTCTTGTCTTGACTCAAGAAATTTCAAGATCTTGAAATTTCTTGATTAACCGGTGGCACCGTACATGGTGATTCCTCGCCGGCGAACTTTTTATTGCGTTGCGTGCTAACACGGCAATCTGGTGGTTCCCCGATCTTTATTTGTTTTCTGACAAACGCAAATAACTCAGAATCTTGGAAGTATGAAATTGAACAATACTTAAATGAGCCTAGAGGACAGAAAATTCTGAGAATATACTTGATTGGTGGAGAAGACACGAAAATGTCTACCCGTCGTTATCGAAAATGGCCAAGGATTTTCTCGGAACGCCAGCAACATCTTACATCTGTAGGTACCTGCGGAAAGGCTATTTTCAAGACCAGCTTTAACAACAACAAAGCCAAGAAATCGGCTAGGCGTTGACTCCATAAGAAGTCTTATGTGCCTTAATTCATGACTTATATATATATGTGTGTGTACACGATAACTCTCGACAGACTTAATCGATTTAAACGAAATTTGGTACACATATTGGAACCCATCACCGCACAAAGCCTATTTAAAATGGGCCCGATCGGGCCATTTTAAGGGTAGTTTTTAGGAGTTGAAAAAGTTTTTGGGCCCAAAAATACCGAAAAAAATCTCAGAATTGTTTCAAAATTGGAATTAAACCCTTTGGTAGAGATTAAAATGTGTTGCTAAAATTTTAACAAAATCGGCACAACAGGACCGGACTTACAAATTTTATGAAAACACTAGTTCGCGGATAGTGATTTATTTGCTCACGGGTGTATTTAATTTGGTACAGAGGTTGCATTGATAATAATATTGAAATTAAGAAAAATAATATTAGTTAAAGGGATGTATTAAGGGGTTAAATTTTTTGATTTTGTCCAAAAACAAACTTAAGTTCACATAATAAAGCCACAAGACCTTATTAGCAAATACACTATATTATTGTCGGCAGGGTTTGGCACTGCGACCGGAGTTTTTTCATTTATTGTTTTTAATTTACATTTTTGTGAATCGGTCTAGCAAAAAATGTGTTCAATAAATTAAAATAATACGTTATGTTATGTTAAAATATGTTATCTTTTTCACAAATAAATATACGTTTTAGCGTTTTCATTGTTAGTCAAGATATTTCAAGATTTCTTGTTTTCTTGACAAGAAATCTTGGTATTGACAGAACATTTCTTGTCTTGTCTTGAAATCTAAAATTACTTCTTGTCTTGATCTTGTCTTGAAATCAAGACAAGATCAAGACAAGATCTTGAAATTTTCAAGAATTTGGCGACCCCTACTTATACACTCATAATCCATCAGCTACCTATATATGCAATAGGGTATTTGACTAAAATTTTTTTTTTTGTGGTATATTAATAGAGTAATAAATTCTGAACAAAATGACGCCTAAATCTCTTCATTCTGATTTCAAATAAACTCAAAAATAATTTTTGAAATATTTATGTTAGCCCCGCCCGCTAAAAAATCGTTTTTGCTCTGCTGATATATGACGTCATAATTTTATGAACTTGCGTTTATATTAGCTAATAATATTATCTAAAAACCCAGAAACAGAGTGTTGAAAAATACCATTTTGCAAGGTTAGTAGAGTATAGGTTGCCTCATTCCGATAGATAGTAGTGGGGGGGATGACGTCACTCAGAATATACCATGCTTACTCACTTCAATAGAAAAGATCAGACGATGGACGCTGCTAATTTTTGGAAATAAAAATCACAGTAACCATGGTAGTGTGATATGTTTTTTCAATACCTAATAGAAACATGATTCTTCTGTTAGTGAAAAAAATATGATAAGTTGTCAATTTTGCGATAGCTGTTAAGTGTTATGGTGTTTTGTGGTTATTTTTAATATTTTGTGAATATAAAAGATAAAATAATTAATTTATCAATTTGTTAGTTAATTCTATTCGTTTCTTAAATTTAAAAAAATAGGTAATAAACAAGATCTGCCATTTCTTGAGCATTATTTAATTTCTTGTTTGTTTATATTATAGATATTAAAACCTAAATTTTGTAATAAAAATAAAAATAATCCTATTTTTTAACATCTATTCTTCTATTTATTGTCTCCTGCCAATTTTAAGAAAAAATCTGCACCAAGCACCTAATATAAATAAGCATAATCTTCAACAATTTTTGTACTTGATTTAAACTAAATTCTAGCTGACGTCATTCCCGCGCTTACGCTGATTGGTCAGATGGAATGAGGCAACCTGTACTCTAATAACCTTGACCATTTTGTACCTATGTAAACATGATGTAAACAATATGACCTACGTTGCTATGGATACATTTACATTTTACTTATACTTGACGTCACGCGGTGTTTGAAGTCACGTGACACATAGATTAAAAATCATGGTTTTATTTATGTATTTAAATATGTTTACGAAACCTAATTAATAAAAATAAAAAATTAATAAATATTTTAGAGCATAAACTTTCATTATAACAAAGTTTCATATTTTATTTTGATCACTGGCAAATACCCTATTCCTACGTACAGTAGGTAAATTGCAATGTCGTTTGGGGTAGCAAACCATGCCAGTTTAGGCACGCGGTGCTCGATAAGTTACATAATAATCATAATGAGAGCGTAATAAATACGAGAACTAGACAGAATCAAATATTGATCGCAATTTGCAACATGAGTCACCACAATGCTCCTAACTATACTTCGGCCACACTATACAGATACGGTTGAGTAATAATCTATATAGTGAGTGTATTTCACCGGGAATGAGTCAATGACAACCCCCTGTTATGATAGCGTATTGAGTATTGGGCAGTGGCGGATTTACTTATATATCGAGAAGGTCCGGACCTAGAGTGGCATATTTGGGGAACTACACCACAAAATGTGGAAGATGCCAAATAATTTACCTGATAGTTATATGTACAAGCGACTAGGCCCTGTGGTCAGGGTCCAATCTGATTGGTCGAATATCCCATCTTGACGTCGTTTAACAAACACACACCTAAACGAACGTAACAACTAACTAGTGAACTCTGTATACTAATATGGATAGTTGATAGCGATTAAAAAATGGGTTTTGTATGTGGACAGTGTTCAAACACATATTCTTCAAGACAGGCATTAATGTTCTCAAAATTAGAATGAAAACTTCAGATAAGGCTTGTAATCTAATTCTTTCTATAAAAGTCATTAAAAAATGGGTTTTGTAAGTGGACAATGTTCAAACACATATTCTTCAAGACAGGCATTAATGTTCTCAAAATTAGAATGAAAACTTCAGATAAGGCTTGTAATCTAATTCTTTCTATAAAAGTCATTAAAAAATGGGTTTTGTAAGTGGACAATGTTCAAACACATATTCTTCAAGACAGGCATTAATGTTCTCAAAATTAGAATGAAAACTTCAGATAAGGATTATAATCTGATTCTTTCTATAAAAGTCGATCAAGTTAGCCAAGTTTTAGATTTCGCACTACTTTTCACTTACAATTAATTGAACTTGGCTCTTTTAGATCTTATAACTTTTTACAACAATGCGATCGCCTTGGCCTTATTTTTACAAGAATTGTTTTTAGTGGGATTCTTTTTCTTTTATCGTTACTTAAAAATATTAGAAAAATGTTTACTATACGCCCGTTTAAGACCACCGCAATCGCATGCCGAACACGTATGTACGGATTTTTGGGTACAAAGACAAATCCATTTTCTAGCTCACATTGCCAAGTTATTAACAGTTTATTACAAATGGCTATTAATTTGCTAAAAGAAAACATTTCCAAGAGTTATTGAAAATCGTTACAGATATAATTTACTTTAGAATATAATCGTGGATATAATTATTCTAGTACGGCACTGGCAATTAATGCTTCAATATTACGCTCACCAAGTAATCTCTTGTACACATCAACATATTATGCTTTATAAATAATTATAAGTGAGACAATTAACCTCTGCCTGTTATTTGAAACGTGACAATATTCACCGGAATTCATTGTTTAATTGTTGACTTTTTTATTAAAATACCTAATCGCGTAATTATACTACAGGGTATTTATGGTCTTATGTTACGTAGGCAGCTCATTATTTATACAAAATGGCACGGTAGTATTCTGTTTAAAAAAGCGGTCAAGTGCTAGTCGAGCCTCGCGCAATGAGTTTTCCGTATACAATCGTTAAATATAAAAGCCTTATTTTTTGCCCCCCATTTGCATGTATAATTTTGATAAAATAAATAAAATAAAAACGCATTCATAATCTACTCAAAAGGTCCTTTTCAACGATACCCCACCAGAATAGGTACGAAAAAAATGTTTGTTTGCCTCCCGTTTGCATGTATGGGCGCTTTCTTTTTTTCTGTTTTTAGTATTTGTTGATTAACTAGACTCTAGAGGATATGAGTGATACGTGTTGACGTGATTCATAGCTTTATAGGTAATGGCATTTTTAGACCTGGCAACAAAATAGGTCTAAAAATTGCAACTTCGACAATCGACGGTCTCTAAAACCTACAATTTTGATAAAATAAATAAAAATAAACACACTTTCATAATCTAATCAAAAAGTTCTTTTCAACGATATCCCACAAGAATAGGTAGTAAAAAAAATGTTTGACCCCTGTTTGCATGTATGGGCGCCCCCTTGAATAAACCTTTTTCACAACTCCGCTATTGAAAATTCGATTTTCGGTACTACCTGTTTAATTACAGTAACCGAAATTCGGTGGTTCATTCATCATCATATGCATCCATTCGGCCGAACCCAAAGTTCGGTAAAACCTGCCGAAATTCGAAGTTACCAAATGTGAACCGAGTTTCGGTGCATCACTAATTTTTTCCTTTCATTTGCTGGGCTACTTGTAAGATATGCACATTGCGTCAAAAATGTGTAATTTCTTCGAAATATATTAAACTTCATAATGTTATCTATACTTTGTATCAATGTTGACGTTATGATACACTTGCTAAATTTATTTCAGATTTTTCCGATTAATACTTTAGAAATAAATCGGGTTGGACAAGCGATTTTCGCGGTTTTTAATTTTTTTCATAAGAAAATTTAACTAAATATATTTTTTTAAATATTACTATTTTCTATCGGTCACTAGCTTTTATTAGACACCCCACTCGATGAGGTAGAATTTTTTTCATTTTTTCATAACTTGTTTGATCCCCCATTGTTACCGGTAATTATCCGAATTATTTATCCATATCTAAACCACAGCATTGGGCCATAACAAGCTCTAACTATGCCAATTTTCGAGTCTCTAGCTTGTATCGTTTGGCTCTGGGACCTTGTGACAGACAGACGGAACGACAGACAGACACCGGAGTGAGGGCATAAGTATTCCGTTTTCCCAATTTTGGTACGGAAAGGTAGTTGTAATCATTAATTACTGTTTTTTTACGTTAAGTTATTGTCGAAACTATCTGCCAATTTTGTCAGAATATTTCATTAACAATAGGTACCTACATTTTTTTAATCTAAGAATTCATATTACCAAAAAAAAATTTTTTATGTTGTTTTAATAAATAAAATTATACACAATTACTAGCTGCCCCGTCCGGCTTCGCCCAGACTGCAATGCACTACTCACTCGCTTCGCTCGTTCGCTTGAATATTATAAATACACTACTCACTCGCTTCGCTCGTTCGCTTGAATATTATAATTACATTACTCGCTCGCTTCGCTCGTTCGTTTGAATTTTATTAATACACTACTCACTCGCTTCGCTCGTTCGCTTGAATATTATAAATACACTAAAAACTCGCTTCGCTCGTTCGCTTGAATATTATAAATACACTACTAACTCGCTTCGATCGTTCGCTTGAATATTATAATTACATTACTCACTCGCTTCGCTCGTTCGTTTGAATTTTATTAATACACTACTCACTCGCTTCGCTCGTTCGCTTGATTATTATAAATACACTACTCACTCGCTTCGCTCGTTCGCTTGAATATAATTAATACACTATTCACTCGCTTCGCTCGTTCGCTTGAATATTATAATTACATTACTCACTCGCTTCGCTCGTTCGTTTGAATTTTATTAATACACTACTCACTCGCTTCGTTCGTTCGCTTGAATATTATAAATACACTACTCACTCGCTTCGCTCGTTCGCTTGAATACTATAAATACACTACTCACTCACTTCGCTCGTTCACCATTTATGTATTTTTTAAAGCTTAATATAAAATCGCGATTAAAAATCAGGGGTTGATCGTATAAGGGTGAAAATTTAGAATTGTATGTATTTTTCAATGCTGAATCATGAAAAAATAAAAACAAAAAATTTTGTCTAAAAAATTAAAAAAAAAATTTGGGGTGGACCACCCTTAACATTTAGGGGTATGAAAAATAGATGTTGGCCGATTCTCAGACCTACCCGATAAGCACACAAAATTTCATCAAAATCGGTCCAGCCGTTTCGGAGGAGTTTGGCAACAAACACCGCAACATATAAAAATCGCGATTAAAAATCAGGGGTTGATCGTATAAGGGTGAAAATTTAGAATTGTATGTATTTTTCAATGCTGAATCATGAAAAAATAAAAACAAAAAATGTTGTCCAAAAAATAAAAAAAAATTTGGGGTGGACCACCCTTAACATTTAGGGGTATGAAAAATAGACGTTGGCCGATTCTCAGACCTACCCGATAAGCACACAAAATTTCATCAAAATCAGTCCAGCCGTTTCGGAGGTGTTTGGCAACAAACACCGCGACACGAGAATTTTATATATTAGAAGATATTTTGCAAAATATTTTATTTAGTGTTGCGAAACTTTCGGTCAGTGACTTTCAGAGAGTCAAGAAGCATGAACGACCGACATCCTATTTCCGAATTAATTGTTATATTTTTATACAAAACACTGATTCTACTCTTTGCACACAAATCGTCACGTTAAGCACATATTTTGTCAATTATTGTAATGGGAATACAATGCACACGCAAAAACATAATTTATTGATTATCTAATGAAGGGTTCCCATGAAATTTTTTATTTTAACCGCTTTTATTTCCGTTCAGTATTTTTTTTACGGCAAAAATTTTTAGTACCTATTTTTATTCTTAATTCATCAGTTTAATGAAAATTATTCAGAGGTAAATCCGGCAATAATGTCTAGATGTATTCTACACTCAACTACACTTACACTAACAATGCGAACAAAGCTCATATCCTGCTTTGCTGATATATTAAACTATTTACTTATATATTATGACTGCGACTATC
Source organism: Mongoloraphidia duomilia (assembly GCA_039654895.1). NCBI lineage: Eukaryota > Metazoa > Arthropoda > Insecta > Raphidioptera > Raphidiidae > Mongoloraphidia > Mongoloraphidia duomilia. The sequence continues at coordinate 52,002,525 of CM077516.1, forward strand.
ACTGAATCACTACACAAGAGTTTTTTTTTCTTTATGAAATATAATCCCTCGACGAGTCGACAGCCAAGTATTTTCTTATCGTAATTTACTTTTCCTTAAGTCATGTTTTCAGACGAACAGAAAAAAATTTGCATTGTCAAGGCGTAAACCATCGTTTTATCAACTGTTTTTATCCTTATATTTTTTTTTGTACTGATACCACGATTGGGCAGACATATTGTAATTTTGAGTTTTTTTTTAATCTGAGTGCACCTGTAGTACACTGCCAAGTTCTACACTATAGGACATATTTTACCACAAGCAACTCCGCCGACTTTTCACTCACTGCAAAACTCGAATCGGTCCAATTTTTTCCCTCTATTGTAGATGTGGAGGTTTTCGAGTTCACTACAATCCCCGAGTTTCAATTTGGTGTCACTTACGGTTTCGGAGATGGATTCGAAAATATCTAATTTGGTCACCACTCACTCACGTCTTATCGATCATCAAAACCTCTAGGCCACTTCCGGTGGTCGTGGTGCTAGAGGGATGAAAATTGGCATACAAATTGGGTGTAAGTTACATATAAAGAAAAAAATTCAAATATTAAAATTTTCTCTCGCGGCGATGCTCCCATGCCCAAAATATTACTGTATGAAATAATTCTTAAACGCTGGAGTAAATAACAGATACCGAACAAAAAGAAATGAAGTCCCACTAAAAACAAAAAAGTAGTGAAATCTAAAACTTGGCTAAGTTCAAAGTTCGCTAAGAGAATAAAAGACGAAAGACTATAAAGCTCTGCCTAGCAGAGCAAGTTAAAAAACTTGGCCAAGTTAAAAAACAAAAGCAGGTGTGTCGTGTTCACACTCGAAAACAGTGAAACTTCCCAATTCGGGAGATACGATTTTAGCATGGCGTTATTACATTTTGTTAATATTTGCTCCCTGTTAAAGATTTTTGTTATTTTTTTTAACGGACTGGTTCTAAATATATCTACTTTATAGTAATGATTTTATGATTTATTTTTAAAAAATTCCTTTTAAACAATAAAAAAATTATTATAATTTGGAAAAATAAAATAACTGCACTTTGTGCCTCTTTTTTAAAGACAGTTGTTAACTCAGCTCGTTAACCGGTTGCTTACTAATTGTTAGAAATGTCAAACCCTCCAGGTTCAAATCCCGAATTACACAAAAAAAATTGTTTTTTTCTATGATAATATTTATCGAGGATAATATGTATTTGGGAATTCTAGATTAGAAAAATTTTAATTAATTTTTTGAATATCATCTGCGAGCTAAAAAGTTTCACTTAAAAAAAATCATTTTCTCTTCTCGCGAAAGCTCCAGTTACACAACTTTAGATAGTGACTTTTCATGGCCAATACATTTTCTTACTGAACTTGGTCGTACTTTAAATCTGAGCACTTTTGTTGGGATTATATCTATTGTTATACCATGAATGTCGTATTTTGTAACGGATAAAACTAATTATTTATACTATACAATAATACATACCATTTATACGATTTTAACGCTCTAAAAAAACAAGTTTTTTACATTTATATGGTGTGTGTATAATATGTAAAAATTGTAACACTTTTAAATACATTTCAATTTATTGGAATTTAACTTCTTTAATGTTAACAACCACAATACGAGAGAAGAATGGTGGAAAAATTAAATAAACATTAGAGCACAAAATTTGGGGCTCCGTTAGTCCGTATAAAAAATTGTTTACATTTTTTGAGATAAATTAATAGAGACGGCAGAGATTTCCAGATATTTCTATTGAATGCAGTAAATACTATAATGAAAAAACTATAATATTGTCACATAGTAAATGAAATCGTGTTAATTGGCATTCAAATTTAGGGGTTGCAAGTAGAATAAGGTCGCACACTAGTGAGCAAACTTTTTTGAGTCGCGCCCCTTTTCATAATTACATCAATATGTGCGCCTGCATTAGAGTTACATTGATATTACAAAAAAGCAAGTTCAACATGAGCGTGAAGACAAAAATATTGGTTAATATATTTAAAATACAAACAATTATAAAAGACAAATTGTAAAAGGAGCTTGCCTTGCAATAGGTAGGGTGGAAGCTCTTTTATATTTTTGTACATTTTGGTGCCAACATGAAAAAACCAAGTTATCCAACATGGCCGACCCCGAGACAACTTTTGGCGGCCGAAAAACCGCTACATTTTACCACTTTTTTGCTCTTTTCAAAATATCTCAGAATCGGTCGACTTAAGCGATTCTTCCATTATGTAATGTTTTAAAGAGGATTACATTTCCTACAATTTTCTTTCCTATACCACTTTTCTGTGGCACGAATGGTAAGCGCGCTACAACTTCTTGAAAATCACGCGCTTTTTGTAACCTTGGTAACCAATGCTTAAAAAGTAATGTCCTTTTAATAGCTTTATTTGTTGTGTTCTTCACTGAATTTTAAATTGAAGCAAGGAGCGCCCTAAATCGTACTTTTTGTTCCTCATCAATATCTTTAAAAATTGAGAAATTATAGGCAGTCATAGTTGAAATCATCATAGAGTTTTACGCATTTTTTTAACACGCGTTAAAACTTACAAGTACCTTTTACACCGAATATAAAAAATCCGTCTAGGAATCCATAGGAAATGTAATACCCTAAACGATGCTTTTTATACTATCTCGATAACTTAAGAAATGTTTGTTATAAGCTTTAAGTTCAATTAAAATCAATTCTTTTCTTCTATTTGTCAATTGGACCCCCCAAATCAGAATTCGTTTATTTAAGTCCGTGATTGGGGTCACCGAACTCTATATATGTACCAGTAGATTCGGAGAAAATAAGCTGTAACAGACGGATGGACGGACGGACAGACAGACAGACACGAGAGTGATCCTATAAAGGTTCCGTTTTTTTCATTCTGAGATACGGAACCCTAAAAAGCGCGTGATTTTTAAGAAGCTGTAGCGCGCTTACCATTCGTACCATAGAAATGTTGTGGAAATAAAAATTGTAGGAAATATAATCCTCTTTAAAAGATTACATAATGGAAGAATCGCCTAAGTCGACCGATTTTGAGATATTTCGAAAAAAGTAAAAAAAGTGGTAAAATTTAGTGGTTTTTCAGCCGCCAAAAGTTGTCCCGCGGTCGGCCATGTTAGATAACTTGGTTTTTTCATATTGGCACCAATATACAGGGTGTCCTCAAAGACACTTAACACACGCCTACCACATGTTCCTGAGACCAAAATAAGTCGATTTAAGCAAACTTAGCTTCTTACAAAATGGCTTAGTTTGGACGCTATACGGCCCTGAAGTTACAATTTTTAAAATCATTTTTTTGTTATGAATTTAAAACGGCTTGTGCAATTTTGCTAAAATTTGGCGCGTTGACATAGTTTTATGGAACAAAAAAACCCATATCAAAATTATGATTAATATTAATCCATAGGCCTAGAACTCGGATTTTTTAATATTTGAACGTTTCAAATTTCTACGCCAATGGAAGAAAAGGGGTTTAAGTATAAAATTTAGATTCAGTAACTTATTTGTTACAAAAAAAGCTACTCTTAATAAGACTCAGTTACTCTCATGGTTTTTGAGAAATTTGTATTTTAATAATAAGTTGATCAATAATAATACGTTGATAATAATAAGTTGATCAATAAACAAAAAAGATGGCCATGCTTTTTTCTAAGAATAAAACTGGCGATAATGAAGAAGTTATGCAAAGAGTAAATTAATTTTCTTCGTCGTATAAATCTTTGTATGCGTGAAAATGGTGGACACTTGGACCACTTTTTATGACATATTTATTTATTTCTATTCATGTTTTAATAACTTTACTGCGAATTATTAAAATACAAATTTCTCAAAAACCATGAGAGTAATCGAGTCTTATTAAGAGTAGCTTTTCTGAAGCAAATAAGTTACTGAATCTAAATTTTATACTTAAACCCCTTTTCTTCCATTGGCGTAGAAATTTGAAACGTTCAAATATTAAAAAACCCGAGTTCTACGCCTATGGATTAATATTAATCATAATTTTGATATGGGTTATTTTGTTCCATAAAACTATGTCAACGTGCCAAATTTTACAAAAACGCACAAGCTGTTTTAAATTTATAACAAAAAAATGATTTCAAATTTGTAACTTCAGAGCCGTATAGCGCCCAAACTAAGCAATTTTGTAAGAAGGTAAGTTTGCTTAAATCGGCTTATTTTGGTCTCAGGAACATGTGGTAGGCGTGTGTTAAGTGTCTTTGAGGACACCCTGTATACAAATACAAAAAAAAATCTTCTACCCCACCTTTTGCAAGGTACAACGTCTGAACTAATGTCAAAATAAAGAGATAAACAGTGAAATCAGGACAATTTTTAATGAGACAGATGAGCTTGGAATTTTTCTGCGCTTTCTTATGAAAATTTTCGCACAACCTTTTTGAGGCGTGCCTCCCGTTTACACACCTTTGCTCTAGGTATAACTCGATCGGTTACGTATAAAAAATAAATTGATGTCAGGATGTCAGAGTATACCAAGACCATAATGTTAGTAATGGACGCCAACTGGCTTGATACTTCTTCAGAATAGCACGATGTTGTTTCTATTACTATTTAATTACCAGTTTCAGGTTTACATTTATTCCAGTAATAAGCCAACTGTAATTACATACCAACTATTTTCTGTAATCGGCAATCATTGTTATTATTGATAATGCGGTTTGTTTTTGTTTTATACTTGTTGAACGTGACAGTCCGCTTTCAGAACACGAATGAAAAATATATAACGTAGTGCCTTCATCTCTACGTATACATTTCTGGACAAAATTAACACACCATTTAACCACTCTGTAATATTTTTAGTCTTGACGGAATTTTATTGAAATGAAAGTACGTTTTGTTTTATGATGATTAATTTTCTGATGAACTTTGGGTAAGTTTTAAATCACCAGATGCTCATGAACAAGTACGGCGTAGACCTAGTGAAAAATTTGCTCATGGAGGCTGATTTTTTATCTCCAATATCTCTGCATTCTGCAATACACTATTCAGTGGTGGGTCAAGAATGTTCTTGGAAGGTTTGTGCTTCAACGCCGGCACAGAGTTGTAGAGATATTGCAGACAGTAAATCATTTTCCAGGCCTTCGCCATACTCATTCACGATCATCTATTCTAACGGTTCCAGCTTTCAATTACTCCTTCAATACTAAAAATGTAACGGAAATACCATGTGGTGCGTTAATTTTAACCAGGATTGCCCATAAAATAAAGTCCCCGCTAGGGGTCTGTCGTTCATTTCGTACTGGCTAATTTCGAGAAGCCCTAGACGGATTTTGGTGCGATTTTTTTTACCCGACTACGAAAAAAAGGAGGATTATGATTTTTCACTATTATATTATAGAGCATATCTCTCAAGGAATGATTAGGTGTACTGTATAACAGTAATCTAATACAAGGGGGTCGAGCAGTAACGATTTTAGTGAAGCAAGTTGTCGAAAAAACGGCCGTGCGGACGCTTTTTTGACTTATGCAAATGCTACCTAAACCAGTACATATGTATATATTTAAACAATGTATGTAAGAATTATATTGAAAAGTCCACGACAGCATAAATATACATATAAGCCTAGGCGCGAGCCCATCGTGTGCGCTTATACGTGCCCTAAGTTTTGTTGTTGAATCTTATTAGACACTTATAGAATATCAAAAAACCATTAGTCGCATTCTGGTCGTTTAGCCGCCATATTGGATATTTTGATTAATATTCTTTGTAGTGTATCTTCGTAACCAGAGGTCCAATTTTGACTTTTTTGGCCCCATTTTACTCCTCTTATGAAGGAAAGCAAGTTTTGTCTTTATACTTTATCTGATATAAAGTTTGATTTAAGGAAAAAATAGAAAATACATCTAAATGTTCTGAAAGTCAATTTCTGGAAACTTATGTCAAGCTTGCCGTAAAAGCGACCGAGTAGATGTTATCTTCGACGTTTACAAGGAAAACAGTGTGAAAGGGTTTGAGAGGTCCAGGTGATCGAAAAACAACCCGTAGTATATGGAGCATTAAATGACACTATACACCGCTTCATGTAGATACCGACTCTTATTGGGCTTCGGCTAAAAACAAACAATCGTTACAGTCATATTTTCTCGAGTGGATATGTCGGAAAGAAGTTGCTCCAAAGAGTTTCACTATTACTTATCTAGGCGGAGTTACTAAAAGAAGGTAGGCCAAGATGTTTAACTATAAGATCGAGCGTCTATAATTTACAATTTAATTCAATTCTTAACTATAAGGGATTGGATCATCGGTAAAGAGCGGAGTTTGGCTTCTGATCATGAAGAAGCCGATAACAGGATCCAAATCCATGTTTCCCAATTTCGCTGACTGCTACGTCACCTCAGAACCAAGTAGTTATTTGTTCCACGGATATACTGATGTCTTTGTTAATGATTTTATCATTATCAAAAAAGTGGGAAAATATGTGCCTTTCAGAACTCAGGATTGCTTTTGGTGTTAGAAAAACATTTCGCTATATTCCACTTCCTTCCCTAGTTACCGAAAACAGAATGCCTTAAGCTGTTTTAGGAGCTTTAATGGCTATCATTCGCTAACAGGTTGCGATACCACAAGTCAGTACCAACTTGGCAGTTTTGGAGGTAGCAGAATCTTGTGCTGAAGACCGGTTGTTCGATTTTGGCAAGGCTGACTGAGGAGATGTGAAAACAGAACCGAAGAATTTCTAGTGCGTGCACTTGGCTCAAACTTACGTATAATGGATAAATTGCGTTTTTATCAGTATCATCACAAGAAGGTACATAATTTTCAAGACCTAGTACCCACATCAAGATCAATCCGCTTTCATATAAGGAGAAGCTATTTGCAATGTTATAATGGCGTCATGCATTAGAGATGTCTGCAGAACTTAATCAACTAGATGAATTTTTTGTTCCAAAAATAACTGAAAATGCATCCGAACCTAAAGATTTCCCTAAACCTTGTAATTGTCAGAAGTGCTTCAGGGAAAATATACGCCCCTGCGGACGACTGACCATCATATGTTGTGACTTTTGCAAATGCCAAGGGAGTGATTTGTAAATTGGATCAATTCAAAAACCCTTATAGGTAAATGATTTTTAAAACAAACTTTGAATTATTATTTTTGAAACTCTTATAGTTTTATATAGAGGTTTTTGTTACATTTAAAAATTTTAAAAAAGAAATATTTTTTTATTGAAAAAAAAAGAATTTTTAAGAATTATTTCCTACCCTTTATGTTTTGATTATAAACCAAAATCAAGCTTTATGAAAAAAATACCGACTTAATCTAAAAAGTTGTAAAGACCAAATCTGTTCGTCTTTCGAAAATGTGTAAGGATAGGCTTAATATCGCTGAAATCTAACAACGGGTTATGAAGATACAGTTAAAGGAAAATATAATAGAATATCCAATATGGGGGCCAAATGGCCAGGATTTTAATCATGTGACCAATACTTTTTGATAATTCTATGGGTATATAAACAAGAACCAACAATAAAACTTAGGCCACACAGAAGTGCACACTTGAGATGAACTTATAGCTCCTTTACTATAATATTATAATATTATTAGTCCACAATAACCGTGCGAAGCCAAGGTAGGTCGCTAGTATATTACCTATAATATGTATAAGACAGTATTGTAAACTCATAATATTGTAGTTTTATAAAAAAATGTAACCTTAATAAAAGTATAGTAGGTACATAAAAAGTTTTAATAATTAAGTTGGCGCCGATCTTAAAATTTTATTCTTTGTCTCTTTTTCGTGGCTTTTTAAGAAGGTTCAATTTTTTTATAAAAAGTTTACTTGTTATTTATAGGTAGGTACCTACTTTTGTTAAACGATTTAAAAACTGTGACTCCATAGAACATGATTTCATCTGGAAGGCATTGGTGAAACAAGGAGTAAATGTTAAATACATAAGAATCATACAGAACATCTACGTAAACAGTAAAGCGAAAATAAAGTTGGATAGAACTGGTGTCGAATTTCCAATAAATAAGGGAGTCAGGCAAGGTGACCCTTTATCGCCAAACATCTTCAATGCAGTTCTGGAAGAAATATTTCGTAATCTAGATTGGTCTACCAAAGGTATAAATATTAATGGGAAAAAACTATCAAACTTACGTTTCGCGGACGACATAATTTTGATGTCTCACAGCTCACAGGAACTTAAAATAATGCTAACAGACTTGATAAAAGAAAGTCTTAAAGTGGGCCTTGAAATGAATCTAGAGAAAACAAAACTTGTGGCGTCTTAATAAAATAACTGATTTTATGAACGTCCTGTACTAATGAATGTATTATGAAATGTATATTTAGTTATATAATTTGAGTTCAATATAAAACTGTATTTCCTTCTTAGTTCAAATCATAATAAATTAGTTTTGCATTCAGTGACAATCTTTGTACAAATTATTTCATTACCGCAAAACATAACAGTGGCGACGAGGATCGGATACATCAACAATGCCTGGAAACGAAAATACTGCTACTACAACTTCAAATTACTATTCTTCAAATCAATTATGTGAATTCGACGACAAAAGTATTAACTGGGAAACGTGGAAAATGAAATTTGAAAACTACTTAGTGCTAGAGAAAATAACTAATGAAGATTACAAAAAAGCATTACTTCTAAATTCAATTGGTTCAAGAGCTCTGCAAATGCTAATTTCAACATGCCGACCCAGCAAACCTACAGCGTTAACACTTTCTCAAATCATGAATAAACTAGATACGTTATATAAGAAAGTTACAATAAAGTCGACAGAAAGAATAAAATTTTTTTGTGAAAAACAACGACCAAATCAATCACTATTAGATTTTGCAAATAATTTGAGAGATTTGACAGTCAACTGCGAATTTCCAAGTCAATTCTTTGAAGAAGCTTTAGTGACAGCATTTATTATGGGACTACAAGACGATAATATACGGAAGAACCTTCTACAAAAAGAAAATGTGACACTAGAAGAGACAATCGTACTTATGTCGAATAACAATAAAAAGGAACTAATAAAAATTCAAGGAAAGGAAATTGAATACGTAGAAGAGTACACATACCTATAGGTCAAACAATATCAAGAGACAAGAATTTAGATAAAAAACTAAATAAGAGAATTGGAAATTCCTGGAAATCATTCTGGTCGCTAAAACAAATCATGAAAGGAGACATCCCTATCAGTCTGAAATCTAAAGTTTATAACACATGTATTTTGCCATCACTTACGTATGCCTCTCAGACGTGGTCTTTAACAAAAAACCAATCAGAAAAACTCAAAGTATCTCAAAGGAGAATGGAAAGATACATGCTCAATGTTACATTAAAAAACAGGATTAGAAATAAAGTAATAAGAGCGAAAACTAAGATCCACGATGTATCACACATTATTAAAAAGAATAAATGGAAATGGGCTGGACATCTCTCACGTCTACATAACAATAGATGGGCAAAAATAACTACTCAATGGGAACCATTAAACTATAAAAGAAAAGTGGGACGTCAACGACGGCGCTGGAGGGACGAAATAGACAACTTCACTGGCAAGTTATGGCACAGGATTGCAGAGGACAGACAGGAGTGGAAAGTAAAGGGGGAGGCCTTTGCCCAGCAGTGGGATTGATGGCTTATTATTATGTTTGATTTGTTCTTTTTCACGTACTTTTAAATTTCAATCGCTTCTTTTTAAGAGTTATAAAAAGTAATCGTAAAAGTAATTGTATAATTTTGATTAATTACTTTTAAAAACGAATGTAACTTTAATCGTACTCAAATACATTTTATTGTAAAGTAACTGTAATCGTACTCATTTACTTTTTTTGAGTAATTCGCACAGCTCTGGTACATATCACTGAAATTTCTTAAAAAAATGCTGGAAATTATATAAATTATATATATCTAATATCTAATATTTTTCTTTCCGTTAACTAATTAGTAAAGCTTACGACATTGATGTATTTATAGTGTAAACAGTAAACACCCCTAAAAATATGTTATATTTTCTTATAGTGGAACTTTTTGTATCTCACTTGGCATGATAGTTGTGGAATTAGTTTTTAGAATTAGACAATACAGGTATACTGAAAAAGTTGAGAAAAATATCTTATATAGCGGTTTAATTTTAGTATATTAAAAGTTGGCACACGTTTTCGGATTGTTAACAAAAGCAATCAACCGAAACACGCAGGTACACGAGTAGAATTTGTTCATCGGAATGCCATTTAATTATTAGCATTACAAAAATACTCGGTACCTAGATACTTGGAAAGTTAAAAATATAATATGACTGATATAATAAAGGCAATTCAGATTTTAGCGTATAGTTTGTGGGAAATTTTGAATAGGTACGTCATGGAACAATATAAAAAATGAAAATGTCAAACTAACGAGCAAAAATATTTTAATGTAAATTTTATAGATTCCAAGCATTTTTATCAATTACGTACTCGTAAGTAGTAAAAATGAGTTTTTAATTATATTTTACACAAAAAAATACGATGGTCATTTAATATTCTATTCATTAGCTGCAAAAAATTTCAATTTTGTATTTAAAGGTCAAGGCAAACGGGAATTTATCCTTTGTACCTGTGTTGCATTGGTTGTATAAAATTGTAACTGGAAATCAAATAGAATTTTTATGAAACTTAATTGTTTCGCTATTTAAATTAAAACCGTCTTCACATCACGCGCCATCTAAGAACAAAATAACAGCTAATTTTTCAGCTATAATATAATAATATTATGTAGGTAGATCTTTTTTACACTGAGAATAAAAAAAAAGTTTTTAAATGTCAAAAACAACTATTTAAAAGTAGTTCCGGCGTCGATAGTTAACCTAATACAGTGAAATCTGTCTTCATGTATAGAATTCTACATATACAGGGTGGCACATCTTAAACAATGCAGTGAAATATCTCGTAAACGGCACAAACCATAAAAAAAATGTTTTATACAAAAGTTATAGAGTGTCAAGGGGGACAGAAGACTGTGATATCAGATTTAACATAGGTGGTGCTGTGAAGGTCAGGCGAAGGTCAGCTTAGATTTTTTAATTGTAACAGTGCATTTTTATTCCAGAATACGATACAGTATTTAATAGTGAACAGTAAATTATTAAGGTACATATAAGCTAAAGTTAATAAATATTGAGATATTTACAAATCAAATAGCAAATTTAATTTGTCAATTCGGTACTTTTATGAATTGAATTCAAGCCAAGAAGGCCTGTGCGTAATATCATGGCTATCTGCTATGCCATAATTTATCTAATTGTCGTTCATTTTGGCCGTTATTTAATTTCTAGATATCTCATATTTATTAACTTTAGTTGATATGTACCTTAATAATTTACTGTTCACTATTAAATACTGTATCGTATTCTGAAATCAAAATGCACTGTTACAATTAAAAAATCGAAGCCGAACTTCGCCTGACCTTCACAGCACCACCTATGTTAAATCTGATATCACAGTCTTCTGTCCCCCTTGACACACTATAACTTTTGTATAAAACATGTTTTATGGTTTGTTACTGTTTACATATTTCACTACATTGTTTAAGATGTGCCACCCTGTATATAAGAGACATTTCTTAAGGACAATTAATTTTTATACCCCGTCATTTAGTCTTATATTAATTAATGTAGTCTCTACATTACGGTCACACTAGGTATGATGGGCATGAGTTGGAATATTTTGTTTATGACAAATCCAACTTCATCTCTCTTAAGCCGGACTCAAACGACAGGTGTACTTAGCAAGTACACCAATATTGGTATACTTGGCAAGTACCCCAGCTCACAGCCATTGACAGGTAATGGCGCTCATACGAAGTGTGCAATGTTTGTTTAATACGCCAGCAAAATGTTGGCGGGATGAATAGATGAGCGTTGACCATCATGAATAGCGGTCGTTCTGAAAATGTCGTTGCTTGTGCAGGGTTTGTGGTTAATGGTTATGTGTGCGTGTTATTTAAAATACAGACTGAATAGTAGCGACGCCAGGAGACACAAATTATATGTACAACTCGTGTGAACGCAACCACAAATGTGGACATGCATCGACTGGTCAAGTGAACCAATAATGGTGATGCCTTTGAATTAGGGCATCGAACCCGGTTTTTCCCGGTTCCAAAAGAACCGGTTTTTCCCGGTTCCGAGAAGCAAAATAAAAACCGTTTCCTAAATATAAAAGCCCGGGTAATTCGGTTCTTACGGTTCTTGCAAAAAACTGATTATTTGATAAGTATGTAATTAAAATACTTAAAAAGACTATTGTTCTTAAAATAAATAATTCTTTGATATGGAATTTATTGTTTAATTTACGATCTTTCCCTTGTATCATGTTCGTAATGAACAAAACTCTAAAATAAATAACATTAAAAATAATCTGCTTACTGTTTTATAGCAAAGAACCAATAAAACCGAAAGAACCGAGTACCCGGTTCTGGTATAAGTTCAGAACCGAAAGAACCGGTTCTCAAAATATGGCCGGTTCTCGATGCCCTACTTTGAATGGTGCTATTTTTACCGATAGACGACAGGACTCTGACCAGTACTCACCAGTAACCATTGGCGTAACTAGGGATTTTTTCCAGGGGGGGGCCATGGCCCTTTCAATCTGAGAACTGAAAATCACTATTATGAGATCTTTTATTGTCAGTAATTTAATAGTCATTAAATGCTATGTTTAAAAAAAACAGTAAAAGTTGCTTGTCTTGTATGAAGTTTTTATTTTGAGTGGCTGCTATTTTTTAAGTATAATAATGAAAATACAAAATTACAGAATATTGCGCTTGGTTCAAGTTTTGGTACCCCCAAACGGTTACTTTCAATAGTTTGTAATAATTTTAAGTCGACTTTCTTTATTCTTACGTCAGCACTCTGAGCTACGTGACGTAATTATTCTAGGGGGGCCCCGTCACCTTCCAGGAGGAGCCTGGCCCCCCTTGGCCACCCCCTAGTTACGCCAATGGTAACCAATAATTGTACAAGTAAACCACTCACACGGCATGGCAAGTATACGCCATTACCAAATATTGGCCAAGTATACCAGACGTCTGAGTCGGGCTTTAAGTCGATGCATGTCTATATACTTGTGGTTGCGCTCACACGAGTTGAACATATAATTTGTATCTCCTGGCGTCGCTACTATTCAGTCTGTATAAGAAGCGGGTTAAAGAAACCCTGCACAAGCAACGACATTTTCAGAATGACCGCTATGCATGATGGTGAAACTCATCCATGCATCCCGCTAACATTTTGCTGGCGTATTAAAAAAACATTTCACACGTCGTGTGAGCGCCATTACCTGTTAATGGCTTTGTGAACTGGGGTACTTGCCAAATATACCAATATTGGTGTACCTGTCAAGTACACCAGTTGTCTGAGTCCGGATTTATGTGTACTAGCAAATTTACTTGTATAACTTCAGAAATTTCCTAAAATTCATCATTTTACTTTCCAATGCTAGATAATAGGCAACGGTTTCTAGTTGTTATATGCTAAATTGCTAACCATGTATAGCATAGCACACTAGACGAAGACATAGCCAATTTTGAACATGTAAAAATAGAGTGGCGCAATTTGTTTGCCGATTCGTATTTAGGGGGTCCCATTTTTGGGTTCAAAGGTAAAAAAAAGTTTTTCGTGAACAACTCGAAAACGGTTAAATTATCTGCAAAAAAGATTCTTTAAGATTTTCCGTAAATGCAACTCTACTTGAGATAATGTCCAATAAGCATGCTCAAAGTGAAGGGCAATTTTTAACGCGAAACGAAAAATGTGCCCGTTGCGTCGTTTAAGTATTTCATAAATGGTTGCTTTGACGAAAAAATGTTCAGGAAGGAAAATGAACGGCAGATAAAGCGATTCGTTACCATTAATAGTTATTAGTGTATTTGCCATAATATGGCACATACACTATTGGCGTCGGTCGGATGGCGGGACCTAGGGGTCGGACCAAAATTTCTCGACGTTTCATAGCCTCCTGAACACTTTGGCACCATTTTTGAAAATGTTTATATTTATATATATATATGTGTGTGTGTGTGTGTGTGTGTACACGATGACTCTCGACAGACTTAATCGATTGAAACGAAATTTGGTACACACATTGGAACCCATCACCGCAAGAAGCCTATTTAAAATGGGCCCGATCGGACCATTTTCAGGGTTGTATTTAGGGGTTCCAAAAAGTTTTTGGGCCCAAAAATACCGAAAAATTTGTCAGAATCGTTTCAAAATTGAAATTTAACTCTTTAGTAAAGATTAAAATGTGCTGCTAAAATTTTAATAAAATCGGCCCGACAGGACCGGACTTTCAAATTTTATGAAAACACTAGTTTGTTGATACGGATTTACTTATGGAAGGGTGTATTTAATTGGGTGTACTGATAAAATCCATATCTAATATTGAAATTTAGAAAAAATTAATTATTTTAAGGGATGTATTAAGGGATTAAATTTTTTATTTTGTCAAAAAACAAACTTAAGTTTACATAATAATGCCACAATGCCTGTATATCAGCAAATACACTATATTGTCGGCAGGGTTTGGCACTGCGACCCGAGTTTTTTATTACTTTCAATTAAAACAACAAAAAAAATTATAAACGTGTTTTTTTTATTTTCCAGAAAAACAAAAATAAAAAAGATCTGTTTTTAGACTATAAAAGGTGAATAATAAACACTAATCTTTCTAAAAAGCTGATAAAATGCACTTTTGAACTACTATAAAAGAAATTTTCCTGTAACATTTCCTGTGATTTGTGAAACTATAAAGAAACGCGATGACATACAGATACGATATCATTTTATTTATATTCTGTATATACTACTTATTAATAATGTTCCTACAGTCAACACAGGTAGGTATAAAAAAACGTTTTCCGCTATTTCATTGTTCAATCTTGATGAGAAAATGCAATAGCGTATTCTCTCGAAATTAATAATTTTATAACATCTTACAGTCAGCACACCCCTAACATGGACTATTAATCATTTTCCTTTATTTCTAAATCTAATTATTATTTACGCACTTTTGTAAAAATAATCATTTCACAAAATGTCATTGTCAAAACTGCAACCATTCTGCAATTTTTGAAAAGTCTGACATAACTTATACTCGTAAATAAATTAAATAAAATTTAACTGGCAGCTAAAGGTAGTTGATAGATTTTTTTATAAAGAAGGTGATTGGATGAGTAGTCAATAAACTAGTCATGATTAATCCCTGCATTTTTAGAAAGAAAAAATCATTTTACAACCTATGTCACAGTCGGGAGCCGAACCCGATCCTTTCTACTGTGCACATTCTGCCGCGAAAGTAGAAAGGATCGGGTTCGGCTTCCGACTGTGACATACGTTGTAAAATGATTTTTTCTTTCTAAAAATGCAGGGATTAATCATGACTGGTTTATTGGCTGCTCATCCACCTTCTTTATTCCAGAAGTTCAGCCGTATAAACAGATTTTTTATATTTTAGTTTAACTTTCCAGTCCAGATATCTACCTACTTTTTATAATTTTAATAATTTGTTGATTGTTCAAAGTTATTATCGGTTTGCAAGACTTCAAAAGAAGATCATCAATGTTATTATTTTCCACAAACGCTGATCACGATCACAGTACTGGAAATTAAACTAGAGCAATATTTGATTACAAAATACTGCAACCTTGCGGTTTTAATTTAAAAATGTTCATAAATTATCATAAGTAGTACTTACTAGTATACTATATAGGTACTTATAGTAGCATTGATTAACATTATTTAATAGTTAGTCAGTGAGTAGTAAGTAGGTATATACCAAAATTATAGTAGGTACCTATATTATCACATAAAATGAGATTTTTAAACACACACAAAATATTATATTATAATTGAATTATATTATTAAGATATTTTAATTTACTATAACTTACTTAAACAGCTCATTTACGTATCACGAAAGACAGCATAATTGTCACCGCGTGTACACATACTAATTAATTACTTCATTAAAAACACTTAATTAAATAAAATTTGAACCAAACAAAATATGTAAACAATTTGTCACTAAAGTTAAAAATCATTAAAACAAAAAAACTGCGCAAAACAAAATATAATTTTAAAACAAAAAACTAAAAACAAATGTTTGGTGGTCAAAAAAAAGCAAAATAAATCAATTTATTCCACAAAAATGATGATTAAAAACTTGTATATACGACCTTACATCATCATACTGGTCGTATTTTAAAAATAAGTCTGCAAGCGTAGAAGAAGAAATCACTAGCAACGCGCGGTGTCAGTTAAAAACACATCTATGCAAGGTATTTTTATCACTGCAGCATAGAAATGTCTGTAGTTGTTCACTGTTGCAAATTGGTCCAGTAATTTAGCAAGGACGGAATCACAATGTTATTAGATCAATGGTCATCTTCCAAACGACACAACCCACACTTTAATATTAAACGATAAAAAGCACGTGTAGAATATAGAATGTGCTCTTAGTGATAGGCGACTTATTATGAGTGCTGCTCGAGTTGCCGGTAAGCGGCAAACCGGCTTCGCTCTCTCGCAATGTACATGGAACACTGACAGTTGTTACCACATTGCCATTGGCAGCCGCGTGTTTTATCTATTGAATGACACATAAACAGTAAACACACTACCAAAACGGAAATTATTTACCAAATATCCTGCACAATTGACTCCAATAGCGCATACATATTTCCAAGCGCTATCGTATTGGAATCTATTCAGTGAATTTAATCAAATCGATTCACATTATTTAACAGACTTCATGCCATGTATCAGGCACGTTTACGTCGTATACGCTTATCTCAGTTTCTATATTATACCCATTACACGTAATATTACGTATATTACGTTACATATCAACAAAGTCACGTTAATTTTGAGTACTTGCAGCAAATTACAAATAGCGTCAATGTCACAATTGTATACCTACAATTGTCAATATACATAACGTTATGTCGATTTCGAGTTCTATTCACATTAAAATTCCATAATATGCTATCGCCAACAGCCAACATCAATAGTCCGACCATTTTTGTAAACTAGTTGACTAGGCATTACCTTTTACGAGTTCTCGCATTGTATATCAAAAATATGCAGTGTTCCGTGAATTGTATTTTCAATATTGCTTGTTAATCTAAATTTTATAATAGAATATTTTATTTTTGACGCTACGTTGCCGATATACAAATTGACTTTCCTAAGTTCACCAAAAAGTGCAGTGTCGGGGCAAGTACAAAAGTGGGCGTGGACAAAATGAAGTTGCGCGAGGCTCCTAATATGAAAATCCCCGCGTTTTACTTATTCTAAATAGGTAGAGTTTTGAAAAACCCATTCCTTCGAAGTTCATCCTTTCGGGTATTTTTTCGAAAAACCATCGAACGTACAGCTTTGAGCGAGATTTTTGAATAAGGGCCTCGCGCGCCTTTCTAAAAACTCTAATGATTAAGTACTTCACGAGGCCGCCTCTGAAAACGTGCTAGCGAAATATCTGATATAACAGTCTAAAAGACTTCATTCACGAAATAACGTATTTTGTGTTTTGCAGTATCAATAATATTAGAGCTTTGTTCGTGTTGGCAATTGCCACTGTAGTGTAGTAGAACGTATAAAATAAATCCATGAAAATATGTCATCTTAATGGCATAGACTGGATAGTGGATAGTGGTGTCCGATAAGCAACATACGCAAAATTTTTGCCTAGCTTTTATTATCATAATTAGATATTACATCTAACACATATAAGGAATAAGCTTTAGGTCCATTTTTACTTTTGAACGCCTATAAAGGTGAAGCAAGTCTCGTAATAGCGAAAAAATAAAATAGAATTCGAGTTTTCGGATTTAAATGTTTCGTCAGTCCACATGTGCAGAGGATCAACGTATCGAAACCAAACTTAGGTTTTTTTACGAATTTCTCAGGTTGTTTTATTTTGTCTCTACTCCCCCAAATAAGGGTATAGTTTACTGATGAAAGAAAACGGCGCCAAAGATTTTGTTCACATTTCATAAATCGATATGAATGAATGAATAATTGTGAATTATAGACGCTCTAAATCGATATGACCCTACAATACGTCACCATTTATTTGTTTCGAGAGAATCCAGAAAGGGTAGTTTGCTGAATGCTGATGAAAATTTGCGATCGTTGAGTTGAGTGAGACTGTCAGTGCAATAAGCCGTGCCATTTATTACATTATGCTACATTAGCTCTCCTAATATTGCTAAAATAGCGGAAATTGTTTCAGACTGACCAGAGTCAAGTCACCCACATTTCTCAATAATACGACTTATGCATACTTAGAAGGTGGGTATGACACTTAAGTAGCTCCAAAAAATAGGATTACAAGATTTTTGGAATTATAATATTATGTACATTGTAGGTACATATTACCCTACTATGGCTGGATTCACAGGTAAATAGTCGACTGTACGCAAAGAATTTGTATTACTCTTTCTGAAAAACAGGATCAGTTCGAATTAACAAAATGGAACGCCCGTGTCGTCACGTGTGTTTCTTTAAACTCGTCGGAGCTACTCGCGCAAATAAAAAAGAAAACTACATGTATGTGTGAGTAAATGTTCCAATGAGAAACACATTTTAATTAAATTCTATATTTTTTGTAAAAATTTTCCTCACAGGAACACAGTTAAAGAATTCTCATGAAAATATTCAAAACTTTCCTGTACATAATCATGACCTCATAAATTAAGCTTCAGGTAATAAATTTACGAAGTGGGACATTGAGAACGTTTTGCGAGGTAGGTACTACGTTTTGCGCCACCCCTTATGACCATATTATATGCAAGTATTTAATACATATAAGCAGGCATATGGGTAGTACATCTGTTGTACTATGTATGTACAGTTCATGCATATTATATCTTGTGCCGACTTAACACATATCGCCATGACTGTACCACCACAACTTCGCCTCTTCGCCCCGAGTCCAACCGTTCGCTGTGCGATTGTGACCCCATCGAATCTTTCTTTCCTTCGTTTGCAGGGTTGGACTGAACAATACTTCGCAGTCTGCACGACCATATAAGAAGCCGTTTGTACACAATATTTTATATAATTATGTACCTATGTTTCAATTACATCCGGGCTTCTATCATAATACTATCGCAACTGTCGAAGTTGTAAAAATGAAATAATGATGATAATAATAATATGGGGCCGTTCAAGTATTGCGTAAGCAGGTTTAGGTGGTGGGGGAGTTCTGATGTTCCTTAGTTTTGATGACAAACGATAAAAAAACAATTGATGTAACGATTAAAGATTTTTTTAATACGATATTCTGTTCGAAATTTTATGAGCTTTGAGATTGATAATGACACTTTTTGGGGTAGTTTAACTCCCATATAAAATTAAGTAGAGGGAGTTAAGGGTAGGATTTTTAGTAATAATTATGTTAGTACCTACGACAATGTTCCGCAAACTCTGCTTTGTTGAAAAGTTTTTCCTCTAAATGCCACTTTTGTGTCTAATTCGCCTAGACTCTAGAGTCAAGACTCACAACAAAAACGAGAAATAATGTAGCCAATAAATTGTTACTACACCGTTGATAACTCGCGCTCATATGTAAAAAAAATCTTGCAACTTGATTTTCACCCTCTTCCAAAAAATGTCCATTTGAAAATTGTGAAATTGTGTTTTAAAGACCACCAACAGCTAAGATTATTTGGGCCCCAATTCATATTTTCAATTCATTAATTATTAGTGTATTTGTCATATGGCACATACACTATTGGCGTCGGTCGGATGGCGGGACCTAGGGGTCGGACCAAAATTTCTCGACGTTTCATAGCCTCCTGAACAATTTGGCACCATTTTTGGAAATATTTATACAGGGTGTATCACAGAAAACCGAACATAGGGAAAAGTACACAGTACAAATTAGTTAAGATCAGAGATTGCTTTGCCCTCTATTCAGAGGTCGTTACCATGGTTACCATGGTGTACGTATACAGTAACAAATGCATATTTCTGTTCATTTGACAAAATCTGGATGAACTTAAAGACAAAATCGTCGAAGTATGTTTCAATATGACTCCTGTAATGTTAGATAAAGTAAGACAAAGTTTTTGTAACCGATTAAGCCACTGCTTAATTCAAAATGGAGGTTTATTTGAACATTTTCTTTAATTTTTTATTTTAACTGTTTGTTTTGTTTAATTATTAGTTAAAAAAATATTTTCTTAATAAAAAATTGTTTCATTAATAAAAATAAATTCATTTAATATTGAAGAATTTATTTTAACTGATTTTTCTAATAATTCATTATTAGCTATTATTGTTATTCAATAATGGTTAGTCAGCGTTACCATGGTACCCATTCTCATATGTGGCCAAAGTAATCGTTGATCCTAACTAATTTGCACAATGGAGTTTTCCCTATGTTCGGTTTTCTGTGATACACCCTGTATATATATGTGTGTGTTAGCACGATAACTCTCGAAAGACTCAATCGATTTTAACGAAATTTGGTACACACGTTGGAATCCATCACCGCACGGAACCTATTTAAAATGGGCCCAATCTATAGTACCTATTTGATAAACCTGTCTTCGCCAGGTAGCTATTAAATAGTTATGGTTATTTGAAAAATTAAAATACATTTTTTCTTTTACACTTTTGTTTCGAAATATATTTGTCTCCGAGAAGAAAATCAAAAATTCCGGCTCCGTCAGATTTTGTCCCGTGCGCTATATTATACAACTGGAGTCTTCTATAAGAGGGCGTGAAAAGGACACATATTAGGAAATAATATATGTAGACGTATCAGATTACCATAGTTGCCTGGGTGAATGTGTTTTTAAACCCATCAGGCCCAAAACGTGTTATGTATTTGGATCATATATTATTTTTTGTCTGCCTGTGTAACTCTTCAATAAGTGTAACGATTTTGATGCGGTTTTCTTTATACGACAGAACATTTTTGTGGGAAATAAAGAAATAAGTCAAACAATAATTTATAAAGCAAAGACAATAATAAAAATACATTGCTGTCATTTAGGTAACTTTGGTAATATAATGTGATATAAAATTAAACCCTCGATATAACAGGCTTACGCATCTATGACAATCGACAAAAGCGCTGTATCGTGAATAAAAATGGCAGTACTGGGTCGTATCTGTGAATACATTTAAATGTGTATTTCTAATTAATTAAAATATCAAATTTCATGGAAAGCTTTTCGATTTATAAAAACATATTAGAAAAGTTCTTGTTGACATTTGTCAAGAATTTGTATTTTTTCGCTGAGGTATACTATAAATATTACGGTCCTAAGACTGTAAGGTTTTTACCTTTTATAGGTTAAGCAATATAATTATTTTTCTTTTTTTGCATAAGTATATTATTAATAAAATTGTATCAAATTCCACTCGGAACCGCACCGCACTATTTTTACAGCAGAGCGGCTACACCGACGATAGGCAATAGGCGTACAGTTCTTTAAAAAGGAAAAAAATACTATTAGCCAATGAATTTGTGCCCGTTTATCGATACATACTTACAAATGCACGAATCCGCTCGCGCTGGTACAAGGCACATTGTTTTTTAAGGATTAATACGTCGGCTTTTTTTAATTTTTATCATTTTATGTTGATATAGAAAAAGATATTTTTTGTGTTTCATTAGTTTTTTTTGCGTTCTATCCGATTAAGAAAGCCGAATTAAAATCGGCCCGCCTAATGAAGTGTTATGAATTATGATGCAATGAGCCACACATACACATACAACTCAAACACATAGCACACCTATATTTGGGTTAAATATAATAATAAACTAAAGATAACCATTGAAGATGGCGATTTTTATTATAATTTTTTAAAACACTTTACCGCGATCGCACAATGTACCACGTTTGAAATCGTAAACCTTTTGAAAAATTTAATTTTTGCCACCAGACTTTGCGTCATAGTAACATCTACCAAAATTCCAATAATTCACTTAAATTGCTTCAAAAATAGTAATACATTTGGGATGCCAGTGAAATAATTGACAATTAGTCCAGTTACACCTGCACCAAATACAAAAATTAAATATTTATAAAATGTTTTATAATACCTATAAACTATAATCCCATATACCTACTCTCACACGGAAGAAAAAAACATGAGTGCACCAAATATGTTTAATAATAATGTTTTTATTCAAAATGTTTTTTTTTATTTTGTAATTATTGCAGTGATTCTCAACAAGTGTCAAGAATCGTTGTATTAACTTTTTTGTTGACCTATGTCAATTTATCATAGTTATTTTTAACCGACTTCAAAATGTGTATTAAGCCTTGCTTTCCTCGGACGCGTGACGGGATGCGCGCGTGGTCCGCTGACGTTGCACTTATGGATAACATAACAAGTGCGTTCCTAAGTAGCGGAGCGGGGCGTGACGTGAGCGGCGTTTAAAGTGACGCTAGCGGGACCACGCTAGCGGTCGGTCGGCAGGCAACTTCGACGGGATGCGCGCGTGAGTTTCAGTACCTACAGTTTGGTAGGTATACAATCTACAAAATACATACTACTCTTGTGTTAAAAGGTACCTAAGTAACAATATAATTCACATGGTTTTTAAGTTCAATTTAACATTTACAAATTAGGAAATTCCCATAGCTTTGAACAAACTGTAAAACTTATGTTTCGTCTTTTCTCCAGTATTTTATTAGTCTGAATCCCTACAATACAAAATTTGCACTTTCCATATTTTCGACAGATAAAACAGTTAAAATGATTTACATAAAAGGTGAAAAATGCAAAGATATTAATATACCATTGTTGAGAAATTACCTTAATGTTACACACAATTTCTCTTCGGCTGAAATCGGTTGTTTGATGCATTTAAAGCATTTAAATATCTTTAAGTAGTTTCAGCAGCCTATATAGTTATAAAAATTTAAATTATGTAGAAATTGCTACGAATAATGGATTAAGAAAAAAATTTTGGTAACCGACAGATATCGACAATTATGTTTACGCGCAGTTGAAGTAAAATTTCTTTGACGTTGTGACAGATAGAGATCACTTTTTCACTCGGGCGGAGCCGGACCGGCTTATCATTATATTTCAGAAACCTTCGCGGGCGTTAGCACAACAACTCACCAAAGTTTCATCGCAATCGGAATAGTAGATATATGAACGCTTAGAAGAAAATTATTAATAAATAATAATTTTTATAAATATTGCCATTATTACTTTTAATAAAAAAAATGAAAAAAATCACGGAGTCAACTGGGTATCAATAAAATATACGAAAAAAAATTCGCGGAGCCTACTGGAATCGAACCGAGGACCTTTAGCATACAAAGCCGCGACGCTAACCGTATGGCTGTAGAAAGGACAGGCACGGTCCTATTATAATGATACATAGTCAGTCGCCCGCTTTTACACTCTCCGTCACGCGTCCGAGGAAAGCACTGCAATTCAAGCGTGGTGCAGTCGCAACGTCAGCGGACCACGCGCGCATCCCGTCCCGTCTCCGTCACGCGTCCGAGGAAATCAAGGCTTTAGGAGGAAATTCTCAGTTTCCCCTGTCCGTAGGTATGACTTGAACATTTGTTAGGTACGCTATAGAGATTAGATACATCGTTTAGACTTTAGGGCATAACATATTCTATGGATTTTAGACAGGTTTTTTATCGCTAATAATAGAAGGTACCTACTCGTAACGCGTATAAAAAAAGGTGTAATTTTCACAAAAACTTGATGATGATTTCAACATTGGCTTATAACTTCTAAAGTTTTAAAGATAATATGGGATGAAAGCGTGGGTTTCCAAAGCGACGCCGCTAGATGATTTTTCGCGCGCTGCAGTACGATTAGACATGTTTTTTCTTAAAAGACTTCATTTTGTTCGAAATTTTTTCAGCTTTCTGATTGATATTGACCTTTTTAGTCTTAAAACTAAGTAATAATATATAGGTACAAACATTTTTAATATAATTTATGCTTGAAACTAACTGTCCTCGAGCTATTTCCATTTTCCAAATTGAAACGACTTCCTTGAGAAGTATGCAGCCCACTTTGACAGGGAAAAAGCTAATATTGTGTTTTCTTAACTATCAAGTTACAGAGAAAGAATATTTTTTTCTAATCGGAGTATTCTGGTGACTGGACTATTATGTTTTGTTATAAAACTTATTAAATACAAAAAGTGATAAATGATAGTTAACAATTAATGAAGTCTCATCAGCAAAGTCTGATGAAACGTTGTACAAAAATTGTTTGGAGTATTAAATAAACAAATTAGTCCAATTTTTACTGTGATCTGTTTAATTATAGATGATAGTATTTAAGCTACACATATTTGAAGGATTTTCTTGTGTGTATGAAAGGACCCAACCCTGTGCATCTGTACTATATATGATATGGTAAAAGTACAGCGTCAATGGCCGGTCAGTCATACACCATGCTCAAATATTATAATATGGTTTAAAATCGCAACATGTAAATATTCTTCTCAGCTGAATAATAAGCTTAAAATTGTGATGATCTTATGCATAGTAAAGAATTAGAAAATACTACCTGTTTTTTCGCTGTTATCTACAGGTGTTTGAAAATCAGGTATGTAATAAAATGCGTTTCTTCGATATAGTACAGGACATTTAGACGTAAAATCAGTAAGATTTCAAAAACAAACAATAAAACTGAAAATTAATCAGCTTTATAGGGACACGTAATGATGTGGCATTGCATTACATTATTACATATGGAATGATGGTAAGGATGAGTCTTAAAATTAGTAAAATTTATTAAAACACACTAATATTGGTTTTTCTGTCAATCGGATCAAATTTCATTTGAAAATTCCACTTACAAATTATTTTGAAAAATGAATTTGAAACATGGAAGTCATGTCTGATTTTACACACCAATATTTAGGTTTATAGTTTAAGGAAAAGGGTTTTTAATGTCTTTTATTATAATATAGTATTACCTACATAGAACTGTATTATAATAAAAGTCCTTAGCCCATACTCATTGAAAGCGACTAACTGATTTAGGTCTAAAAACATGTTCTCTGCTAATTTTCAGTATAAATCATGTTTTTTTCACACTTCCCGGCTTTTAATTGGAAACAATGATGCGGCATTTTTAACATTTATTTTTTAAATAAAACCATGATTATGACTATTTTGATCTAAGTTCACGATTGTTTTCTTAAAATGCTGATATTTATTATTGTTAATTTGATGGGAAAGATGGACAATTATTCGTATGTAAAACTTTTTTATTTATCGCCAACGTTTCGTCAACATTGCTGACTTCCTCAGGGCTCTACAGTGAGAAACAAATTAACAAATTATAATAACATATATAACAATAATTACTACCATTGATATTCTACAATATAAAAGACAATATTTACCAAAATTGGACGTTTTACATATTAGTCAATGTCAAAGATATTAAATTGAAAACACACGGTTGGCATATTTGTTGCAAGCACTTCCACATAACTATATGAACGATGACAGTATTTTATTACACAAATCAAGAAACTGATTGTAAAATTAATTATTAATTTAAAATAGTTTATAAAACGATCTACTTCACGTGTCAATCGTGTACATGAAAATTTTTTCTACATAACCTAAAACTTCTAAAAACATAGCGGTAACTAGTTACCGCTATGTTTTTAGAAGTTTTAGGTTATGTAGAAAAAATTTTCATGTACACGATTGACACGTGAAGTAGATCGTTTTATAAACTATTTTAAATTAATAATTAATTTTACAATCAGTTTCTTGATTTGTGTAATAAAATACTGTCATCGTTCATATAGTTATGTGGAAGTGCTTGCAACAAATATGCCAACCGTGTGTTTTCAATTTAATATCTTTGACATTGACTAATATGTAAAACGTCCAATTTTGGTAAATATTGTCTTTTATATTGTAGAATATCAATGGTAGTAATTATTGTTATATATGTTATTATAATTTGTTAATTTGTTTCTCACTGTAGAGCCCTGAGGAAGTCAGCAATGTTGACGAAACGTTGGCGATAAATAAAAAAGTTTTACATACGAATAATTGTCCATCTTTCCCATCAAATTAACAATATTAAATTACAATGGACTCAAACACCAATATGAATGCTGATATTATTGATTCTAAGCTACTTTTCAGTATTCTTTAAACCTTTCTCTGTATACTAAAAGAAAACGGAAGTCAAATTTATTTTTTAAACTTTTAATAAACACGGCATTCAGATGAAGCTATGACATAGTCATCTCTTCAGGATTGCACTAGATATGTGGTTTTGGAGCACACGCATGTACACGGGCACTGGAGCGTTCTCTGTTTTTTCTTTGTGTATTTATGCGCCAGTAGGTTTATCTACAATGCAATTTTGTTAATTATTTTGCTAATCTAATTTTTGTGCAATAATGTCTCAACGATTCAGTTTTTACTGTAAAAATATGCGAAAATTCTATGTTTAAATTTATTTATTTATTGTAAATTATAGACGCGTCGACAGCTTAGGTCATTAGCGTCTTGATTACATTAAATAACAATTAACCTAAAATTAAATGACATCACAAAACATCCATGAGCGGAGGCGGGATTCGAATCCACGACAGTCTGATCCAGAGCCCGCGACGCTAACCACTGGACCACAGTGTCCTCTTCTATGTTTATAACTGCACTGGCAGAGACAAAGAATTATAAACCATTTTCAAAAAAAAGTTTTAAATTTAAACATTTTTAAATAGAGCAAACCTTAAAATTCCTTGCGAAACACATTTTTTGAAAATTTGAGCTTTTAAAACTTCAAAAAAAAACAGTAAAGATATTATTACAAAACAGGTACAAAAAACTTTTTATTTTATGATTTTATACAAATTTGCTGTAGAAAATTGTAGATTATTAATTGCGTCCTATTTTCTACGCGTATAGTTATGTGTCCCGAAATCACATACAAGGCCGCCGTATAGCCCTAAAGAGGGATCTAGCCGGAAAGTCAATAAGCGCCAAAACCGTCTTCGTGACTTTGTTTGGACTGGTTAATAAAAAAACATATTAAAAGTCCTTCCCATATTTTGGTTTTTCGCGTATACCTCAAAAATAGTTGGTCCTACGAAAAAATGCTACGCATGAAAATTGTAGCTGACAAAATTTCCTACATTTTCTATATTTGAGGGTTTTTTTTCTATCTTAAACAGTTAAAGAGTTACACGCTTCTGAAAACCGCTATTATCACCTTAGTCTTTCATTTTACAAAAAAAAGTAGTAAAGAATTAAATTTCCTTCAAAATAGTATATCAGTTTCCTGATCCAAAGTTTTCAGAAGTGTGTAACTCGTTAACGGTTAGAGATAAAAAAAAACTCAAATATAAAAAATGTAGGAAATTTTGTCAGCTACAATTTTCATGCATGGAATTTTTTCGTATGACCGACTGTTTTCGAGATATACGCGAAAAACCAAAAAACGGGACCTTTGAAGTGTCCCCCCTCTTGCGTCCACCCGGGAGTTAAGGAATTTTAGTATGTTTTTTATTCACCAGTCCAAACAATGTCCCGAAGTCGGTTTTTGCGCTTATTGACTTTCCGGCTAGGAGCCGAGTGGCAGCGAAGCACGTACAGGTGATTTTACTGAAATTCACATGGAAATGTTGGTTCCAGTAGTCACTCTTGAGACCATACATGAGTCTCCGTGGACTGAATTAGAATGAATATTCTTTTATGAATTTTAGTAGTTCCTATTTAAGTATTTCATTGTTCGATTTTCTCACTGTGATTCTAGACTACGTTCTTAGAAGTCTTAAATACTAGTCTTAACTAGTCTCAAATAAAAATAATTAAGCAAATTATGTTTTTTTAAATAAATCCAACGCAATCAAACACAGATTAACATTTTTACACTAAAAATAAACATTTTGAAAAATCTCACGTAAGATTAGGGGAGGGGGGAAGGGGGTCGAGCAAAATCTCACGACATCTCACCAAGGGGGGAGGGGGGTCGAAAAATCGCCAAAATCACCTCACTTAATTTATGGACGCCCCCTATAGGCTATACGTCTCTCAAAGAATATTGTTACAAAACTGGTTTCCGAGTTGGCGGAATAAATATTTATTTACAATAATTATATACACAATAATAATGATCGCAACAACTATATACAATAATTCGTAACAATTAACTATATACAATAACTCGTCACAATTAACTATATACAAGGACTATTTACATCGCTGTATTTATTTCAGATTTATTTCTGTCAGTCATTTACACAGTTACTTCAGTACTATTTATTTATATCCACTCCACTATTTATATCACTGTACTGACTGATTGACTGATTAATATTTATATCCACTTGACGGCACGAGTCACCATTGACTGCCTAATATTTATATCAGACGCACTTGATTGCACGAGTCACTAATGACTGCCTAATATTTATATCAGAAGCACTTGATTACTTGCGTGAGTCACCGTAGACTGACTTGATTGCATGCCTCACCATGGACTGCGTTTTCCACAATACACTGACTGACTTGATTGCACGCCTCACCATGGACTGCGTGTTCAACACTACCACAGTACAATCTACACTGACTGTTTCCCGTTGACTGCTCTCCGGTGACTGACCCCGATGACTGCCTACGGTGACTGACCCCGGTGACTGACTCAATTCCCGTCGGCTCCCTGCTTATATAGAGCTGCGGGACTTAAACACAGCGCGTTCTAGCACTTTCCAGAACGTCTAGCATCTTCGCGCGGTTACTAGCTGTTCGGTACGCAGACCCCTGTTTCTCGGAACTGTTGCCTATCGTTCAGTGTGTGCGCGTTCGGTATGCAGGCACCGCTTCTCGATTTCTCTACCTGACGTTTGTATACAGGGTGATCCGTAACAATATCTTCTAAGATTAAGAAATACATTTATGATTCATAATTTTAATTGTACTCACTCTTTATTTGTCTTGCCGTCTATAATCTACAATAATCGTACTTACAGATTTTATTTTGTATTTTCCTATTTAGGTATTCCATAATCTTCAGAGCTTTACTGAAATAAAATGATTCAGTAACTATCGCTAGTTTTTTGAGATTTTCAATCGTATCTCATTTACTTACTGGTGTAAATTGTAAAGTATTCTCAATGTGCAGTGCTCCTGATAATTTTGAGCGTTGAGTACACCGTATACCTGCTGATACTCCAAGAGCAGCTTTTGGCGCCTGTACGGCTATCCGAAATTAATGATAAACAGAAGTGACTATAACATATACTATGAAATGTGTATTGTATACGTATGTGGTTAAGAAGGAGGTGCACATTATTTTATTTCTTCTTTCATAAAACCGATGCGAAATCGCACAATGTTGGAATCAGATAATTCCAAGAAATTACAGTTATGCTTGTTTCAACAAAGCGTTGTCAGAAAATGTAATAAAAGAATTCTATATAATAATTTAATAAATATAAAAAATTGGTCAAGTACCAGCTTCGTTCTGTTATACTTGCAGCTCAGAATTTCTGAGACGCTTATCTCAGAAACCACTGAACCGATCTAGATGAAACTTATTTGTCATTAGGTGTAAGTATTCGTGAAGACTACATATATACCAAATTTCATGTTTCTAAGTTAAATAGTTGCCAAATGCGATCATAATGTAGTGTACGTGCGTAACTGCGTACCCTTTTATTAAACAAATTAAATGCCAGTTGGAACCAGATATGATTTACTGATTAATGATTATTATTGACTATGAAGTACTTACATATATTAATGAAACAAACAAACTAAAGAAATGATGACAACCAATATTAATTTAAAAGCACAAAACAAAATAATATCCCCAATTATCTTTGAATATTATTGATATGAAAATTTCCATTATCACAACGGCGTCAATAATTAAAATCGATTAAGCCCTCGAGAAGCTGAATGAACATAAAAAAATTATAAATATAGGTACGCGTTGAATTGAGATCCCCCTCCTTTTTTGAAGTCGATTAAAAATACAATTTATTTATTCGTTTTAAAATAAAAATTCTAGATCGACCTCGCGTAGTGTACAGACGTTCTAGACCGAGAGCTAGTGACAATTTTTTGGTATTATTTATTCAAGGTCTTATTTTTCTGAAGATGTTGAGGGAGACATTATAAAGTGCCCTGAGTAAGGGATTTTGCTAGATAGCGGTTTGGGAGGGATGCAGACCGCCCCCAACATGTAACAAAAAAAATGGTCACAATTATTATTGCTTCAAGACTGAAATTGTTTGTATAGCTTGCTCGATGACCCAATAATGCCATTATAATATTTGCAGATCGATTGGTCAGTATTAAAGGGGTGGCAGATCACCCTAAACGTGCCATGTACTCGACGAAATTTATATTATTAGTTCAAGGTTCAAATTTTAATATGTTGTTACGGCGACTGTTTTAAGCAAATATTTCAATTTGCAGAACAAAATATCGGTATTAACCCCCTTGCAAAACGATATAAACCCATAGGCGAGCAAGTTTCCCTCTAAGAGAGGGGGTTAATACCAACATTTTGTTCTGCAAATTGAAAAATATGCTTAAAACAGTCGCCGTAACAACATATTAAAATTTGAACCTTGAACTAATAATATAAATTTCGTCGGGTACATGACACGTTTAGGGTGATCTGCCACCCCTTTAATACTGACCAATCGATCTGCAAATATTCTAATTGGGTCACCGACAAGCTATACAAACAATTTCAGCCTTGAAGCAATAATAATTGTGATCATTTTTTTGTTACATGTTGGGGGCGGTCTGCATCCCTCCCATACCGCTATCTAGCAAAATCCCTTACTCAGGGTACTTTATAATGCCTCCCTCAACATTTTCACAAAAATAAGGCCGTGAATAAATAGCACCAAAAAATTGTCACTAGCTCTCGTTCTATTCCTTCAAACTCTCCAAAATGTTTGGTGGTTTATATCGGAATTGTGTACGTCTTATTGTCTACAACGTACATGTAATCCAAACTTAATTAAAGATAAATAACTCTGCCGGGATGGTGCATATATATTTTGATCCACCACCCCAACCTGATCCCCCAGATGGAAGTTATAATGTCAATAGTTCTGCCCTGCTTGTCCCAGATCGTAATAACATCATCAGCGTAGCCAATGACTTCAAAACCTCTGTCGGTTAATGTGACTAATTATAGGTCGTCAACGACTAGTCAGCATAGCAGGGGCGATAAACAGCCTCTTGCGGGCAACCTTTAATGGTTTTCACTGTGACCGACTCTTTTCCAAAACAGGCCGTAATCAGTCGGCTCGTGAGCATTGATTGTATCCATCCGGCCGCTATTGATTCCAGACATCTCATAATCAGGGCCTTTTGGATGGAGACATTTGAGGTGTTATCAAAAGCGCCCTCAATGTCCATGAATGCGCATAATGCGATTTCTTTGTGTTCACTTGCCTTTTTTCAGTTTCCTGACAAGGCTGTGTAGGACTGAAACAGTAGATTTGTATGACTGATAGGTAAATTTATTAGCACTGAGAGGAAGCGTTATTAGATGTTTGCTTCTAATATGCCGATCAATAATTTTCTCCGCCGTTTTTAATAAATACGATAGGAGACTAATAGGGCGGAACGATTTGGGATGGGCGCTAGGGCGCTCCCCTACTTTTTGCATAACACCTTAACTTCCCGCCAAGTTTTGGATATGCGACCCCAAGCAAAGCTGGCTCATAAAAATTGCCAGGAGATTTAACCCATCACAATAAACTGTGTAAATTTCATGACGCCAGGACTCACTGTTTAAATGTTTCTGTGTGACGGACAGATACCAGTATATTATATTTTATAGTTAAGATGAGCATGTATAGGCAAAGCCAATTTGTAGAGCCACTATCCCTGTTATTTCTATAAAATTTTACAAAGGCTCAATTCGGCGTATTAGCATATAGGTATATTTAATTCTAAAGCATTTGTAGCATATCACAGTAAAAATGAAGAACACTACGGTGCCCCCAGGTAACGAAATTAATTACAACTTGATAGGTACATCAAAATCTAAAGGTAAAGTAAGTAATGATTACTTTAGTATATGCTACAGTAGTGATGGGCGATTACGAGATATTTTAGTCGATTGTCTCGATTGTTCAAACATCTCGATGACTCTCGATGGTTTTCACTTTGACTCGATTGTTGTTGTTTCATATTTCACCGAGACCAAGTTGCATAGTACTGAATCGTTAGGGTTGCCACCTCTGGACAGACTTTGACCCGGAGATTTTTACTGACGGGGGGGGGGGGAGGAGGTGGCTTCAGAAGAGAGAAACTTCGCCGCGGTTGAAAACGTGGGAAATTCAAATTGAAGTAACAACTTAACAATAATGAATAACAGGGATTTATTACATTTCGTTTATTTATACATTACAAAACATTTTCAAATGTGCACTGTTCCTTTAGCCTTATAGAATAAAAATTAAAATTATTAGCAAAAAACAATGTTATCATAAAAAAAAGAATCATACTATTTAGACCCCTTTTTTCCAAGTTTGTTTGATATTGTTTTGTTCGTGTACAAATGTTTACAAAGATTTCGAGGTTAGGGATACTTTGAGTGAAAGAGAAGGGATATATCACTGATCGTTCTGAAACCTCACTCGGACTCGGTAGGATTGTTATCCTTTTCTAACATATATAGCTATTTTAAGCAATTGAAAGATAGAGCATTCTAGACCACTTTTATCTCATTCTTCCTGATAAGTTAAAAAAAGACAAGTGTGCTCTCTTTTGTAATGTATGAAAAATGAAATATCATATTATGTATAATGAAAAAGTAAGAATTCTCCGCGGGCTCAACTGACCCGGAGAAATTGACGTAAAACACGGAGACCCGGAGATCGCCCCCGAAAACCAGAGTCTCCGGGTCAAACCCGGAGAGGTGGCAACCCTATGAATCGTACAGACGATGTCCACTGTCGAGAGCCACATAATATATAATCGTTCATCACTCAACAACTGTGGAGTCGATAGATGGTCGATTGTGCAGAAATCGAATGCTCTGAGACCGACTGAACAGTGAATCAACGATGAACGAGTAGCGTAAACGTCAGACTTCATTCGACCAGCATATAACCTTGAATCGCGATTATATGTATTCTCATTCGCTGGCAAATAATCGACTTGAGCAATCGAACATTTCGATTGTAAAATCAAACTCCGAGTCGATTGTGGACTCGATTGTTATTATGAACGATTGCGATTGTTTCGATTGTAAAAACATCTCGTATTCGCCCAACGCTATGCTACAGTCTACACACTAAATTAAATATTCATAATATTATATTACTTACTTCCTGACATGAGTAAATTATACATATTGGGATCCGTCAGATGGGTGGAGCTTAAAAAACATGGCGCAGATGGGGGAAAATTTCATATATGTACCCCGTACATATATGAAATTTTCCCCCATCTGCGCCATGTTATTTACTTTTGCGTGTAATTTTGTGATTTTCAAAGTGATAAGAAATGATAAATACAGCGCAACCTCGATATTAGAAAACTGAGGGGAATTAGAAAATATTCGTTATACCAAGTAATTTGTTACAATGAGGTTTGTTATATAGAAGTTAGGTTGGACTACGATTTAACAAGGTTAAGGAACACCTTTTTCGTTTCTCAGCCATTGTAACTTTAAAACTAATAACAGTGACAATTGACAAACAGCAGTGTTTACATTACTTAGCATCAAAGAACAATGATTGTCTTACGAAAAATTTAGTGTCTGAACCTGTCGAGACATGAATTATTGTGGAATTGAGTGTGAATAATTGATAGGATACGTTATGTAAAGGTTATATAGAGGTAAATAATACTTTCTATTTATACTTTACAATGATTGAAAATTCGTTATAAAGAGGTTTTTGAGAAACGTATTCGTAATCATGTAATGTAAAGGTATATTTTGCATTAGCTCTTACGGGCAGTTCTAGGGGATTTCGAAAAATTTGTTAAATCGAGGAAATCGTTATATTGAGGCTCGTTATATTAAGGTTACACTGTATAAGTGTAATTTGTGATTGGACCGGTACGAATCCTAAACAAAGGAATTTCGTTGAAGGAGAAACGCGTCACAATGTCATAGGACCAACCGTTTTTGAGTTTTTTTTGTGAAAAACTTTTTTTTATCTTTGATCTCAAAAAAAAAAATTTTACTGTCTAGAACCCCTTGAATACGGCTCTGAAAACAAATTGTGTCATTTCATTTTTGCATGTTAAATGTTGGTTACGTCTTCGTTTTGAAAAGAAGTGGCCCTCTGAACCCCTTTTAGAATCCAAATTTTGGCATTTTGCCGCACGCACAACACTACTGTTGCGCTTCTCATGGGTTTCCACAGGGGGGTAATGGGGTCAACGCCCCCTGGAAATTCGGAGCGATATATCATGATATGAAGATCAGACTCAAAACAGAATAAACATTTTTGCGAAAGTACTACATTTTCCAATCAATTTGTAATATTTCCTATGAAACTTCAAATCAACATTTCTTCAAAATTAACAAAAAATGTCAAAGTTGTTGGTAAAGGTTTACGTGCTCAGGTAGTCTAAAATTCATTCTTAGACCACATAATTTTAAAAAAATTTCCAGGGAAACCCCACAAATTTCTCTTTATTTTTGGGGGGTATTTTATAATTTCTTACCCCTTAAGCCCCCCGGTGTCTCGCTGTCTCGCCCCCCCTCTTTGAAAAATTTCTGCGGGTGCCTATGGCGCTTCTGCCACTCTGATTTTATTAGAAGTTGTGTAATTTAGTCACCATTGCGATCTATTTAAACAGTTGTTACTAATTAACAGAAATTTTAATATTTTACAGACGTAAATATTAAACCCATTAACTTTCCTTTATTTTATTGTGTGGAACAATTATGCGCCTCATAATATGTCATACGTAATTCTAATAATCATCTGATAATGAAGCTTCAGATGCGCTTGTGAAAAACAAATCAAATAATCAATTTTATAAATCGTAAGTACCGTGATTGTGAGTCACGATTCAAGGTAGATCAGATCACTTTTCTGCTCTGATACAACCTTTTAGCGACGAAGAACCAGACTACTGCCACTATAGAATAGATTGTCCATGACCTTATGGAGCATAAATAAAATCTCGTTTTACGATATATCAACCAGGGGTGGCCAAGGCCATATACGTGTATATTTAGTTTTACATTTGTGACCATAAAGTAAAACAACGTATGTCGAATTTGGTTTTCTTTTCAGGTGCATTTCCCCAGCACCCCCACCTAGGAATTTTGGGTCCAAACTAGGAGCCTTTGTTTGTGCTACGTTTGTGCTCGATTTTCAGCGTTTGTGCAGCAAACCCTAATTAGTTATAAACAAATCAAAGTGGGGGTACCAGGGAAACGACAGCACCTCTGCCTTTGGAATTTTGAGTTCAAACTAGGAGCGTTTGTTTGTGCTACGTTTGTGCTGGTTTTGTGCTCGATTTTCGACGTTTGTGCAGCAAACCCCAATTAGCTATAAACAATTTCAAAGTGGGAGCCAGGGAAACAACAGCACCCCCACCTCGGAATTTTCAATTTTTTATTACGCGATTCGTTTGTGCTACGTTTGTGCTGGTTTGTGCTATGTTTGTGCTGGTTTGTGCCCGATTTTCAGCGTTTGTGCAGCAAACCCCAATTAGTTATAAACAATTCAAAGTCGGAGTGCTAGGGAAACGGCAGCACCCCCACCTTGAAATTTTCAATTTTTAATTACGCGATTCGTTTGTGCTACGTTTGTGCTGGTTTGTGTCCGATTTTCGACGTTTGTGCAGCAAACCCTAATTAGTTATAAACATTTCAAAATTGTTTTTAGACATCACAAAGGAGAAAAGTACAGTGACAATGTTTATATTGTCACTGTAGGGAAAAGTAGAGATAGCTGACACATGGTTGAAGATACGGGAACTGCTCGACAACTGTTGCTTTGGTATATTATATTTAATTTTGAAAATTACTGTTAAAATGGAGATATTATTTATGTCCAAAATTTATACAATAACAATGTGAAATTTATGTTACCTACGTAAAATGGTTTATTTCACTTTTCTATTTATAGAGCCCGATGAAGTCTTAATTAAATTATTTAAAGACGAACCGTCGCTTTCAAAATATAATTGCTTTGTTTATTTTACTATATACTTAATTATCCAATATTGTTAAAATGAAATAATTTTTTGAAGGATTTTATAAGGTACCTATGTAGGCAGGGCCGGCATCAGTGTAGTCTTTGGTATGTTGTACTAAACACTCGAAAAATTTGCGTGTGTCGAATTACCCACCAGAAAATTTGTATAACTGTATTAATTGATAATTTGTAATAAATTTAATAAATTTTTAAAAAATCCGTAGCTTTCTAAAAATCAATCTGTCAAAAACTGACTGTTAACAAATTTACTTTTGCTAAACTGATTTTTCAGAGTAGGTCACTGTATTAAAAGGTATAGAGGCGCTATACCGTATACAACTGTTTATACAAAGTTGAAACCAAGTCTGACGTCACAGAGGATAACAAACATGGCGGCCAAACGTACGGGTGAATTGAGAATATTATTTTCTTCTTCTTACATATAAAATGAGAACTGAATAAATATGGCGACTGGCTTCACTTTTAAATGCTTGTAGCGCCTCTAGTCAGTGGCGGATTTACACATTTGCCGCCAGTAGGCTATTCAAATTTTGCCGCCCCTACCGACCTCTTCAATTCGATAACCTAGTTCACAATCATATTAATTAAAATTTTTTGTCAATGAAATTGTAACTTTATGATTTGTGCACTATCGATCGTCCTAATTAAGCAACCAAACGCGACTACGCAAATTTTAGAAAAAATCGAGGAAAAAATTATCTAAGTGGTGAAACATATTAATTATTACATGTTGAATTATTGTTTGTATGAATCTTTTTAATTTCTGTAAGACATAAAAAAAGGTTTGACCCCAAATTTGCCGCCCCTAAAATCTGCCGCCCTAGGCTCCAGCCTACTCAGCCTGCTGGTAAATCCGCCACTGCCTCTAGTACGTTTTAACTCAGTGGAGTAGGTATAATAATTTTTAATAGTAAAATTACTTGATATTCATAAAAACATTTAAAAAAAATGCGTTCACATTTTTTTTTATAAAAGTTTAAAAATTAATAAATTTTACTTATCATAAATATAAAAAAATAAAATTTTTATTTCATCTACAGAAAATGCCGAAGCAACGCATATATCTTAAATTTATAGCACCAGGGCGATGCCGATCCGGGACGCTAGTAGCTAATAAAATCCTCAAAAAGTTATTTCATTTTTAAAAATAATCTTCATAAATGAATTATACGGAAGCAATGGTTGTCGCTCTGTTCCCGTTTCTTCAACCATATTGTGTCATCTACATTTACTTTTCCCCTTCGTGATGTCTAAATTACAATTTGAAGTGTTTATAATTAATTTCGGTTTGCTGCACAAACGTCGAAAATCGGGCACAAACCAGCACAAACGAATCGCGTAATTAAAAATTGAAAATTCCGAGGTGGGGGTGCTGCCGTTTCCCTGCAGGCACCCCCAATTTGAATTGTTTATAACTAATTGGGGTTTGCTGCACAAACGTCGAAAATCGGGCACAAACCAGCACAAACGTAGCACAAACGAATCGCGTAATAAAAATTGAAAATTCCGAGGTGGGGGTGCTGTCGTTTCCCTGGCACCCCCACTTTGAATTGTTTATAACTAATTGAGGTTTGCTGCACAAACGCTGAATATCGAGCACAAACCAGCACAAACGTAGCACAAACTAAGGCTCCTAGTTTGAACCCAAAATTCCTAGGTGGGGGTGCTGGGGAAATGCACCTTTTCTTTTCATAGGTATAGAGCGATTTATTTTTTAACGTTCGCGTTGCAAAGAATGAAAACAGGCAGCACTATCGATCACATGCATCGACGTGCCTTCCTAATACGCGAAAGTTTCAAAAGACACGACGAACAAAATTCATTTATCAATTCGCAATAACTGTAAAGGCTCCCCTTGGTAAATGATAAAAAACTCGGGTCGCAGTGCCAAACCCTGCCGACAATATAGTGTATTTGCTAATACAGGCATTGTGGCATTATTATGTGAACTTAAGTTTGTTTTTTGACAAAATAAAAAATTTAACCCCTTAATACATCCCTTAAAATAAATAAATTTTTCTAAATTTCAATATTAGACATGGATTTTATCAGTACACCCAATTAAAAACACCCTTCCATAAGTAAATCCGTATCAACAAACTAGTGTTTTCATAAAATTTGAAAGTCCGGTCCTGTCGGGCCGATTTTATTAAAATTTTAGCAGCACATTTTAATCTTTACTAAAGAGTTAAATTTCAATTTTGAAACGATTCTGACAAATTTTTCGGTATTTTTGGGCCCAAAAACTTTTTGGAACCCCTAAATACAACCCTGAAAATGGTCCGATCGGGCCCATTTTAAATAGGCTTCTTGCGGTGATGGGTTCCAATGTGTGTACCAAATTTCGTTTCAATCGATTAAGTCTGTCGAGAGTTATCGTGTACACACATATATATATAAATATATATATAAATATATATATATATATATATATATATATAAATATATACATACATATATATATAAACATTTTTAAAAATGGTGCCAAAGTGTTCAGGAGGGTATGAAACGTCGAGAAATTTTGTTCCGACCCCTAGGTCCCGCCATCCGACCGACGCCAATAGTGTATGTGCCATATGGCAAATACACTAATAAAAATAAAAACTCGGGTCGCAGTGCCAAACCCTACCGACAATATAGTGTATTTGCTAATACAGGCATTGTGGCATTATTAAGTAAACTTAAGTTTGTTTTTTGACAAAATAAAAAATTTAACCCCTTAATACAGCCCTTAAAATAATTAAATTTTTCTAAATTTCAATATTAGACATGGATTTTATCAGTACACCCAATTAAATACACCCTTCCATATCTAAGTAAATCCGTATCAACAAACTAGTGTTTTCATAAAATTTGAAAGTCCGGTCCTGTCGGGCCGATTTTATTAAAATTTTAGCAGCACATTTTAATCTTTACTAAAGAGTTAAATTTCAATTTTGAAACGATTCTGACAAATTTTTCGGTATTTTTGGGCCCAAAACTTTTTGGAACCCCTAAATACAACCCTGAAAATGGTCCGATCGGGCCCATTTTAAATAGGCTTCTTGCGGTGATGGGTTCCAATGTCTGTACCAAATTTCGTTTCAATCGATTAAGTCTGTCGAGAGTTATCGTGTACACACATATATATATATATAAATATATATATAAATATATATATATATAAATATATACATACATATATATATAAACATTTTCAAAAATGGTGCCAAAGTGTTCAGGAGGCTATGAAACGTCGAGAAATTTTGGTCCGACCCCTAGGTCCCGCCATCCGACCGACGCCAATAGTGTATGTGCCATATTATGGCAAATACACTAATAATTAAAATTAGGTAGGTATAATAAAAACGTAGTAAAGTCAAAAGATTTATTCCACTGGAAACTAATAGGTATTTTTTCATATTATATTATGTATAATTTTTTTACTCGCTAAATGTGTTATTTTCTTCAATTAATTTTTCTTATTTTTTAAATTTGGGTACCAGTAGGTATAGTATGCAAAGTTTCACCAAAATATATCTACCCGTTCTCAAATGATACTGGTTAAAACAGACTGACAAAAATTTAGAAAACAAGTTTTCTTGTCTAGGCGTCATGCAAAATACCCAAAACCCAGAAATTATTGTCATATTGGGAGAGCCGTTTTGAATACGACCTTAAATTTTGGATCTCGTTCGTCACTAATGAAAAGCTATAATCCTACGAAAATTCGAGAAACACGGCACACTGGAAATAGACAAATCACGGATACAAATCACTTTTGATACTAATAGTGCAGTATTTTTTTATCATTCACTAAATTCTAAAATTGAGCACACATGATAATACGAAATTTAAAAACCATCGTCTCATAATTATTTTTAGTACGGCTTAATCTGAAAATCGATAAAAACTAAATACGAACATGTTTGATTTTTCTTACAACACGTTAACTAACTTCTAGGAAAATCTATGTTCGCATTTGGTGTCTTCTAGGAAAATCAAATATTATTTAATTTTTCTAGAAGGCACCAAACGCGAACATATTTGAAGTATAAATATGGGTCATAGTATAGAAACCCCTTTAAATTGTATATGGTTAACTTTCGCCAAACCTTCGCTCAGCGTAGAGAAACTTAAATTGCGTAGTTTTAATGCAAAAAAATACTTTGATTTAGAATTTAATTATAGTTTTTATAGTAAAAGGCGGCGTTCAAATTACTTCTATGCAGAATGTTTCCTCACTAAGGCCGAAAACTAATGAGGGTGATTCCTTAATCTTTAGGGCAATTTAAGAAAAAAGTTTTTGTGAACATGTGTTCGCAAACGCGCAGTTCCAAAGATACAGGATGTTATAGAAACATTTTCTTAAATTGACCTAAGAAATTAGCCGCCGACGTTTCCGGCTTTATTTAGGAAACACCCTGTATATCACATAAGTCAGATTCGAGAAAAAATACTGGTCTCTATTCTTATTTCTACATGAAAAAAATATTATGAAGTTTGAACTTCATCTTAACTCAACAGAGTTCCGTTGAACTTATCTTGAGAAAAAAACATAGCTTGATTTGTTTAACGATTTAACCGCTTATATTAATCAGACAGGTGAATAACCTGAAGCACGCGATTTTTTTATACTTAAATATTTATGTTACATTATAACATGAGATAAAAAAACAAACTTTTGTTAATTTTATAATATTCCCCTTTCCCTGTTTTTGTGTATAGATATGAAAACCATTTAATCTTCTTTTTATTGAAATAAAATATTTACTTCATTATTTAATATATTTATTCATTATTTAATATATTTATTCATTATTTAATATATTTATTCATTATTTAATATCTACAGTATTTAATTTTACACCACGGAAGAATAAGGCAAAGAATCATCGCGAGGTGATAAAAAGTTTTAATTTTTAGAGCTACGATCTATAATTTAGATATTATGTGGTTTAATTAAAAAAAATGCATGCATATAAAGCAGGTATTTTGTAGGGGGTAGCGGTAGGATAAAAAATATATTACGTTGTGAGATTCGTTATTCTGAAGAACAAATTTTAAATGTCGTTTTTTCCATGTTTGTGGCTTTGTCCAAATAAATACAAACAGCCTAGCCGATGCAAAAAATAACTCCTAAAGCCTGATAGAAATCTAATATTGTACCTCCGGAACACAAACACTCTCATCAGCTAATATATTATATTTTACATTCTGCATATTTTGGCGTATATTTCGTCGAAAATTGAATAATGTTATGCATATTAAAGTTGTTTCTCGTCATCTTTTTGATTTATTCAAGCGAGTTTGAAAAGACAATTGGCGTCATTTCAAACATAATATACATTATACATAATATTATAAGAGTGTCCACAAGATTACGAAGCATAGGTATGCTGAAACTGAAACCTCAAGGAGTATTTAATTATTAAACCACATGGAACAGCGTTAAGTTTTTTCCTTCACTGTTGTAATAAAATTTGAGACCTTAGTGATGGTCTATAAAAAAAAAAGATGGCACCAAAAGCACTTTCAAGTTGAGAAGTGTCTCTAACGTCTAATTTTCAAAACCAAATTTATTTAAAAAACATTTATGTGATAAAATTTTACCTCAATATTGTTCGAATTCTATACCTCAATAGTCAATACGGTCAAAAGTTGAGGGGAGACACTTGAGACGCGTTTAATGGGGTGAATGATTTATGGATACTTCTATGTAGGGCATAGGCTTCCACAAAACAGTTCCAAAGACGGAACGAACATGGAACGTTTCCTTTGTTGAGCAGACATAATGTGCAAGGAAGGATCTCATTCCGCTGCTTCACTGACACCTTTGCGTTCAGCCGTTGAGTGAAGGAATACACATCCTATACTGGTTCAGCGTTGAAGGAAAGACATGATATGAATGTCCGCGGATTGCGGATCGATCTCGTTCCACAGTTCTAAAGTCTAAAATATGCTTCGTAGTGTAAACGCTGAGCTCATTCAGGAACGAACGAATACACATACTGTGCCCGTTGTTGGACTTTGTCACTTGATGAATGGCGACAGATCTCATCTCGTGATAAAATCGAACTATATGCTGGAGCATAGACATGTTCAGATGCGTTCTAAGGAAAGATAGGACACATCCCCGAGAAGGACATGGTTCCTGGAGCTATGCATGTCCGAAACTACTTTAAAGTTTACTTCTATGTATGTTATTGATGTTAGTCTATGTTTCGTGATCTTAATGACATGCACATTATAATATACGAGTGTTAATTTAATAGTGATTTTATATTCTGATGGTGGCTTTGTTTCACAAATTGGGGCCACCAACAAACGCCCATACGTGTATATTTCAAATAGAAACAATTAAATGCAGCGCCCGCAGTTAGCTGTCTTGGGAAATAAACGATTTATTATTGCGCATTTCAAAATTGCCATTTACCAGAAGATTACTTGCG
This sequence comes from Mongoloraphidia duomilia, assembly GCA_039654895.1. Classification (NCBI taxonomy): domain Eukaryota; kingdom Metazoa; phylum Arthropoda; class Insecta; order Raphidioptera; family Raphidiidae; genus Mongoloraphidia; species Mongoloraphidia duomilia. The sequence goes on from CM077516.1 coordinate 52,045,148, forward strand.
CAAACGTTTTATTTAATTTGACATGTATCTTCCTAATTTGTCATAATAATATCCTGAATGTAAAATTATAGTCGTCCGTTCAGCAGGCTACTAAATACACTGGAATTTTTGCTTACTGTTTTACTTACTAGTGACTAGCCTTTGCCTGCGACATCGCTCGCTCGTATGAATACCTGTTTCTGTTCGCAGATTCGCTCGCGTTAATGTTGGTTTTAATGTGAACCCTGGTTTAATCCAAACGTAGTCGGGTAAAAAATACCATATACTTTAGGTTGGGTACCACTTGATATAGTTTATCAATTTTTATCAAAATCAGGCCGGCCGTTTTGGAGTGAAGCCGTTACAGGCGGATACATAGACTGGCAAAAATAAAGTATTTTTCAGTATAAACACCACAAGAAAATGCAATTACAATTATAATATTATAATTGTTGATTATTGATAACACCTACATAATAATAATATTATAATACGTTTAAATGCGACTATCTGGATCTAATTACCAATCCATATTTTCAATTTATATTAAAAATCGTGTCTATCGTGATTATAATAAAATTAAGAAAAATCGCAGGATAGTGGACAAAATATTTTGTCCACTATCCTGCGATTTTTCTTAATTTTATCATATTTTCAATCTTCATATTTCTAACTGATTCTACGACCGATTATTATAAAATTTTATTAATATAAGGTAGTAGTTTTCTTATTTCTGTGTTTGTTAAAAATTGTGAAAATCGTTCATTGGAGCGGTTTTTTACAGCCGGCAGATTTTGTACAAAATCAATTTTGCGCAGAGTTTATTATTATTATTTTTAATAATAAATAAAAAAATCAACACATTCACTTTTAATTTTTTAAAAACATAATAATTTCTGGTTTTTATTCAAATCTGTAGTTTCAAAAATCTAAGAAGGTAATTTTTAATTTTATAAAAAGCTATAATAATAAAATTTAAAACGAACATTTTTCGAACATTGAATTATTTTTAAGGGTTATAAAATAAACGTTTCAAAAATTAGTTAACATTAAATCCAATTTTTAACGAATCTTTGGAAAAAATAGAGTCCTTGCAGCTATCTTGGTTTTGACTTAGAGAGTGGTGTAGTGTAACAGAAAAATGGTACCCTCCCGTGCTGTTAACGAAAAACAATTATCAGATTTATGAATTTTTTAATTAAATGCAGCATTTTCAACGCCCAGGCCAAACCGCTTAAGCCATAAACTTGAAATTATTTGGACAGTAGGTTTCTTTTCTGACGTAAGCACCCATTAAGATGGGATTTTTCGAAATTCTACCCCTAAGAGGGCTAAAAAGGGGTGTAGTGCACAGCATAAACTCCTGAAGATAGAAACATAAAATTTGGAAATTATGTTCCTCACAGGGTGTAGAGGTGCACTGAAAAAGGATTTTTCGGAAATCAATCCCTAAGGGGGTGTAATGGAGTGTTGAATTTTCTATGGTAAGTCATAAAAAAATCTAAATATACGTGAGCGGAGCCACGGGTGACTACTATTAAATCATAATTCCATACCCCCCGGGCGAAGCCGGACGGGTACCGCTAGTATTTAATACATGTCCTATAGTGTTAATTGATGGATAACAACGGTGCGATCAGTGAAGCGGCGTGGTTATAAAGATTATAAAGTCAACGAGACGGGTGTTGTGATATAAGCAGATATTAAATTTAAAAAATTGTATCTCCGTAAATGTATTGCAATGAAATAAACGCCATTATGTCTGTGGCAATGATTTCTCATTATTGCTGTATGTCTCAACAATTGAGGATATTTTTACATACGAGCCTTAATTTTCGCCTAATAGCCATTTTGTTAACTGGTTACTTTGCAAGTTTTAATATCAAACTAAAAAACCATAATACTGAAAACTTTCCGTGTAAAACTCTAGAAGCCTGAAGAGATGACATTGTTTTCATTTTTCAATTTATTTCGGATCTTAACTATGTTCCAAATCTTATTTTTCGAGTTTGGGGTTGGAAAGGAACTTGACACCGTTTTAGATTTCCATTCTTGTGGTAGCCACATAAACTGCTAGAAGAGAACTTGGCTCACTTTTCATAATTTACATTTTATGTTTCTGGTAGGTAAAAGGTTTACGCTTTGGAAGATATAAGCTAAATTAGATAATTGTCAGCCCTGACAGCATCTCACAAGTCACACTAAAAAATTTGCTATTTAAGAAAGAAGCAGAGTATACAAGGTGTTTAAAAATGACTGCGACAAACTTCGGTAGTTGATTTAAAAAAAAAGTTCCCTTGGCCGGGGGCTAGAAAACGTCTGAATTTAAAGTCAATTTAAGGAAATTTCTACCACCTAGGTATCTCATTGCAGAGGTGACACATGAAAAATCTAAATTTTCAGAGGGCAGCAACTCCGTATCAGTGCGTTTTCGGACCCCGTTCATAGACATTTTTAGGGTTCCGTACCAGAAAGGAACCCTAGTGTTGTGCCAACGATGTCCGTCCGTCTGTCTGTCACAGACCTCTAACTTTTTAACGAAATGAGATAGAGACTTAAAATTCACACATAATATGTATTACCGCGGCCCAAAGACTGAGAGAATAACAAAAGATTAAAAAGCTTTATTTAAGAGGGGTGCCCATATATGCAAATGGGGATCAAAAAAATTTTTTTTGTACCTATTCTTGTGGGGTATCGTTGAAAAGGGCCTTTTGAGTAGATTATGAATGTGTTTTTATTTTTATTTATTTTATCAAAATTGTAGGTTTTTGAAATCGTCGAAGTTGCAATTTTTAGACCTATTTTGTTATCAGGTTTATCTTAACAACGTCATTATCAGCTATAAAGCTGTGATTCACGTCAAGTATCACTCATATCTTCTAATTCAGTTTTTTTCAGCCTGTGGATCGCAATCCCCAGGAGGGTCGCAAAGTCTTGCTCGGGGGGTCGCGGTCACAGGCCAGGTAAAAGTAAAAAGCAAGGGTTGTATAGGTCATACACTACAATAAAAATAGGTACAACAATTTCAGTGACTGTAGCATGCTGTTTATTTTTTAATAATTTGTCGATTCGTGGTTCTATTTTTGAGATGCAAATAACCAAATCATTCTCTAATTGGAGCCTATTTCTCTTCTCAGTTGTTTTGTTCACCATTGAAGAGAACGTTAGTTCACATAGTTAGGACTTAGGAAGTGACGAATGGCACTAATAATTTCAAAGCTTCCCTTGCCAGCTTTGGATAATCTCCTTCTTTTCTCTTCATCCAGAAGACGCCAATCTTTGAAATCACTGACATAGTTTTATTATGGTCTTGGGGGGTCCAGAATTTTTTTACTTGTAAAGGGTCGCGTATTCAAGAAGGTTGAAAAACACTGCTCTATTAATCAACAAATACTAAAAACAGAAAAAAAGAAGCGTCCATATACGTTATACATGTAGGTACCTATTCTTATGGGGTATCGTTAAAAAGGGCCTTTTGAGTAGAATGTAGATTATAAATCTGTTTTTATTTTATCAAAATTGTAGATGTACTATAACTTACATAGTAAGGAACCCTACTCTTTGCGTGGCTCTACACTCACTTGGCCGTTTTTTTTCTTAAAATCAAGTATCAACTAAAGAATCACCTGCCCGTAACTTTTCGGTGTCATTTTTAAACATTCTGTATACTAGCACAGCGTTTCCTAAACTGGGGTCCGTGAGTATTATCCAAGGGAGTTCGCGGACTCATCTCTGGGATATATTGGAAGAAGAAAATTAAATAAATAAATTGTGATCGGGCGCAGCGGGCCTAAATCTAACGATGAGTAACGCGGGCGGATCGAACAGGTTACAGGGGTGTGCCGTTCTCCCCGCGTTCCTCGACACTGCAGTTGTCTTAGGTATGCGTAGGTGAAAAAGTTTAGGAAACGCTGTACTAGCACGTATAAATATACAACTGTACGCAACCACACTAACACTACTGTTATGTTTTAAATTAACTACATATAGGGCATGCAATTCGAATATTCGAATATAGCGAATATTCGGCTGCATTTATTATTCGAATAGTAATTCCTATTATTCGAATATATTCGAATTATTTGTTAAGAATTAAAATTGTTTAAAAACGGTTTACGGCGGCGCTAAAACATCTTACAAACGCTACACTAACTCTAAGTTCGCGCTAGGGCGTGGGAGGGGAATCGAAACGGGGCGAGAAAAGTTTTTTTTTGTTAATTATTGCATGTTTATTTGATATAACTATTTACTTACGTTACGTTACGTACGTGTACTTAATTGCTTGATTTGCTCTTCGCACGTGCTAATAGACGTATTATTTATTTGTGAAGTATTTTTTTTTATAGGGGAGCAATATCCCATACTTTTGTGGTACTAATTAATAAAAATGCGTCTTAGATGCTCATTTAATATTTTTGTTTGAATAGGAAAAACAGAAAGAAAGAATTTTGAATTTTTTTGATTATTTAAATATGTTCATTTGATCTATGGTTCTCGGAAGCTATGTGCGCTCTAATATTTAGTTGATTTGATCTGAATTTTTACGTAACTAAGTAAAGTAAAAATGATTATTTGATCTCTTTTTAATTAGAAGTAAGCTGCTTTTGTTGTTAAAATATTGATTGGATTTATGGACGTGCAGTAGGCGTGTTGATTTTAAATAATTAAAAGTCATTTATTGAAGTTCCAGTGTTTTTATTATTTTTACCAATTATTCGAATATATTCGAATATATTCGAATATTGGCTAAAATTTGAGCGAATATTCGAATACCTGAAACATCCGAATATTTGCATGCCCTAACTACATAGTACTTACAATATTTTGCATTTTTCGTACAAAATGTTATTGTGAGAATTACAACATATTCCAAAATAGTTATTGATAAAAAATTGAGATTAAAAATAATAATGAACTAAAAATATATGTTGATTCTCGATCTAAATAACCCTGACAGTTGGTGCATTAAAAAATGAATAAAAATAATATTGTTGTACTTTTTAATGGATAAGATTAAATTTATGATTTTTAATATGTAAGTATTATTTATTTTTATATATGTTATAATAATAATATGCTTTTTTGAATAATGTATGTGACCATAATATCTTGCGTGTAAAGATGCATGTTAACTTTTTCTTACTAAACAATATATTGATGATAATCGCAAATTAATGATTCAGATTTCAGATATCTAAAGAAATTCTAAATACAATAAATAGACACTTAAAAAGAAAAAAATATTCTTCAAAAAAAAACTACTCAAATTGGCTTTCGCTGGCTTCCTGGCAATAGTATGCAAGCCAATTTTGGAAGAAATCTTGCTGGTCGATTAAAATAAATTTTACTCTTGAGGTACTCAACAAAAAAATCTAGTGGGGTGAGATCGGGGGACCGCTAGACTTTTTTGTTCGGCCAATTACTAACAAATATTGATGAAATAAATTATTAACAAGCCGTGAGGTGGGTCGTTTATTAGGACTAAAGTGCGACCCTTGAGGTCCACACGACGAACTTCCCAGTTTGATAAATATTTAATAATAATAATTAAATTAGATATTACACAGAAAAGTAATCATTTCAATCATTAAAACATCAATAATTAAAAAAAAAAAAAAAAAAAAAAAAAACGGCTGAACCGATTTTTATAAAATTTATGTCGGATCAAAATGACGTTAACACGCCTCGATTGACACCCTTACGAAGTCGATATAATTTTTTATTCGCGAGATATTGTGTAAAATCTACTTTTTTGGAGGTTATTTGATTAAGAAAAAAGAACGGCTGAACCGATTTTGAAAAAATTTCTTTCAGATCATATTTACGTTAATACGCGTCGATTGGCACCCTAACATAGTCGATATCATTTTTCGTTCTCGAGATTTCGTCTTTGAAAGAAATGTACACATACGTACGTACGTACGTACGTACGTACACACACACACACACACACACACAGACATCTTTCTAAAAGTAGTGTAAAAATAGTGTAGTGACCTTGAAACATAAAAATTTTTTTTCCTTTTTGATTTCGATTTTCGGACCCATTACAATAACTTCCAATGGGAAGTTAAAAAACAGAATTCGTGCCTACATTACAGCCATTCGACCAGTAACGCTCGGAAATGTTCATCAAAATTACCAGAATTGGCTTGCATATTGCCAGGAAGCCAACGAAAGCCAATTTGAGCACCTCATTTGATTTTTCTTACTTCTTTCCTAAATCAGTTTTCAAAATTTCATAGCCAACTCGCTTTTCTATATTTTTAAACTTTGAGATCAAATATTTCAAAAATTTTCCTCTTCAACATGTTACTTTTTGACATTGCCATACTCATAAAAATATTCTCCTTCCAAATTAGTCGAAAAAAGTTGGGATTCCCATTTAAAAAAATAGCCGATGACGCCATAGCTTAAAAACAAGACACGATCGAAAAGTGAAATTTATCGGAATATATTATGCCTTTTTAAAAAATAAAATCGACGTGTCCGAGTGCAAGACTATAATCGATCAAATGCAAAAATAATATTTGTACTTAATCTTGACATTATAATAATATTATACAAACAGTAGGTAAACATCTAAAGTCTAAACGAAGTTCCCAGTCCCTCCCGATCAGGGTTAGTGACCCCCTTAAATTTTTTTAAATATCTTAATTAATATTTGCGCCTAAGGGGTTCAAACGGGGATGTAGGGTTTTTTTGACTAATCAACGTCCAGGCCATATCGCCGAAGCCAGAAACTTGAAATTTGGACAGTTGGTTCCTTTTCTGACGTAAGCATTCACTAAGACAGAATTTTTCGAAATTCAACCCCTACGGGTGTCAAAAGGAGGTAAAATTTTGAAAGACTAAAATGAACAAAATAAACTTTTTAGAGACAAGCTTTTATTTAAATGCACTAAAAAGGAAAAAATAATTTTTAATAATTTAGGTTCATAATTATAAAAGCGTGGGTCGTGAACTCTATGATAGTTTATTAGTCACGACCCACGCTTTTATAATTATGAAGCTAAATTATTAAAAATTATTTTTTCCTTTTTACTACATTTAAATAAAAGCTTGTCTCTAAAAAGTTTTTTTTACTAATATTTTTAACCATATTCTCGTTATTCGTTCAGTTGACGTAACATGATCACCTCAACCTTAAATACGTGTAAATCTCATTAAAATGAACTCCAACGCTTCGGGAAATTAAAATCTATTGTTTAGAGTTTAGTCTATTTCCGGGAAATACCTAAGTATTAAGCGTAATTTCGTAAACATTTTAGGTAATCATATTTTACAAAAAAGAGAATCAAAAGTGAACTATATACTTGAGAATACTAGATCATCGAAAATTATTATAGAAGTTATATTTATTTTTCCTAAATAATAATTTATGAAATTTATATTTTTGACGCCCCTTAAATTTTGGCGTTCTAGGAACGTGTCTACAGTGCTTTATTGAAAGGATAAAACATTTTTTTTAAATCCTCCTCTGACCTCTCCCATTCAATAATTAAAAATAGGCGTAATTATTTAGTCACAGTTGTTTATTTATTACGCCGACTTCAATTTGAATGTAGGGGAAGATGATTGTGATTTGTGAAACTAAAGAAAAAATTATTTTAACCTTTTAAAGGTATTGTAATTCCTTTTTTGAAGTTAGTTAAAAAAAATTTCATTATTAGTGTATTTGCCATATATACAGGGTGTCCTCAAAGACACTAAACACACGCGTACCACATGTTCCTGAGACCAAAATAAGCCGATTTACCGATTTTACCTTCTTACAAAATTTCTTAGTTTGGGCGCTATACGGCCCTGAAGTTACAATTTTGAAATCGTTTTTTTGTTATAAATTTAAAACGGATTGTGCGATTTTGCTAAAATTTGGCATGTTGACATAGTTTTATGGAACAAAAAAACCCATATCAAAATTATGATTAATATTAATCCATAGGCGTAGAACTCAATTTTTTTAATATTTGAACGTTTCAAATTTCTACGCCAATGGAAGAAAAGAGGTTTAAGTATAAAAATTAGATTCAGTAATTTATTTGCTACAAAAAAGCTACTCTTAATAAGACTCGATTACTCTCATGGTTTTTGAGAAATTTGTATTTTAATAATTCGCAGTAATTTTTACAAAATGAAGTAAAGTTACTAAAACATGAATAGAAATAAATAAATATGTCATAAAAAGTGATCAAAGTGTCCACCATTTTCACGCATACAAAGATTTATACGAGGAAGAAAATTAATTTACTCTTTGCATAACTTCTTCATTATCTCCAGTTTTATACTTAGAAAAAAGCATGGCCATCTTATTTGTTTACTGATCAACTTATTATCAACGTATTATTATTGATTAGCTTCTTATTAAAATACAAATTTCTCAAAAACCATGAGAGTAATCGAGTCTTAATAAGAGTAGCTTTTTTGTAGCAAATAAGTTACTGATTCTAAATTTTATACTTAAACCCCTTTTCTTCCATTGGCGTAGAAATTTGAAACGTTCAAATATTAAAAAACCCGATTTCTATGCCTATAGATTAATATTAATCATAATTTTAACATGTTTTTTTTTGTTCCATAAAACTATGTCAACGTGCCAAATTTTAGCAAAATCGCACAAGCCGTTTTAAATTTATAACAAAAAAACAATTTCAAAATTGTAACTTCAGGGCCGTATAGCGCCCAAACTAAGCAATTTTGTAAGAAGGTAAGTTTGCTTAAATCGGCTTATTTTGGTCTCAGGAACATGTGGTAGGCGTGTGTTTAGTGTCTTTGAGGACACCCTGTATATTAACATTAATTGCTATGGTTAGTATTTAATATTAATTTTCATAAATATTGTTATTTTTATGTACTGGAAAAAGTCTAAATATATAGACGAAACGTCGTACATTTAATTAAATAAATCAAATATTTTGTCCACTATCCTGCGATTTTTCTTAATTTTATTTACAAACTTTAATTTAATTTGCTGTATTAGTTAGTCAGTTAGTATGTGTGGGTCAAATCTTGCAAGTCAATTTTGAACAACTTCCACGTATCCGATCGATTTGAAATGTTGTGCACATATGTATTCCCGATGACAATACATGAATAAATTGTTTTTAGAATTAAATTCAACTCCTAAGGGGTTCAAACGGGGTGTAGGGTTTTTTTGACAAATCAACGCCCAGGCCAAATCGTTGAAGCTAGAAACTTGAAATTTGGACAGTAGGTACCTAAATTCCTTTTCTGACGTAAGCATCCACCAAGAAGGGATTTTTTTATATTCAACCCCTACGGGGGTCAAAAGGGGATAAAATTTTCAAAGACTAAAATGAACTAAATAAAAAATTAGTAAAAAAAACTTTTTAGAGACAAGCATTTATTGAAATGTATCTACTAAAAAGGAAAAACTAATATTTAGTAATTTAGGTTCTTACTTATTGTAAAACGGGGATTGCGACTAATAAACTATCATAGAGTTTACAACCCACGCTTTTATAATAATAATAATTATGAACCTAAATTATTATTTTTTTTTCCTTTTTAGTACCTATACATTTCAATAAAAGCTTGTCTCTAAAAAGTTTTTGTTTTAGATATTAATATTTTATTATTATCTATACCTACGTTTATTTTGCAAAGTTATTAGTGAACATTTTTCATGTTTTTCAGTTGGTTGTGTTGGAAAAATCTTGTATCATGCATTTTTTGTTTTTTATTGGGGGGGGGGGGCAAATTGAAATTTTGGACCCAGGCGCAAGATATCCTTGCTGCGGCCCTGCGTACATTATGAGCCCTGGCTCACTCTGATGCATTCATTTTTTCCTAATGCTAATTTCCGTATGTGCAGCTTACCTGTTTACATACTGTATAATATGTGTGTGTGTACACGATAACTCTCGACAGACTTAATCGATTTAAACGAAATTTGGTACACACATTGGAACCCATCACCGCACGAAGCTTATTTAAAATGGGCCCGATCGGACCATTTTAAGAGTAGTTTTTAGGGGTGAAAAAAGTTTTTGGGCCCAAAAATACCGAAAAAAATCTCAGAATTGTTTCAAAATTGGAATTTAACCCTTTGGTAGAGATTAAAATGTGTTGTTAAAATTTTAACAAAATCGGCACAACAGAACCGGACTTACAAATTTTATGAAAACACTAGTTCGCGGATAGTGATTTATTTGCTGACGGTGTATTTAATTTGGTACAGAGGTTGCATTGATAATAATATTGAAATTAAGAAAAATAATATTATTTTAAGGGATGTATTAAGGGATTAAATTTTTTATTTTGTCCAAAAACAAACTTAAGTTCACATAATAAAGTCACAAGGCCTGTATTAGCAAATACGCTATATTGTCGGCAGGGTTTGGCACTGCGACCCGAGTTTTTTTTTATTTCATATCTCTAATTTAAAATAAAAAGTGTAGTTCATCCTATAGTCATAAAAAAATTGCAGGTCGTAAGTTGAGGATGCCTAACATAATATACAACGGGACCACCGGGGTCCTCTTACCAAACGCAAAAAGTTGAATCAAAATCGGTGCACCTGGTAAAAAGTTATGACAATAAATTAACCCAATCACGGTGCATGTAGATAGTAGATACCTACTATTAGCCATTGAAGAGTTCCGTTGTCTATTTTCGGATTGTATAAGACCACCTGGGTGTATCCTCTTTAAAAAAAAGAATCGTTCAAATCGGTCCCGAAATATGAAATAAATCCAAAAACATACCTAAATAATAAATACATACATACAGGTCGAATTGAGAACCTCCTCCTTTTTTTGAAGTCGGTTACAATTAATGTCTATCTCACTACAAACAAAATTGAGAAGTTTTAGGACCATCTTCACTCTTGTAAGCAGAAAGAAAATTCATAGGACGCCTTTAGATAGCTGTTCCAAAGAGTCAATATATTTTCAATAAAAAATAAATATATTGTTAGTGTATTTGCCATATGGCACATACACTATTGGCGTCGGTCGGATGGCGGGACCTAGGGGTCGGACCAAAATTTCTCGACGTTTCATAACCTCCTGAACAATTTGGCACCATTTTTGAAAATGTTTATATATATATAGGGTGTTCCGTAAAGAATGCGCCAAAAAGTAAACCTATATTCTAGACATGAAAAGAATAAGATTTAACTCAACTTGCCTTATAAAAATGTCGTTCGTTTCGGATATACAGGGTGTTAAAGTTAGATTTTATATTTGAGTTTCTTTAAATAAATCGAACAGTTTTTGAGATATCTAGTTGAAATTTGGTATCCATGGGTTTTTTAGGGCAGGAAAAAATAAAACTTGAACAGATTTGAGTTTCTAAAAAGAGGGCGCTAGTTGCAGCCTATTTGGAGCACATTTATGCCCCCATTTTTTTCTCGAATTTTATAAGGCAAGTTGGGTTAAATCTTATTATTTTTATGTCTAGAAAGTAGAATTACTTTTTGGCGCATTCTTTACGGAACATATATGTATATTGTATATATATATAGGTGTTAGCACGATAACTCTCGAAAGACTCAATCGATTTTAACGAAATTTGGTACACACGTTGGAATCCATCACCGCACAGAACCTATTTAAAATGGGCCCAATCGGGCCATTTTAAGGGTAGTTTTTAGGGGTTGAAAAATGTTTTTGGGCCCAAAAATACCGAAAAAATTCTTAGAATCGTTTCAAAATTGAAATTTAACCCTTTAGTAACGCTTAAAATGTGCTGCTAAAATTTTAATAAAATCGGCCCGGCAGGACCGGACTTACAAATTTTATGAAAACATTAGTAGCGGATACGGATTTACTTACTGAAGGGTGTATTTAATTTGGTACAAATGTTAGGAATGATAATAATATTGCAATTAAGAAAAAAAATATTGTTTGAAGGGATGTATTAAGGGGTTAAATTTTTTATTTTGTCCAAAAGCAAACTTAAGTTCACATAATAAAGCCACAATGCCTGTATTAGCAAATACACTATAATATGTCGGCAGGGTTTGGCACTGCGACCCGAGTTTTTTTTTATTACACATCTCTAATTTAAAATAAAAAGTGTAGTTCATCCTATAGTCATAAAAAAATTGCAGGTCGTAAGTTGAGGATGCCTGACATAATATACAACGGGACCACCGGGGTCCTCTTACCAAACGCAAAAAGTTGAATCAAAATCGGTGCACCTGGTAAAAAGTTATGACAATAAATTAACCCCCAATCACGGTGCATGTATACAGATAGTAGATACCTACTATTAGCCATTGAAGAGTTCCATTGTCTATTTTCGGATTGCATAAGACCACCTGGGTGTATCCTCTTTAAAAAAAAGAATCGTTCAAATCGGTCCCGAAATATGAAATAAATCCAAAAACATACCTAAATAATAAATACACACATACAGATCGAATTCAGAACCTCCTCCTTTTTTTGAAGTCGGTTACAAATGTCTATCTCACTACAAACAAAATTGAGAAGTTTTAGGACCATCTTCACTCTTGTAATCAGAAAGAAAATTCATAGGACGCCTTTAGATAGCTGTTCCAAAGAGTCAATATATTTTCAATAAAAAATAAATATATTGTTTCTAATTACTATTTACCGTTAAAAAATTATTAGTAGTATTAGTTGGAAAAACTGAAGATACTATTTCTTCTCAACATTATGCAGACCTTTCAAACAACACCTGTAATGAGACCATTGGTCAGTTCATGGTCGACTTGTTTGGTCATCCTTGATCTCAGACAGAATTGCATATTATATATTATTATATTATATTAAATTAAAGAAGATTCATTGCATATGCTAAATAAATTATATCATTATGTCACCTACAGGCAAAATGCCGATGGCTATCTATTTTTAATGTAGAGATGGTCAAAAAATATTACTAAAATTTTAATATTACGTTTTAGAAAATTTTAAAGAAATAATTTTGATTTTGAAATTTTTTCGAAAATTTTACGAAATCGAATTATGTAAGAAACATTAAACATGTGATATTAAAAACCAATTCTCACATAGCATACGAACCCATGCGACACGACAAAATTCAAATGCAGCAATTCTCACAAAAGCGACGCAACGCGACAAAATTCAACAATTCGAAGAACGTTGTATACCGCTTCACGGCCACGCACTGTCGCGTCGCTATATGAGAATAGACTACACAAAAACTGTCGCGTTGTATCAATCACCATGTATTGGCCTTAAAAGAAAATGTATTATCTACTGCTCAATATCATTAACTATCGCGTCGGAAGGACAGAGTTAAATTATAGCTAAAGGGAATTTAGATTTGACACAAAGGGTTCGTGAATATCCAAAATTAGCATAACATTTATATGCATTCACACCGATTTGCAAAATGTTTCAAGAAAAGTTTTTCTTTTAAACAAAGTTAGATAAAATAGATTATAAGCAAGGGAACGATTGGAGACAAAACTGTGTATAGGTACCATAATAATATACTGTTAAAAAATTATTAACCGTTATTTGAAAATATAGCTAATAAATATCTGCAATATGTAATAAGTTAATAACTAATGTGGAGTGTCTAATCAGAATCTACAATAATTCTGTTTATCTGTAATAAAGTAAATGGTATAACAAAAACAATAAATCTGATATAACTTTGCCGTTTATTTAGATTGATACTAAGATATGCGTTTATCCAACGTCGCTGCATCGAAAGTATCAGTGTTTACTATTTTTTAACAAACCGCAAAAGGTAAAAATAAAGATAGAACAAATATAAATAATGTGTAACTAATCAATTGTTACACAGTTACACCAATAATAATTATTACTGGCAATATGTTATATTATGTGTCCGGTTTAGCGATGCGCGTGTTGTATATTTTATTTTAAGACGGAATATACCTATTAATTTTATTGCAAACACTTCAAAAGGGATGGTAAATAAAAAACAAACCAATTCAATTTTAAAAGATATTAATTGTTCACCACACTTTAGTGTAGATTTTGCATTTTGTTTTAACTTTAGGTACCTAAAATACACAGCATAAAAAAATTAATTAAAAAAAACCCAACTGCGTAAAAATCAAACTTAAAAGATGGAAACAGGATCAAATGATAACTGCAATCGAAGGCATTTCAATTTGTTACTACTATGCCTCCGACTGCATGTTATCATTTGATCTTGTTTCCATCTTTTAAGTTCGATTTTTAAGCAGGCGGGTTTTTTTTAATAATTTTTTATTGACGACTTTTTAGTTTTGTTTTATCCAATTTGATTTTGAAAGACCTATTCAGTGATATGTCACTCAATATGGTATACGCAATTTTTTTTCGTCTCTACCGCCACTTTGTATTTTATGGCCGCCATTTTGGTTTTATAAAAACAAAACCTAGCCTATAACCATCGCACGGTTTAGACGAATTGAATAACACATTTATTAAAATCCATCCAGCCGATTGGATGCTACGAGGGAATAAAGAATCCCATATACATGCATACCCAGATACGCATGAAAAACAATAACCACCTTGTCTGTTATCGCGGAGTCGGGTAAAAAGAAGTCTCGGTAGGTGTCTGCCTGATCTGTCTGTCTGGATGTCTGTACTGGTTAATTTTGTGAAGTACTGAACGAATTTTTACCGTTCGATAGTTTATTTCTTGAGGATTGTTAAGGTCTATGATAACTGTCCGGCCCTGCTTCGCCCGGGTAACAATTTGATTGAATCCGCTATACTGAACACAATATTTGAATGCAGTGTTCACCATTCAATAGCTTATTTTTTGAGGAAGGTTTACGTCTATAATAACTGTCCATCCCGACTTCGCCCGGGTGAAAATCTGATTGAATGAGCTATACTGAACACATTTGAGTGCAGTGTTCATCGTTCGATAGTTTACCTCTTGATTCGCCCGGTTGCAAGTTGAATTGAAATCAAGTTTATGTCAAAAGCGGTATAAAATATAATATTCTACCCAATAATAATAATAAATGGTGGCAAAATAATAATAAAAATAATACGTCGCTGGCACTTAAACATATAAATTCAAGCGAACGACCAAAGCGAGTGTCGAGTGGATAACGTATTAATTAATTATAAATTGTTATTCGGGCGAAGCATCTAGTTCTAGATAAATTTTAATTATTGAAATATTCACTTTTCGCAGTGGTCATAGCGTTGTTTAGACTTAACGAGACGCTTGCGACTTTTATGCCACAGGACAAAAGTTCGCACAAGAAAGATGAACATTTTACTGTTGTCAAAATTACACCTGTTGTGCACATTAATTAATTATTGTTATTGCAAAAACATAATAATATGGATGACTCTTCTCAATGTTGTCTCCAGTACTGCGGGTCTCAGAGATTGTTTAATTAGCATCCAAAGCAAATGTGCATGTAACATTTATCTACCACGCACAAGTCACAACACCTATATCTATTAAAAGTATAGTAAAGTATGAGATTGGGTCCCATAGGCAGTATATTCGATTCCAGACTGACTGATGCGTTTTTTCATATTTTTATTTATACTGAATTAATTTGTAGGAAGCAGGACAAAGTTTTTTTAAATGAATTAGATTAATTAATAAATTAGACGTTTCGTCATTTATTATGACTTCTTCAATAACTTATGTTAATTTAATTGTCAAATCTATAGGTAAGTAAAACTATTCATATTATCATATAACATTTTTAATACAGTACAATATCTAAATTGAAATATTATTTAACTTTATATGAATTATTTTTAATTTCACTACACACTCCTTTTTTTTCCTTTTTAACGCACAAGATTGTTTCTATTTATATCTGATGTTTGTCACAACGCTTAAATGATACAAAAACTTTCAGAATTATACATTTGTTTCTGGTACAGCACTAGAAAAAGACGAATGTTTTATTATCAAAGTAATTTCAGTTCAAAAGCTTCCCAAATTTCAGATTTCACTACTTACTATTTACTACATATTTCATTGATTTAATATTTCCAACACGGATTGATCTATTTGAGTTATTTGTTGTTTTGCCTGGAAAATGGCATTCCTCCGCCAGTTGTTTCAAATTATTCTTAAGTAATATAAATCGTGTGCAATAATACTTTTCCCATCGAACAGAGATTTATATAATTTCCACAACTGATTCAATATAGGTACTTGAAGCTGCAATAATTGTGTGTTAACATTTGCAGTGGTTTTATAAATGAAATTCAGTTCTTCGATAGCAATAGATTTAAAACATTTTTTTCCAAAATTTATATAACCTACTTATATTTTTGAAAAAAACATTTTTTAATAACTCGTGTTTAAAATTCGCAATTCGAAATTTCTCATCGAAGTCTACGTCTTATTAGAAGTATGCATGTTAACCGCGGTCTGCAGAAGAAAATTTTTAGTTAAAAATAGTATAAATTTAATTGTTCATATCCGTTAAAAAAAAGGATGCTGTATAAATACAAAAGGATCTGACCAGAACCTACAAAATTGTCTAATTAAGAGAGGTATCAATTTGGAGCCCACCAAGAGTGTTGATTGCTAATAATAGGTGATTATGTATATCAACATTTTTATAGACAAGTGACGTCATTAGCCTGACATGAATAGCATTGTTATTATTATTTATTATAATTATTTCCAAGCGAATCTTTTATATTTTAATGTTTCCGTATGTTACAGTTTAATATTTTGCACGATTTTTGACGTTTACTAAAATGATGTCATCGTTGCAATGACCCCATTCTCAATTTGCGATACGCACGCTAACAAGCACGGATGAATAACGACTGTCAGTAGGACAACCTGACAGAGCCAACCTGTTAGCCTGGAGATATTTGTAGAGGCGTGCATGAGTGCTCTTTAATAATATGTGGCACAGTTAGAATCATATTGCAATCATATTTGAGGTCAATATTGCAATTATATCTGAAGCACGCACGGTACAAATACGAGGAAAGATGAAAAGTTTATGTCCCTGCAACAATCCTAGAAAACTGTGTATGATAATATGATACAGTGTGTAAAGCCATAGATGTGCAAACTTAGTCTTGAATAATCCATATAAAAAATTCGACTGATGACCAGTCCTATACTTCCCACCTAGTAAATATTTGCAAAAAATAAACACTTTTTTTTTATTCTTTGACTAGGCCCAAATAACCTTAGCTGTTGGTGGTCTTTAAAACACAATTTAATTTTTATTCTTTGAAAAAAGCATGGCCCTCTTTTTTGTTTGGTGATCTACTGATGGCTAACTTAGTATAGCAAAAATTCGACTGATGACCAGTCCTATACTTCCCACCTAGTAAATATTTGCAAAAAATAAACACTCTTTTTTTTATTCTTTGACTAGGCCCAAATAACCTTAGCTGTTGGTGGTCTTTAAAACACAATTTAATTTTTATTCTTTGAAAAAAGCATGGCCCTCTTTTTTGTTTGGTGATCTATTGATGGCTAGCTTAATATAGCAAAAATCATGGTTACCTTGATTTACGTACAATTTTTATTTTTTTTAGTAAAATATTTTTTTTCTCGAAAACTATACATTTTAGAGAAAAAAAATATTTACATTTTTTTCATATTATAACATCTAGAATTCATTTATATTTTTTTTTACCTATGTTAATACGTGACATTGAGGACGTTTTTTTGAATATCTCAGGATCCACTGAACCGATTTGACTCAAAATCTAATCAGATCTAAGTTAAAGGCTGATAAACACAATAGAACAATCGGCATGCCCGTATGTTGTTCCGTTCTTAAGATATCGAAGGCGAAAAATTGACCACATACACACACACACACATACACACATACACACATACACACATACACACACACATACAGACATCAGTCAGAAAATGATCTTAAACGATTGCTAGGGTCTCAAAACGTGAAAATCTGTTAAAATCTCGAAATATTGTTTTCGGACTGAATCCATTACTTCCCTACCATAGTAGAGGTGGGAAGTAAAAATCCCAGATCATCTGCGGTCAAAATCCCCGGACACGTCAATTTTATTTTTTAACGCGCATGTTTTCTAATAGACGTCATTTTTTTAGCTCCACCACTTTCCGCAATGACTTATGACGTTATCACTGTTTTTTAACGGCACTCTCCAATTTTTTCGCAGATTTGGGAGATTATCAAATTCTAATTTCAGAAATATTCCCGATATATTAATTGTTAAAATTGAACAAAAATTCGATATAGCTGCGGAATTTTCAGCAGTTTATTTGGAACGAATGAATAACAGGTGCACAAACTGCCAAATAAATACTATAATAAGTAGACAATATATGCATCCCTCTCGCACTCATTATCGTTTATTGCAATCCCTTGGTCGATTTAAAATTGAAATATCTATGCTGAAATCGGAGCGATTGATCCGAGCGTACGTTTTAAAAAAATCTAAAATTTACAATTCACATAATATTGAGCTGATGTTGTCCTGGTTCGGGTATATAGGCTGTCGTTGGTTGGAATTGCTTCCTAACGTTTTGAGGACAACACCAGCTCATCAACTGACCGCGAAAGCCTCAACCAATCTGTTACATAATATTGACAAAAAGTACCCGCCCTAAATCCACATTAAAGCCCAATTTTCATCTGTAGTCTTAAAGTGACAGTCGATACTCGATCAAAGATAATAATATCGTCTTTCAATTATTTTTTATTTAATTTTTACTATGAAAAGCGACTGATTTAAATAATGACGTACGTCATTTCGACAATCTCCATATTTGTGTCTCCGACACACTTATGGATTTTTCCGTCTCTCTTCTATGCGTGGATTTTCCGTTTAAGTTAGAGTGACTTAGACGGTGCTTTGCGACCAACTTCATCCTGTTAATTTTGATCTTACAATGTGCGCGCGCATCGTGATAAATTTTGATGTCACAGTGTGCGCGCGCATCGTAAAAATTCACTCTCGTTATTTTTTAATAACGCGCCTAAACAAGTATAACTTCAAAAACAAAGCCGTTTAGGACCTACCTATATTTATATAAACCTTATGTCTTAAAATTGAGTAACAAATAACACTCTCAAGTTTGGCCACATAGTTAGTTAACACCCTGTATATTAAAAAAAAATACATGAAAATTTGACACATCATACCAAACGGCAATTATTGTGAAATAATTGGTATTTTAATTTTTAGACGCACTGTAACTCCAAGATCCCTCCCTATTAAATATTAAGTGAACGCTTAGGACAAAAAAACGAAGACAGTACATCTTGAAGGTCTCCTCATCATATAAAAATTTACGTTCACTTTCTCTGATAAATAGATGGTTAATACATAATATGTAGTATATCTATATATACAGACTGTAACAGAAAAAATGCATACTGAAAAATCTAGAATGAAGAAAAAATATGGTCATGATATTTAGTACCTCAAAAGGCTTTAATCAATTTAGCGAGTGCAGTTTGTAATGGAGATGGCCTGCCAAACTTACCGCTAGGTGGCGCCAACTATGCAACCACGTGGGTCTGTGGTTAGTCCATATAGTAGTGTGTACAGAATAAGTTTAGGTATTTAAAATAATAAATCGTTGACAATGCCGATGTGCTGTGCGTTTACCAATATTCAAATCATAGATGTTTTGTATTTCCAAAGGATTCGAAACTGAAAAGAAGTGATTGCATGCTATCAGAAGGGAAAAAC
This sequence comes from Mongoloraphidia duomilia, assembly GCA_039654895.1. Classification (NCBI taxonomy): domain Eukaryota; kingdom Metazoa; phylum Arthropoda; class Insecta; order Raphidioptera; family Raphidiidae; genus Mongoloraphidia; species Mongoloraphidia duomilia. The sequence goes on from CM077516.1 coordinate 52,064,758, forward strand.
TTGATTTCTCGCGCGTTTTTCTATAAAAACCAATGATAACTTCGGTGAATATAAACATGCTCCCATCTATATTAATCCATTGAAATGTTACATTTTTGTAGGCTAACATTGCATGTAGGGTAGGACAAGATTTTTTTTACCGTTGCGTCGGGGGGGGGGGGGTCGGTGTATGTTTAGAACTGAGTTTTCGGGGTCGGCGGATCCCCATTTGGCGGTCATCTTGAAAAAGGGGTGCTAACAGATTTTGCACTATATCTCCGTAGCGGTATTTCTTACAGAAAATTAGCAGATGCATTTTTTGTTTAGAATCGAATTCTCTATAATTTTACTAGAAACACTATTTGTCATAAGCTGAAGAATTAAAAAGATATGCCGTATAAAAATAGAATATTTTTTGTGTTTCTGTTAATTGAAAGAAGAAAAATATAATTTTTTTTCTTTCAATTTTAACAGAAAAATAAAAAATATTCTATCTTCTATAAGGCATATCTTTTTAATTATTCAACTTATGACATAAAGTGGTTCTAGTAAAGTTGTAGGGAATTCGATTATAAACAAAAAACGTCTCTACTATGTAAGAAATACCATTACGAAGATATAGCGCAAAACTTGTTAGCACCCCTTTTTCAAGATGGCGGCCAAATGGGCGGAGGGGGGGGGGGGCGCCGACCCCTAAAACTCAGTTTTAAACTTACACCAACCCCTCCTTTGCAACGGTAAAAAAAATCTTGTCCTACCCAAAATGCAAGCCTAATATAACATTTCAATGGACTAGGTACATTACGTTTCTCATGCGCCCATATCTCTATCATGAAACTCTCCACTGTCCGGTGCCCACATGCAAGCGTAATGAATGCATTTTAATGCATAAAAATGTATAACCTTCAAATATAATTTTATTGATACATAATTATATAATAGAAATTGTCTGGAAATGATTCTGATTGGTTCAATAGCCATTATGAACCGAAAGTTGTTGTGAGTGATGCGTTTTAAACACGGATGAAGGGAATGTGTTCAGTTGAGAACAAGAATAGGAAAGTGTATCCAAGGTCACACAGCAAAGTGACTTATTCTATTTTTTTTACCAAATAGGGAAAGAAGAAATTCGGAGGAATATGGTAATAGCATAGAACCTATCATAATATCCACAAGTGTTGAATTATTGAGAAAAATGTATATCTTTTAAAATAGTTCTTTTGCTTATTTGTAACAGATTTGTTCCAACTTGTTTATTTTATTGTAGATTATAGACGCGTCGACATCTAAGGTCATTAGCGTCTTTCAACTACACTAAATAACAACTAACTTAAAACTAAATAACATCACAAAACATCCATGAGCGCGGTTGGGATTCGAACCCACGGCAGTCCAGTCTAGAGGTTGCGGCGCCAAGCATGCTAACCACTAGGCTATACTGCCAACTCGTGTAATTAAGTACAGAAACTAATTGCAAATTATGGGCCGCATACCAACTTATAATTATTATGGTTTTAATATTCAAAACAGTACAATAATTAGTTTCTTGATACTCGAACAAGGATACAAAAAGAAAAATAATGAAATACTTATCTACTGTTTAGCATTTTTAGATAACTCTGTTTTTATGATATATTGTATATGTGCCCACGCAATCGCAGAAATTGTATTTCAAAACGGTTTTTTAATCTTCCAGTCTCACCGACTACCGAGTAGTCAACTTTTTATCAAAAAAATGAAAAAGACATAATATGCTTACATAACCAATGTACATTTTTAATCTAAATAAAATCACATAAACGGTCATGGTCTCCTTCGAAGGGAGTAGCCTTTTAGAATCATCATTTTTACGAATTATTTAATTAATATTTATTGTATTCAGGGCCGCCGTAAGCGGGCGTGCAAAGCGTGCACCGCACACGGGCGGCACGCCCAGGGGGCGGCAAATCGCGCGACTCATACCTAATTCAAGTCATTGTACCCCTGACCGGTCGACTCCTACGCAGAGGGCGCGCATAGGATACCAACTTGGGGCGCCTAGCGCGCTCCAAGGACTCCAAGGACTCCTTGGAGCGCGCGAGGCGTGCCCGTTGAGGGGATAAGAAAATATGTCATAGCATAGAAAAAAATCCGACCGAATGACGTTAAAACCGCCATCTATTGGCATCCGTTAAAACTAAGAATCTTAGTTTTAAAATAAATGTTTTATCTTCGTTAAGTTGTTTTTTTCCCCACCATAATGAGAAAACATTAATTATCCTTTTTTTGACAAAACTCAGAGTAAGTAGGCGTAGGGCGGCATAATCGGTATTGCACGCGGGCGACGAAACAGCTATCGGCGGGCCTGATTGTATTATCTTATTAGCTATTATAAATCACCTGTAGAGTTAGAAGGAAAGGTAGGTACATATTTTGGGAGACGATAGTTATATGGGCCCAAAAAAAGCGAATATGAACATGGTTATTCTTTTCAATCGTTTTGGAGATACATCTGTTTGAATTGTGTGGAGGTATAAGAATGATACTAACATAATATAGCCGATTGATATTCAATCATTTGAAATCAAGCTTGTTTTCCGTAAATTTTTATTGTGAAAATAATGTTATATTTGAAAAATTAAGTTATAAATTGGCCGATAATTCTAAATCTCGAACATCGCCATTTAATATTTTTTTAATCCCCGGGACGAAAAAAGAGGGGTGTTATAAGTTTCAAGCCTTTTTTGTCTGCCTGTATGTGTATCTGTCTGTGGCATTGTAGCTCCCAAATGATGGACCGATTTTAATGCGGTTTTGTTTGTTTGAAAGTTGGTATTTGCGAGATGGTTCTTAGCCATGTTTGATTGAAATCGGTTCAGCCTTTTCCAGGATCTTCAGCTCTCATCACAGTTTGTATTGAAATCTCGGCCAGTATTACACCTACAAACTTCGAGTTTAGGCTCAAATATTCAGTTTTTGAATAATTAGTTTAAAAATTATGAGATGAAAATTAAATTAAAAACTTAAAAAACCCGGCGCAAAAAAGCAAAACTTTTAAAAGTAAGAAATAATTAATATCCGCTACTATATATATGTCCGATGCACCGTCTATTTCTTCGTTTAGATGAAATATTTAATCCACAAATGCGTTGGGGTCTGGGGACCATTGTAAAATGACAAAAATATCAATGTCTCAACGGTCCCCGACGCATTTATGATTTAAATATTTCATCGAAATGAAGAATTAGACGGTACATCGTGCCCGATATAGTAGATACTAGCGGCCTTGTGACTAGGGCATCGAACCCGGTTTTTCCCGGTTCCAAAAAAACCGGTTTTTTCCGGTTCCGAGAAGCAAAATAAAAACTGGTTCCTAAATATAAAAGCCCGGGTAATTCGGTTCTTACGGTTCTTGCAAAATAGGTTGATATTTGGATTTTCGCTTTAAGCACCGTCTTTTTTACGTTTTTATTTTATTGTTTCGTTTGTTAAAATTTTATTTTTGTATTAATTTGATTATTTTAGAAAGGACTTATCTTACGAATATGAGTGATGGATGTTATGGCATCATGGCACTAACAAGTCCCTAACCCTAAGTGTTAGTTAATGATTGTTTTAAGTGAGTTTATGACTGTTTTGCTTTATTATTGAAATGATTATTTTTGGCTTAATTTTGTGAGACTAATAAGAGAAGAATTAGTATTAGATTTCCTACTTATACTTTCATAGTAGGTAAAACTGATTATTTGATAAGTATGTAATTAAAATACTTAAAAAGACTATTGTTCTTAAAATAAATAATTCTTTGATATGGAATTTATTGTTTAATTTACGATCTTTCCCTTGTATCATGTTCGTAATGAACGAAACTCTAAAATAAATCATATTAAAAATAATCTGCTTACTGTTTTATAGCTAAGAACCAATAAAACCGAAAGAACCGGGTACCCTACTTGTGACTTGTCCGGATTTTCCCGGGTGTAAGAATTTATAATGTATTATCCCCCCGCGAGAAATTCTTCCCCTGCGAAGCATATAAGTATAATAGCTTCAGCTATCCAAATACGAAATACGAAGTGGAAACGGGCTATATACCGGACATAACAGCTCAGTACATAGTTTATACTTTATAATATACCTACACACAAATTATAAACATTCAGTCTCTGTTTTTCTATATTATGTTAAGTAGTAGAATATTTTTTCACGAGTGTGAAATTTTTTAAGAATAAAAGTACAATTTATAAATAATTATAATTAAATTAAACTCATTACATGCGTTGGCTATGTAATAATTCTGAGCAAATTAGTTTTATATAAGATCTGTCTGAGGTATTAAATCAAACCATATGATTAAGTTGATGGAAATTTAGTATGTAACGTTTAAATGTCAAACAATTTCTCTAATTTAATTCCTTAGCAAATTGAATAAGTATCTGTCGATCAATTTATAATTCCAGTATCATCACCTTTTACTTCAAAACTAATATAAGCTTAAATTTGAACAGTATAAGGTTCCTTTGGTGACGTACGCACCCACAAAAAAAGTATTTTTCGAAATTCAACCCCTAAGGGTATCAAAAGGGAGTGTATTGCACAGTCTAAACCACATGAAATTTTTAAGTTATGTTCCTTAGGAATTAATTTCCGAAAAATCCTTTCTTAATGCACCTCTACAGCCTGTAAGGAACATAACTTACTAATTTCATGTTTCTATTTTCAGTGGTTAAAGTTGTGCAATGCACCCCCTTTTGACGCCTTTAGGGGTTGAATTTCGAAAAATCCTTTCTTAGTGGGTGCTTATGTCACCAAAGAAACCTACAGTCCAAATTTCAAGTTTATAGCTTCAGCGGTTTGGTCTGGGCGTTGATTACTCTCTGTGGTTTTTTCGGAATATGCTGTAATTGACAAGGGGCAAACAACCAAAACCTTAAACTAGATGACTATGCCTACAAAAAAATGTGTGACTCATAAAATCCCACGGGGGGAGGAGAGTTTGTATACGCTGGCCCATGGTCTATATTGCCATTTATAGAAAACAATAATAAATAAATGCCACGCGTCATACGAAAACATTTTTCCTGTTTGAATCATAATATTCCTGTTTGGAATTTATGCCATTGAGAACGCATCCTAAAGAAAAGACGCTGAAAAATATAAAAAAAAATTTCGTCAAAACTGATTCTACCATTTTAAGGTTATTCAAGGACAAATAATATAAGGGCAAAAAATACAGGTTAAAAAACATTAAAAAAATTAGATTAATCATGGAAGTTGTGCTTTAATTACGTAGGTTTAGGTACACCGTACAATTTGTCAAAATTTCTTTGCAATATTACTCACGTGATGACCAAAAGGCAAAAAGCGAAGCGTGCACCACCACCATTGCATAATATGAATACAGTACTCGAATTAAAAACCACTACATAACAACTTTTCTCACCGTCAACAAAGGCTCCATGAACATTATTATAAAAATATTTAACCATCTGCCTCTTTCAATAAAAAATCTAAGCCTACACAGGTTCAAAAATGAGCTCAAAGATGTGTTGCTATGTCATAATTTTTATAGTATTGACGAGTTTTTCTTGTGTAACTTTACCAAGAGAACTTAATTATTCTTATGTCTTATAGTATGTATCATATGTATTTTGTAATGACGTTTTCTACACTACACATGTAGTATTTACAGAAATAAAGCGAATTATTATTATTATTATTATTATTATTATAACTGAGATGTGCGAGTGCGATGATATTTCAATTTATAAATATTTGATGGAGGTATTAGAGAACCAAATTGATTAGAAAATGTACTTTCGCAAAAATGTTTATTCTCAGTCTTGAGTCTGATCTTCATATCACGATATCGCTCCGAATTTCAGGGGGGCGTTGTCCCTCCCCCTGGGGCGCCCATGGCTCGTTTCCTGAAAGGACATGTACCTAGACGTAACTTCACAACGGTACCGGTGCCGCTACTAGAGTTATCTTTCATAAAAAGATGGTAACAACACCGGTATTGTTGCGAAGTCATAAATTTATCCTTTTAGTAGGAAAGCCGACCGTGTGAAATACCCCGGTATAAAATAATAAGATGAGTGTCATATCAGATGAAAGAGCGTCAAAATCCTTACACAAAAAGTACAATTTGGCACCCATATCCATCATCCTGGCGGGGGCCGCTGGCCGCCCCTTTGAAAATTGAAAATTTTGACAAAAGTCACCCAGGACAAAGTAATATGACATGAGTGTCAAAGGGGCGGCCAGCGGCCCGCGCCAGGATGTCGGGTGGCAAATTGTACTTTTTGTGTAAGGATTTTGACGCTCTTTCATCTGATACGACACTCATCTTATTATTTTGTCCCGAGTGACTTTTGTCAAAAAATTTCAAAGGGGCGGCCAGCGGCCCCCGCCAGGATGACGGGTGGCAAATTGTACTTTTTGTGTAAGGATTTTGACGCTCTTTCATCTGATATGACACTCATCTTATTATTTTATACCGGGGAGTTTCACACGGTCGACTCCGGGATTATTTCAGAAGATGGCATAAAAAGATGAAAATTAAGACCTGAAGAAAAAAACATTGCATAAATATATACTATGTGACTATACATTATACGCATATGTATCTTGTACACTAAAATCTCCTATACAGCATGCAACTAGCTTAACAAATTAGCAATAAAAAATCGTTAGAATAAAAAATGCATTATTCATAGATTTTGAGGGATATTTGAAAAAGTGAAAGAAAGAAAATTGAATTCGAAATTTTCGTTGACATATTTTCATTTTAACAACAATGCTTTGGATTTTCTGCTTTACTTATTATATAACTTATGTACGCACAGACTTCAGACTTGGATAGTCGTAGGTACCTACCTATATTAGCCCAGCTAATGACCTCAGTTGTCGAGCGTCTATATTTTTCATTATAATATTAACCCAATAATTTTAGACATAAAAACGACCGATCTGCGGAATAATTCCCAGTTAGTTGAATTTTTGCATAAACCTTCGTTATGGCGTTTTTAAAAACGTGTAAAAAGTCCCAATCGATATCGTGCCGACGTTGCCAGATATTCGAAGTACAAGTTCACGATAGACAGTTTTTAGCAAATTTCTCGATTTCGTTCCATTTTGAGTAAAAAATGGTTATTATCAATCTTGTAAAAGACAAAATTCTCTATAACTTTTGTATAAACATTTTTTGTCTACAATTCATAGTTTTACTTATTTAAATACCCACGGCTTCCTCCCCCTCGATTTTACATAACGGGACTATTATATACGGGTGAGTTCGACCACCCGTATCAGTCGTTTTCTTCGAAAACGGTTAGTCGTAGAGAGTTGTGTCAAAAATTTGTATTATAAAAGCCCTAATAAAGAATCGAATAGTGATAATTTTTTTTCCGTGAAGGTCGGCTTCCCTATTAGTTTGCTCCAGAATGTCTAGAACTCCGGAATTATAAATGTAACGATAGGTCGAAAGTGGTATTGTTGAAAAGATCTTTAAAAAATAAGCAAGTTTTGTAGGAAAATTTTTTTTATTACTGCCACCCCTGTAAATTTCTATAAGTATAAATATAAATTATTATATTTTCAAAACTCCGGAATTTTAGAAAGCACGATAGGTTGAAAGTGGTGCTGTTGAAAAGCTCTTTAAAAAATAGGCAAGTTTTGCAGGAAAAATGATTTAATTACTGCCACCCCTGTTAAGTAGCAATCGTTTGAAATTATTAAATCAAAATTTCATAATAACGATCGAAGTCGGCATTAAAAATCTAGCAACCTTAGACATTGTCACAAGTGTTCAAACTGTCTTCCATTTACTCTTTAATGCATACTACTGAGCTCTTCTGGTTATACTGTGTGTGTACTTCTTCAGTGTTTAATGATCGATAGATAGGTAACTAGATTTTAAATGCGAACTTTTAAAAAGTTCGTTATTATGACATTTTAATTTAGTAATTTCAAACAAATATTACTTAACAGGGGTGGCAGTAATAAAAAAAAATCCGTACAAAACTTGCTAATTTTTTAAAGATCTTTTCAACAATACCACTTTCGACCTATCGTTACATTTATAATTCCGGAGTTCTGGACATTCTGGAGCAAACTAATAGGGAAGCCGACCTTCCCGGAAAAAGAAATTATCACCATTCGATTCTTTATTAGGGCTTTTATAATACAAATTTTTGACACAACTCTCTACGGCTAACCGTTTTCGAAAAAAACGACTGATACGGGTGGTCGAACTCACCCTGTATATGCTGCTTCCCGACGACCTAACATAATGATTTGTGCCTTTTCTTTAGAACCACAATATCAACGTTCATACAAAAATTCAGCTTTCCCCTAATTTTTCTGAAGTACAATGTCCAATTTCCCTGAGTTTTTAATTTATCGCTTCAATTTTTTTAGAAATACGAAAAGATGATAAATAGAAAATTCTATTTATTTATCGTTTAGCATTAACATAAGACATATCAAATTAGTGAATTTTTATATTACAAAAGGATAAATCAGAATATGAAAAACAAAATAGATTACCGAAGATTAAGGAGTAATCGATTTCATTTTATGCTCCAATTAAAAAAACACTGATAATAAACAAATGAAATGGGTCCGCTGCAATTTTTGTTCATCAACTACCCTTTCTGGATTTCTACGAGAAAAATGAATGGTGACATATTGTAAAGTCATTAATAACATGTCGATTTATGAAATATGGTTAAATTTCCGGAACCATTTTCCAGAAAATTAGAATTTTCGAATTTCGTTCATTAGTAAACTACCCGAATAGCCGCGCCGTGAGGGTAGTCCGTAGTCGGACAATTTTACGGGTTGTACTTAGGAATTAATTTTTTTGTTGTGAAAAACATCGAAAAATTATCAATATCGAAATTCAATCCTCAAAACACGATTTTCTCTAATTCAGTAGTGTTTTCTATAAGTACCAGGTAAACAAAACTCGCCTATGTTGCGTCTATGAAATTCATTGTATAATTTGATTGACAAAATAGGTGCATGCCGAATATTGAAAATTAATCATTTTAAGGGATGTGTAATAAGAGTTTAAATTCTTTATTTTGTTCGAAAACAAATTTAAATATACACATATAATAATACATTTACATACTTCTACCACACTGTATTAGCACATATAGTATTTTGTCGGCAGGTTTGGTTCTGCGACCAGTGTTTTTTTTTTTAGTGAAACTTTATTAGCCTCGTTTTTTTCCATTCGGTTACGCATGTCGAGCGTCACATCACGTCCAATCGAAGCGATCGACCAGACCAGTACTCATAGAAAAGCAACGGCGACGTAATGTTCATAACTAATATATTGTACGTCTACATAACCAATATCGTACTTAATATTCAGTCAAGCACTTCATCAAATATACATTGACCACCAACCATATAGAATCTGGATTCTTACGTTTGTCTCCTTACTGATCAGGGTTCAAATTACATTACCAAAAGCACGTAAAGATTAAGAAAATTATATACTTTTGGCGATTTCGGGTTAAACGCGTTTAGAATAATGGCAATAAATTTTCACTTGCACCGTGGTTTCATAAAACCGCACCCTAGTTTTTTTTTATTTATCCTTCCAATTTGAAAGTTTTGTTTTTCTGTTTGGTGATATTAAGTAAGTATGTATATGTAAATAGAAAGTAAGTATAGGTGCTTAATTACTAGATATAAATAAAAGTTTGGGTTTTTTATTTTAATAAAAGATTCAAATTATTTTAATCAATTATTGAGCACCCAGTTATAATATATGTAATAAATTGTTTGTAACTAAATACTATCAGAAAATATAAACTCGTAGTTTTTCACAAATGAATTATTTATAAATTTCTATAATTTATTTAGAACTTAGATATCTGCATATAATGAGAAATATTTATCTAATTGAAAAGAATTTAATATAATTAAATCTACGCAAATTAGTATCTATTGATGCTAATATCATTTTTTATAGTTTTTTAAATTATTGTTTAACTGACACATTGTTTGCTTCATTAATTACTGAACTCATTGTTATTTGTTATACTTACTTATAAACTTTAGAAAGCGGCATAAGAAATAAATATAAATCTATTTTCCATTTTAAAAATTGTTACAAACAAAAATATACTAGTATAACAACATGAAAACAAATAATATACAGGGCCGCCGCTACAATATATGTGCAAAGTGCGGGGCACACGGGCGGCCATGTCAAGGGGCGACCGGGCTGAGTAGCCGTATATTTAGAAAAAATAAAAAAATAAAACTTGATGATCGTATTTCAGGTCCATAAAAGGAAAATCTCAGGTGAAAAAAAGACCGCGGTGAAGTGTTGTATTACCTATAATATAATAGGTAAGTATTAACAATTCACACAACGTTTCGATTGGTTATCCAATCGTGTCTGGGAAAAATACATAAAATTAACAACTTATTTTATACAAATATTTGTGAAACCAATGCAAAAGGTAACATGTAACTCTACAACGGGAATAATCATTATCTATAAAAATATTCTTAACATCCTATGTATCTGTATTTATTCATTACAATAACTACCAAATATTGTAAAAATTTGCCTCAAAGCTTATTATCCTCATAGCTAACCAATAGTTAGATTCAATATACCATTGCATGGTATTAAATTTCGGTATCAGACCCCAGAACGTTATGCAAAAGTATTCCACAAATTGGATTAATTCATTAATTATTAATGGTTAGCAATTTACAGAAATTACTACATTTGTATGAATTGGATATATTACATAATAATATAGCAAACGATGTTTAAACCTATTTAAAATTCGAATCACAACTATACACATTACCATATTATTATATTATTATGTATGAATAATCTATATCAGAGGTTCTCAATATTTTTTCTAATTCTGTATCGATATAGATATACCATGTCTATTAATTGTAAGGGGGCGCAATAGTCTACGGAATCTAGTATTTTTAGAAGAAATAATGTATATAAAATTGAGGACATTAATCCTAAATGGAGGTGCAAATAAAAATCCGAAAAGTTTCCACCTTTCTGATAGATGAAACATCCTTTTTTTTTGCTTAAAATACTTATTTTGAAAAAATACATTTAGGTAACTTAAAATAACGAAAGAAGTGGTCGCGATTAAAATGGTAAAAAACTGAAAATCAGTGTACCGTATAAAGGAAAATTTACCCTACAATAGAAGCATTTTTCGTTACGCGCTCCAAACTACCTTAAACTTACAGTCTTTATTGCAAGCCTACCGTTAGATATACATTAGTATTGTTTCTTGTGCCATGTCCATGGACAGCCTGAAATGTATTGTAATTTTTAATGCGCTTGATAAAGAACAAGGCAAAATTGACATAATATAATGGACGGCACAGTTAAAATACGCTCAAAAAAAAAAAACGTAGTAGCTAGTATGTTATTCAGTATATTATTGTACAAATAATTAAATTTTTAACTTTAGAAAACTTATTTGGGGTAAATACCAAAAAGTACTGGACTATTAAACCTACGTTAAATCTAATACTTATTTTTAAATGTTCAGCGATAAACTGATGGAGTTAATTAATGGCTATAAAAAACGTTACGCAGATAATTAAACATTCATCATTCATACTTTAATAAATTACACACTTTAATTTTTAGATTCAGTAAAACTGCAGAACAAATATTCCTCTGATTTTCTTTACATTTTTATTCATTGTTCACCCCCCTTTAGTCGTAGCGTAATAATATAATAGCCTACGGTTACTCGAGAAGGGTTAGGCTTTTAAAAAGTTAAGAATATTTCAAATCGATCGACGGTTCCTGAAAAAATCGCGGCCATACATAGTAAATACATACATAACTATACAATATACGAGTATTATAATATGTAACAATAATTATTACAAACATAAAAAATATATTTTGTGTTACAATATCTGATATCGCTAGGACATATCGGTGAACATGTGTATTCGGAAGTACTAAATAATATGTTTATTGCATATTCAATAGAGAATTTATCTCTTAGACTGTTAGCAGCTCATAAAAAATTTAAATCAAACACCTAATGCAAATACAGGGTGCAGATTTGTTTTGCACAATATGGCTAAACAACACGGCGAATTAGTTTCCTTGTAAATACTAGTGTTGAGTTAATGCCCTAAAAATCAGCTATAAAAATGCGATGCCACACATTTTATTAAAATATAAAATCTCATTATGTCATCGATTTTTTTTCAATTTTTGTACGTGTATAGGTCCGTTATATGCGCCTTCTCTCGGGTGGGGCTAATGTTTGCGTTTCGCTTTTTTGCCTCCAATGCTCAGGAGATATATACCTACTCATATTTGCAAAAAAATGTTAAATTGTTCTGTCCACTGAATCGAAAACAAATTATTCTACACCTTGTAAATGCATATTTAAATTTCATACAAAACCACAAAACAATTCACAAATAACAATGTTTGACTATATATAAACATTAAATGTACCCAATAAATTCATTAAAAGCAATAATTACTTTATCTAATTACATTTATACATATTTATAATTTGATGAAGCTTGTGTGTTGTATATTTAAACATTAAGGAAATAACACACTAACATAAATAAACATTTTAATTACCATATAAATTTAATGTGGCTAATTTTAGGAAGTAATCATTTTTTTACACAATGTAAAACCGGGACTTATAACTTTTTTAGATATTGATATTGATATTGAACACCATTAAAACGAGAAATTAAAGTTAATAGATGCTAATCTTTCTGCACAAATACTGTACCGACTAATAGCAGAAATTTGGGAGAAAGAAATTCCAAAAGACTGGAAACAAAGGCAAGAGGAATATTATGTTACTTTTGGTACCGTCCAAAATCCTTGGCTGAACTGCCCTCAGAAGAACACAGAAGCAACTAGGAAGAGAACAGGCAGCAATCAGACCAAATATATCAATCAATAACCAAATTAATGCTTTGAGAATCATCACATTTCACATATAGTGGAAAAGCAGTCACCGTTATATTTTTTTTTCTTCATAAATTTTGAGAAAGATAGATAGAAAGAGATCTTGTTTATACTGGAATGCAGAAATATCCTCAAAAAATATTGTTAATACTTTCAAAGAATGTTACAGCGCTTTTAAATGCCGAATCATCCACAATGGCTTTCTAACAAAGTAAACAACGGTAAACTCACACTCGTTCTGGTATAAATGCAACATAACCTTTGGAGAGTATTGTAAAATGGCGGCTGTCAGATTCGTCACTTTAGACGCGCGTTACATACAATATTTTTTTGCAAGAACTGCTTCAAAAGTTGAATTTTAAGCAAATAAAGCACAATTTAGATAAATATTTTATTAGTGACATAGCAAAGTAATCTATAAAGTACTATTTTACGCACGTGTATTTTAAAGTAAAACAAAACAGTATTACTTTATATTATGAAGTATTAGAAATACCTTGTATTCTTTTGATGTCCGTCTTGTGATTTAACCACACCTGAAGATAGCAACTCGTTGCTGAAACGCGTCGTGTTAAAACACAGGAAGTCACAAGACGGACATCAAAAGAATACAAGGTATTTCTAATACTTCATAATATTCATATAGTGACTTGGAGACCCAACACTCTAAAAAATGTATCATTACTTTATAGTACGGAGTGCGTAAATAACAATGAGTGATATTTATGTGTTTTGTTTTTTTTATTGTATTAATAATATTTTGATTACGTTTACCTACGTTTGCAAAGATATGTAATAAATTTTATTTAGTCCAGTTCCACATTCTAGTTGCTCCAGAATTAAGGATTACCGACATAAATAGAAGTGATGCCTATATAAATAAAACATAATTTTATAAATCATACAAGGAAGTAAAAATAAACAATCTATTTTTTAGATAATGGTGAGAATCTCGAGTTAGTGAAAAATGTAAACAGACGCATTCACAACAAAGTGTATTAATTATTATAAGTAAAATATACCGCTGATCGAAAAGTCGGGTTATATCACTACATATTATAAATTAAAGTCCCCCGCCGTGTCTGTTTGTATGTATGTTCGCGCTATTTCAGAAACTACTGTGGAGATTTTCATTCTGTTTTCAGCAATAGACAAACTGTTTAACGAGGAAGATTTAGGTATATAATTTATGAATATTTTGTGCAAATTAGCTAATGTTATGATGATATTTGTCGATTAAGTCGGAAAAAATTAGCGTATATTGGCGGAATATTCTACTAACATTATAAACGCCACCAGCCCGGCTTCACTTCGCAGAGGAGAATTTCTCGCGTGGGGGATAATTCCCACCAGTCAAGTTTCGCTCCGCAAAGATTTTTCCGAATTTATAAACCATAGTTTTATACACTCTTGCGATATTAAAATTTTGAACATCAAAACTTGACTTATTTTCATAATCTGTACTATATCAGTAGATATCCTTAGACCTTAGCGACGCGAAAGATAAATATATTGTGTTCATATGAATGATATGAATCAACATGTCATTGTGGAATGTGGATAGTGATAAATTCATCTTCAATAATTTATACAGTTAAATAGATCGAATTTAAATTATAAATGAGGATAATATTATACAAATCCGAAAAATATTTGAAGATCAGCCAATGTGACAACAAAACTTATAATTAATTAACAGCTCTGTAATGTCAACCCTCCTATATGGATGTGAGTCTTAAAAAATACGTGAAAATAAGAAAACACAACTCAGAACTTCCAGATGTGAAAAATATGGGTACTTAAAATATAGCGGTATGGTTTTGTGACAAGTGAGTAATTATTATCGAAGAGCAAGCAACAGGGTCTTATTAAGCAGATAAAAACAAAAAATGGAAATAGATAGGTCCTTCCTTGAGGAGGAATAACCACAAAATTGTAAAACAGATACTTTTATGGGCATAGAAAATGGAGCAGACAAAAATCATTGAGATGTAAAATCCATGATAAATTGAAAAATACAGGCTTTAAATGGAGTAATATCAAAAACTGGAAAAGGATAGAAGAATTTGGAAAGAATTTGTGTCTGATCTGTGCTCCAAATCGGAACAAATGGGATCATTATGGTGATTATGACAATGTATAATTATTTTCTTAATACAAAAACCGCTTAGTGTACCAAATACAAAAAAAAATACAGGTTTGGGACAGGAAAAACTTACGAACTTTATCGTCACAAATCCGGATTAATTCCAATTAAACTTAATTTCAAGTATGCGCTAGTCTAGACTAGTATTTCCCAAAGAGGACGATACCGCCCCCGCCCCCTAGGGACGCTGCGATCCAGAGAAGCAGTAGTATCTTCGGATGCAATTGGGTGACCTTGAATAAAACTAGGAAGGCGATGAAAGCATAAAGAAGAAAGAAATTTTGAGAAACCGTTCGCACCTACATTTTTCATCTGTTGTATAAACTACTGTCAAATTTGTACTGATTCCTACTTTACTTCGTAAATAAACACAAAAAATGTTATCTGAAGGTCAAGTTCGCCGACAGGTTTTAGCATCATCTTTGAAGTTCGATTTCTAGGGGGGTTGACTGTTGAGCAACATTTTTCTGAATTTGGAAATCTCTGGTCTAGACAAAGCGGCTCGTATCACAAACATTCCAATCCCTCACCATAAATAAACATTTTTATTAGATTAGTAGATTCTGGAATCTGGAGTCTTAACTTGAAAAAATCACATTTGTGAAAAAAATATCTTATTTGTCTGGATTAACCTGTAGGTGCATATACTCAAACAAAGAATAATAATCGGATTTAATCGTCATGACCTCATCAGTGAAGAGGCTTCTTCTTGTATACGATTTTACTTTCTTTTTAATGTGAACAATGCGATTGGATTGTACTTAACGCTCATTTCGATCGAGGAATAAGAAGAAAGTTTAATAATATTTTATCGTAAACAAGGTTCGTGTCTTCTGCTACCTTCTCGTTTCTTGCCTATATAGCTGAGACGACCTTTAATCACTTGATTAACTCGCCTCCACGTTCGATTTTCATTTACTGCCTGTCGCTGACCTGACCGAAAGGTTATACAGTGCGTTATGACCTTTGGAAACTTTGGAATTGAGAGACCAGATCACCTGAAATCAGAGGCGGTATTTAATTTGAGACGACCGTCGCAAATAGATATAGATCTTTATATATACGTATACATTGATATAGATCTTTAAAATAATTGCAAACGAAATAGCAGCTCATTTTTTACCCGACTGTGAAATAGGAAGTGTATGAGTTTAACGGATAATAAACTCAAATTATTGACTAAGTACGGAAAAAATAAATAGAAATGAACATCGTGGAGTAGGTAGAGTATCAAATAAAAGAGATCGGCGAGTTGATTCCAAAACTAAAAATTTCAAAATAAAATGTCAACGTTTCTCAACAAAATGAACAGATTGGCACTGATTGCCACGTTTACCTATATATACAAGTACCTACCTATATATTTTACATGGCCATTATTTTAATTTGCCCTGTCATTCCCTTAATAATCAACTGATATAGATATATTGGGAAAGGGACACTGGAAACAGTTTTTGTTTTCTCGTTTATAACTTGTCTATTTTCAATATTTTGATTTTTTTTTAAATACACTGTCTAGAACATACATAACGCTAAGACTGGGAAATAATAATTAAAAAATATATAGTTTCAAGTAACATTTTGTCAATACGACTTTATATGTAAAAATGTGTTGTCACAGAATTCTTACATTTTGATAACATATAAATTTTCCGTATTTTTATAATAACCAAGCTAAAAAGTAAATATATTCTGAGAGAGAGAGTTCAATTTTCGATCAAGAGGAACACCAAAAGTATTGCAGGCGATATTATAGTTCGTTTATTTGTATTATTCTGACATGTTTGAAAATGGATTTTTTGTTAAAAAAATAAGCACTATCCATCTGTAAAATAATAATCTTAGATATATTAAAAAAACTAGTTTGATGATAATATATCTTGTAAACAAGATTTCATATGAAATGTTCGTTGTGAAAAGAATATACAAGAACAATATTTAAATTTAACTAACTGATAAATTTTATTTATCTTAAATTATACTCGAGCTAGGTAACAAAATATATGGGAATAAAATGTATACGAATTGGGAGACTTCAACGTTAGATCAAGTGAGACACCCAAAGTAACTAATAGATTACAGCTCGTCTCGTCAGCATTTGAATAAAAATAACAGTCAGAAGTATAACAGTAAATTTTAGCCACGATATCTCATAAACTATTTTTGTCAATTAAGTGAACATGAAATCTCAAAAAACATTGCACATCAATATTCTGTACCTACATGTAGTTATGTACTTATAGTTTTTAATTGTAAAAAAACAATTTTAAAAGTATTAATATAAATTGCATTTTTCGAACAAAATTTTTAACATTCTGTAGAAGATGTTTTACAGATTTTAATACCGTTTTTGTTAAAGAGTAATTTACCCAGAAATTGTGTACACCACTTACACAACATTTTTTTAATTTCTTCATTCTTCGCTTTAATGTGATAAAATTTTACTAAATTCCGAAACATATTCGAATGGATCCAGACTTTTGCCCAACGCTGCATATGTTTTTTGACTCAAAATTATAATCAATCTTAAACTGTCGAGTACCTAATATAAATACAAATAAAATAATTAACACCTCATGTAGCAATATAATTGTCAAATTTAACATGACGTTTTAAATTTACAATTTCAACGCTTTTGTTGTGCCCTGGTCGCAAGTAGGTATTAGATGGAGAACCCACCGTCAAATTTGTCTGTGTGAGTTCGCATTGGGGCAGACAATTAGGAAGTTTCCATTGAACCAAAATACTAATTATGATACTGTCCCATCATTGTAATGAAGATATAACTTTAAAAATTCTGAAAGAATTATTTTGATATCTTTAATTTCAACAGAGATATTCAATTTCTTGTACGTGCAGGTCGCAAACGAAACAGATTTATGAATATGACGTCACGCGGTACAAGTTTGCTGTTTTTAAGCTTTGTGAGTAATTAGAACCGAGGTTACTTAGTAACTATTTTGTTGTAATACAGCTTTTTCTATCTTCTATATATATATATATATATATATATATATATATATATATATATATATATATATATATATATATATATATAAGAAAGTCGTGTTAGTTAGTTAGTTACACCATTTATAACTCAAGAACGGCTGGACCGATTTTCATGATCTTTGATTTTTTGGATTTGTCTCCGCCCTGGTTAACAGAATAACTATTAAAACATCGGGAAAATTCACCAGGAAGCGAACGAGCGAAGCGAGTGAGTAATGTAGTTACACTATTCAAGCGAACGAGCGAAGCGAGTGAGTAACGTACCATCCAGGAGCGAACGAGCGAAGCGAGTGAGTAGCGTATTGCCGCCTGGGCGAAGCCGGACGGGGCCGCTAGTTTATACTAAATTAAAATTAACTGTCAAAAATTTAGATATGTCAATATTTTCCGTCATTAACTGATTTGTTTTCGTATTTCCATAACAATTTACGAGTTTAAAGAAAGAGATTTATCGGATACCATATTAAATTACCACACATACAAACTGAAAATAACTTTTAAAAATATCGTGCCCGTGACGTCACCCGGACTGAAAACTGAATTTCTTGGAGAATTGTCAATTTCAAACTTTGAAATAGTATAACTTTGTTGT
The DNA here is from genome assembly GCA_039654895.1 of Mongoloraphidia duomilia. Lineage (NCBI taxonomy): Eukaryota > Metazoa > Arthropoda > Insecta > Raphidioptera > Raphidiidae > Mongoloraphidia > Mongoloraphidia duomilia. The sequence continues at coordinate 52,083,442 of CM077516.1, forward strand.
TTTTAAAGATATTTCAAAAATTCTTCCGTCATTAATTTTGTAATTTTTAGAACTATGATTTAGACCAAAAAAATAAAAAACGGAAACTTCCTAATTAATAGGGAGCCACAATTATTATTATTTTTATTCTGCCGGATCATGGAATATCGGAATCACTTCCGATCATTTTTTGGATTGTCTTCCTATGTCGACTATCGACAACATAAATAAAATTGACGTCAAAATGTCGATGGCAACGAGTACTTTCATAATCATCATGGGGCGTCACAGTTTATCCTGCCGCAACTCCTTGGCACTTGGCAGTCCTAATTTTTCAATTTATTTTTACTATTTTCTTATATCATCGACTACATAAATAAAATTGACGTCAAAATATCAGTCACAATGAGTACTTTGATTACATCATGGAGTGCCAGAGTTCATCTTGCCGAAATCCCTTGGCAGCAATAAATTTTCAATTTCCGGCAGAAGAAAAATAATAATAAATGTGGATATCCCTATTTGTCTCCAATCTAACTCACACAGTCCAATTTATCTATGTGCATTCGATACATAAGAAATCCGACGATCGGCTCTGGGACTAATAATAAGTACAAGAACATGTGTTTACGGTTACATAAGAATTCTCAACTTGAGTGTGTCTTTTGATTTCCGCATAACTGATATATGTTTTGATTAAAATAATGTAACTATATATAAGTGAACTCGTTATATTGGTCAGTGTTTTAATAGGTTACCGGGCTACGGCAGAATCTTAAGCGCTTAATGTAGTGAAAATTGAGTGTTCAGAAGAAGAATACAAAGCTGAATTCTCATATTATGGATTTTCATTTTTTTCGACTAAAAAGAAGAAAAATTCGGAATTTCTCCATGGCGTCCTCAGGCATCTTATTATCTTTATAAAGTAAATGGTTTCGTATTGTTAGTATTTAACCTCAACTGCTTTTGAGTATCTATTGAATAATAATTTGATTTATGAAATAATTATTCAATATAATAAGGTATTTTTATTATTCAGAACGAAAATATACGTCAATTTAAACAAAACTCTAAAATCTGAGAGAAAATTCGAACGATTCGTTGAAGTGCAATCAATTAAGTCAACTAAAGTTGCTGCTCCATTTAAACAGCACACTACGTCACTGTCACGCTGACTTCAATAGTACATTGTGCCACAAGGGAGGAAATGTAGTAATTTCCTCCCGTGTTACTATTTTTTCTCCTGCCAGGCCGAAATTTCGCAAAATTGAAAAAAAAAATTTATTAAAATTATTAAAAAATAATTTTAAAGGAAATAATTTTAATGTGTAGGAGACAGAAGTAGGTGCGTGAGAGCCGGCATAAGTACTATTGCGCATGCGCACTTGTCCGTTCCACGGGAATAAAGAGCGACTTTGTTCCCGCTTGGCAGGGACGAAAGTACGAACTTTCGGCGTACGTAGGAGAAAAATGTGCTTTGGTATAACTTAGCTTTCCTATATATAGCTATACTATAGCTATATAGGAAAGCTAAGCTACTTACATCATAGTGATCCTCACAAAAATACCACTTTACAGTTTCATGTTAAGTGACATTTTGTATCAATATAATAATACCGGTAATAATTCTAGTAATTCGTAAGATATTTTTCTAAAAAGAGAGCCCATTAGTTTAATGAGATGTCACCTAACAAAATAGAAAATAATATAATAAACTCAAAAAGTGAATTTCAAAATGGAAACGTTTTACAAAAATAGAGTAGGTACCTATAAAAAGAAAATATATTGTTTCAAAAACATTTTTTTAATTAACTTGAATAAAATGCTTGTTTTTCCTCTGAACCCTCCAAATAGTGTCAACATTGTAATATTAATTTCATTGTAATATAGATACATAATAACTCAAATAAATTTAGCAATCTTTGCGTTGTATATGTTGTATACGTCATTCATTCTGTTGTAGAAATCTGATCAATTTTTATTAATAAATTAATAATTTGCAAATATTAAACTAATAATTTTATCGACTGTATTATAATTTTGTACCCGAGCTGCACGTGGTACAGCAACGTAATGGGCGAGGCTACGACCGAAATATAGATTGACACTGACGATCAGGAAAATAATATTAAAAGTAGCTTTTTAGTGCCCGGTTGAAATATCTATCCTTAAAGTTCAAACAAAATCGATCAGAAACTTACACAAATTAAAAAACACAAGTTTGTCGATAGTGAAGAACTTTAGTAGGAACTTTATGTGGATATAATTCGTTGTAGATGTTGGATTACTAAAATTGATGCCTAGGCCTCTTATTAAAAGTGAGCAAGATGCACGTAGTGTATTAAAGGCTTGATATTTTTTTAGCCCATAACTCATAAGGACAGGAAAATCGACAGAATTCAATGATAATTGATAAAGTATATATAAATCAAGTTAAATTGTCGTATTTAAGTTGCTGACGTTGAATTGATAAGTGTAACGAGCCGCCCTGACTATCAAGTCGGCGTCGACGAATAACAACAACGAAAAGTCAGTACAGTAAAAAGTGACAATGTGTATGTGAAAAGGTTTATGACTTTTTTTGAAATTCGCTTAAACTATTATTTTTTTGTGACGAACCTGAACTGTTACATAAGTATTTTAACTGAAAAAAATTTTAAGTGGTGTATTCAGGGGTTTCGGTTAGAATTTATATTTTTATATGATATTGAATTGTAATCACGAGGAATAATTTTTTAGCGAATATATTAATTTGTCGGCATGATTTTGTACTTACGACCAATTTGACACTAAAAATTGTGATTATTTGCGAGACTTTAATATTGTCAAGATAAAACAAAAAGACGTAACCATAATGATACCGTTATTATAATATGTCTTTTTCATTAGGTGCGTTTGGTATCAAGGTGTAGTGTAGTGTAGTGTAGATAATTTTTCACTGAAAAGTGTAAAAAGTTCACCAAAAGTGTAAACTAAATGTACACTTGTAACAAACGGGCTAGTGTACATTCTGAGTAGATTGTACATGCGCATTACAAAATAAATTAATGACAGATTGACTGAGTTCATTATTTCTAGTTTTTACAGTTTTTTTTGGTCGTAAAAATGTTAAACTCACTGCCATATTTATCTTGTACCATTACATTTTGAAGCTCATTCATTTTTAAGAGACAAAAAATGTAAAAAAAAATTGAGTACGAAAAAAGTATCAAATCTCTCAAAGCGATTGTCAATTCAGACATATGTCACGTGACCTACACTACACTACGTGCACCTGCTTAAAAGTCAGGACTAATAGTTGTTACACTTTTAGTCCCACACTGAAATAACAAACAGATCAGTTATTTTACACTTTTATATAACAAACGTAATAGTGTCAAAAGTGCTTACACTTTTTACACTACACCTTGATACCAAACAAACCTATTATAAACCTCCAGTTCCCGGGTTTTAATCTAAGAACTGGTAAAACTATCAATTGCATTTTCGGTTTATTATTTTAAAAATAAATTTAAATATTAAAACTGGGTTCCAGGTCCAGATAACCTTCACAGTTGGTGGCGTTAAGGTAGTTCACCCGTTAAGCATTTTTCTTAAGAATTTGATCAAATTTCAATATTTTATAGTAATATCTAACAGTTGTTTAAATTTCAGAGTGATTGCTCGTGCCAAATTTGAGCTCTATTTAATTAAAGTTCGCACTTTTGAGACACATTTCCTATGTTGATCGTCGAGAAACACCTAATTTTTAACTATAACTTGAAGACGGTTCTTAAGAATTTTTTAATAAGCGATTCAGTTATAAAATAAATCGCGATGCCTATTAAAATAGAAAATAAAGTTTTTTTATGTCTAGTTTAAAAGTTACAGCTTTGGAAAGTATAATATTTTCAGCTATACTGACGACTGATGACAAAAGCTGTAAATATTATGTACCTATAAACGTTGAGTAAAAATAAATATGTAAGTATCTTATAGTTAGAGAGGTGGTGGCAGAAATTTTTAAGTCATTTAGTCGTGTGGCAGAAGTTGAAAATAGTGAGAATTTGATCATGGAAACCACTAATGACAACTTCTGCCAAACCATTAATGTCGAATTATTAATTAATAACTATTTAAACTTGTAAAAAAAGTGTACCTAAATCATTTGCTCGCATCTGACACTCTTTTAACGTATGTTCCTTGACAAGACCTTCAGATAAATCTCATCGCCAGACGTTTATGTGCCTGCATTAATGAGTAATTCATTTTTTTTTAATTTTATGATATACAGGGTGCTGAATTGCTTTGCGGGTATTATACATATAGGGATTTAACCCACAAAATCAAACTTTTGCGATTTCCTGCTTCCCTTATTTATTTTAGGAAAAATATCTTCGAATAAAAGTTTTAGAACATAAAATTCTGCATCTAAATCATTAAACAAAATTAATTTTGCATGCTTTGTAACGGCAGAAATTTGATATGAAAATGTCAAAATTACCTCAAAAACAGATAGCGATAGCCATAGAACTTGAACAAAATGATGACGTTTTAGCTGTCAGAATAATTTCTAATCATTTTGTTCAAGTTCCATGGCTATCGCTATCTGTTTTTAAGGTAATTTTGACATTTTCATATCAAATTTCTGCCGTTAGAAAGCATGCAAAATTAGTTTTGTTTAATGATTTAGATGCAGAATTTTATGTTCTAAAACTTTTATTCGAAGATATTTTTCCTAAAATAATTAGGGAAGCAGGAAATCGCAAAAGTTTGATTTTGCGGGTTAAATCCCTATTACCCGCAAAGCAATTCTGCACCCTGTATATTAAAATTTAAATGATTTGCTCCTCAATGAAATTTACACAAGATGTTAATTAGGTCATGAAAAATAAGGGAACCTGCCATCTTATTTTTACTGCGATAATTTTCAATGTTGCAAAAAAAAACGGAACATTCAAAAAGTTGCTCGTGTCTGGCTCTGAGCTAAATTTATTTTTCTAATGTATGTTAAAACAATGAATATTACTATGCCAGACATTAGTGTCACTGATTTTCCTGAGCCAGAAGGTTTTTATTAACTATATATTGTTGAAAACGCTAATCGGTGAGCACGATGGCTAAACGGATTGAAACCAAATTTTGGTAGGATGTTTAACATGTAGATAAATAGGGAAAACCCTATTGTCTTTGGGTAAAATCGGCGCATCCGCAGAAGAGATATGTGCTATAATGTTGTTTTTTCTATTACAACAGTATACTTTTCATAACGGTTTATTATTCTATTTATTTTTACATGAAAGTTCTGTAAAAAAATTTTTTTTTTCTAAACCTAATAGCTTCGTAAAAAGCCTTTCAATTACGATCATAGCCAACTATCATTCCCATTAAGAAACAAAACCTTACTCCGGTACTCGAATATGAGAAAAGCTATCTAAAAACGATTTAGGTAACTTTATTCTGCTTGTAAAAAGTTTGAAAAACGTCTAAAACATTTTTCTCTAACTCTTCAAATGAAAGATCTATGAGGTATAACAAAAATATTGAAAATTTCGTTTTTTCCATATTATAACTTTTTTGACATCAGGTATATCAATTATCTTTTCACGACTGAATTCCTTATGAAAAACTGCACTACTTTGCTAATGTAACCTATTCTCTATCATTACAAATAACGAAGTTACCCATACTATAACAGTAAAAAACTCGGGTCGCAGTGCCAAAACCCTGCCGACATAGTGTATTTGTTAATACAGGCCTTGTGGCTTTATTATGTGAACTTAAGTTTGTTTTTGAACAAAATGAAAAATTTAACCCCTTAATACATCCCTTAAAATAATATTTTTTTTCCTGATTTCAATATTATTATCAATGCAACCTCTGTACCAAATTAAATACACCCGTCAGCAAATAAATCACTATCCGTAAGCTAGTGTTTTCATAAAATTTGTAAATCCGGTCCTGTCGTGCCGATTTTGTTAAAATTTTAGCAACACATTTTAATCTCTACTAAAAGGTTAAATTCCAATTTTGAAACAATTCTGGGATTTTTTTCGGTATTTTCGGGCCCAAAAACTTTTTTCAACCCCTAAAAACTACCCTTAAAATATTCCGATTGGGCCCATTTTAAATAGGATCCGTGCGGTGATGGATTCCAACGTGTCTACCAAATTTCGTTCAAATCAATTAAGTCTTTCGAGAGTTATGCCGCGAACACACACACACACACACACACACACACATATATATATATAAACATTTCTAAAAATGGTGCCAAAGTGTTCAGGAGGCTATGAAACGTCGAGAAATTTTGGTCCGACCCCTAGGTCCCGCCATCCGACCGACGCCAATAGTGTATGTGCCATATGGCAAATACACTAAAAATAGGGCACCCTGTATATGTTGATATCTCCCAAAAGTAGCGACATACACGTCTGGCATTATATTTTTCTTGTTCTGAGGACAAAAACGAAGAAATTAAAAAATACCACAAATACGAGCAAATAATTTAATACAGCTTCTTTTTTTTACAAATTAACATTTATTTAAAAAATAAACTCAGCATCCTAGACGTCTGGCTAAAGTTTTTTTAGAATCTATATGGTCAATTTCCCATAATAACCAAATGGCAGACACGAGAAAATTATTTAGAAGAGGTTTTATTTTTTTGCAATTTTGAAAATTATTTTTTCAAAAAACCAGGGACGCCTGACCTTGCCACCTTGCTTATCCTATATTCACAAGCTTCAAAACTCTATTACCTATCATTTCTAATGACGAGGAAATCGTATACCAAAATTGTCACCAGCTCACTAACTATTAGGTATCCATGTGCATAGTGATTAGTGAATCGTAGGTACCAGTCAAAAGTATTGACTGTACCTATGTGTTTTTTCTCCTTGTTTAGTCATTAGTGTATGCGGGCGATGGACATTATTTTTAGCGTTGATTGTACCGAGTAAACTATTTTAATTAAGTAAAAAAAATGAAATGAAATAAATTTAAAACAACTGGTTCTCGAATAGTCATCAATAATATACTGCGAGTAAGCAGTAATAATTAGTATCGTCTTACCGGACGTTCAACAGATGAGGCGATAGACCGAAACGTATTGCAATACATCACATCACATTTATATTACAAAACATAACAATTTACCTGTTACAAAACGAGTCCTAACATTCAGCCGATGGTCGAATGATGCTATAATGTCCATCCGACAATATGTAAGTTCCGGGGACAGTGGAGAAAGTAATCAACCAACGCATTCGATCCATACTACCTAGACTTACACACACATTATTATTATACTGCAATTACAATATACATGTGTAGATAGAGGTACCTATATTATCAACATTATCACAATACAGACTGTTTATAATAATCGGATGTCTATAAATGCACCAAAAATACTTCGGCCCGTATTTAAGAAGATAATCACACTATTGACTCTACATCAAGATCATAATCTTTCAGTATTAGGTATATGATCCATCTTTTTGATGAACCTATGTGGTGTGAGTGTCCAGGATAACATATTTTAGAGTATTTATCGATCATGCAATTTCATTCAATTGTTTATTTTAGAGTTTTTATAGATTATTCAATAACGCATACTGGATTATTGTATTGTAGTCGAAGAGTTCTAACAGATATGTATATTAATCGTCTACTAAAAAAAATCGGCCAAGTATTACGTGTTTATACAGAGGGAACCATACTTCTTTTTTTTTGGCCATTACACTTTTGTGTATTTAGCCACAATCTAAAACCTTAATTTAATTCTAACTAAGATGGGGGATGAACCATACTTGAAACTATTATACCAAAAAAATTTCTGAGGCGCGTAGCTCAGAAACCACTTCACCGACTTTGATAAAAGATAAAAGATAGTTGTCATCGTGAATAGACATTCCATATCGTTCCAATTTCGTGTTTCTAAGTCAAATAGTTCTCAATTAATGGGACCAGGGCCCAGGGGACACAATATTGTACTGTAGGTATTGGACTAAAAAATATATAAAAACATCTTATTCTACTCGACCAGACTTATTCATATATATATCCCAGCCCGTATCCCACATTACTATCTTATTTTTTTAACCACTTTTCAATGTCCGAGAGCCCCCTAAATTATAAGTCAAATAAAAAATAGCATTTATGTATGGGTTTATGTATGGGTTTGTGCTTTCTGTATCGACGACTAATGACAGATGATTCCATGTTGTCTTCGCTGACAGTTGATTACTTACAGACGCATCATCAACACAACACTAGACATACAAGTGACTTGATCATACCCAGGACATATAGTTCAGTTGGCGCAACATCCATCGTCGTTAGCGGGCCAAGGGAATGGAACAAGTTGCCGGAAGCGCTACGTTCCCAGAGATACGGCAATTTAAAAAGCAACTTAAAAAAGCTATTGCTAAGCTTTAATAATTATGGCTAAATTTTCCCATGCGTATGTGAACATTTCTTATTTAAATAAAAATATATTAATTATTCTTATAAGTAACATCAGCAGACATGTTTCTTGTATTTTAATTTAAATTTTAATATTTTTGTATTTTTATGGTACTTTATCAAAATGTTTTAATGATGTATGTGTTTATTATTGTATATTTATATGTTTTTTAGGACAAGATGAAAACGGCTTCGGCCATTCTTGCACCTATAATAAAGATCATTATTATTATTATTATTATTATCAACTTACATATTATGTCGATTTCATTATTGTAAGCACTTATAGTTGCAGACAGACACAATAATGAAAACAATAGGGTTCCAGTCGAGCCGTTCCACTCTTTAAATACGAAGCACTAAAAAAAACATAAAGCCGCCTTAAACATTTAATACATACTTATTTTAAAATGGTTATTACTTAAAATGCGACAAGAAAAATTTAAAAAAAAAACACTCCTCGTTTACATTTATTTACTTTTATATTTATTTTATGTAAAAAATACAATTGAATGATTTTTAGGGTTCAGTACCTACCTCGGTATGGAACCCTATTACCCTGCCTTCGATGTCTGTCCGTCTGTGTGTCTGTCCATACGTCTTTCACTGGTAGAGATGATACAAAATACTAGGAACAGTTATTTTGGAACAGTTTCGAACGAGGAACAGATTGGAACAGTTGTCAGTTTAATAAAATACCTGTTCCGGGCTGTTCCAATGCTTCGACTGTTTCGAGAAACAGAACGGACATTCTTCTGCATTAAGAAACTGTTGGAATGAATCATATTATCATATGCAAAAAAACTAATCAGTTAAAATAATAATCTGGAGTCATGTAATATTTTTGTTTTCATTTCTTTGTTGATTTTAAATAACGCTTTTTATTTAATGGTAAATCCATTTTTCGCTATTGATTTTCTGTAAAAGTATATTTTTAATATATTGTCGACAAATTTAGTTTGTTTTTTTTAATAATTAGGTACCTTAAATTATTAAACTTGAATAATAGAATTAATTCACGAAAAAATACAAATAATATACACTTCATAATTTCAAATTTTTATACGTTGCATGTTACAAGCTATTCCGATACTGTCAAGATTCCAACGTTGGAACAGGTTTTTGCGGAACAGGAACGGAACTGAACTGTTATTAAAAAATAACAGTTTGTACCACCTCTAGTCACAGAGCTCTAGCTAACAAGCGGTAAGAGGTAGCTAGTTGAAATTTTCACAGATTTTGTGTTGTTATGGCATGAATCCTGGCAAATAATAACTATAGAATTAAATAATCAATCAATTTTAATAGTTTTTTTTTTATATTGACAAGTGGAGTGGCGCCATCTTACACGATGATTATAAACTATATTATTTATATGTTGGAAGCAAACCGGTTTATGGTCCTCGCGTGTGATGGCGCCGCTTTGTCATTTATATTGTAACTGTCACAGTGGCGTTACCTTCGCGATGATTGTAAAATATTATTTATATTGGAATCACCACATAGTTTGTCAACTGTGAGATCCGAGCTTACACTGTCCTTTTTACCATAGACACAGTTTACACTAATTAAATTGTTGTAACAGTACGGAACCCTCATGGAACGAGTTCTACTCGTTTTTGACCGGTTTTTTAATTTCATAAGTGTACATTTACATGTGCGCTTTCAATTTGAATTTTTCTCATCAGAGTCATTAACCATGGTAGAGTAACCAGTAACTTCCCTACACTTCTCCTTTAACTACAAATTGTAGTAAGTTGTGAAGTAATTTCTGAGTAACGTCACCATAATCTTGCAAAATTCTCGTGATCAAATCTATATAATCAATTCGAAACATGTTCCCTATTGTAGATAAACACACTATATAATAAATGATGCCTATACGTTTAAGCACGCTTAGAATTTAGGTATTTGTTAATCTCAACATGTCTGTCTGTCTGTGTGTCGCCTTTTATTTAACCGACCATAGATGACTAGATTCTTAAACAACCTTGATTATATCTTAATAATTTTCTCTAGCGCCATTTCACCGCACATGAGTGAACTGGTGAATAAAAAATCCATTAAACATCTTCATATTTTAACAATTTCTTTGTCTGAATGCAAGTTTATGATTTTTAATTGTGATTTTATTTATTTTCATTGTTGGTTAAAAAAAACAGATTTGTTTAAAAATTCAACTGTAAAATATCTGCACACAATAAAGGCAAAAAAATCACATAATATCAAAATTAAATATCTCATGGACATACTTATCATAATATGTACAATGTACATAAACAATTAACACTGTAACTAATTAATATAAAATTAATCTTAAAATCTGCAACTGTAATCAAAATAGATTACCACAAAAAATATTCAGGGTTGTCGAATATGTTTCAATTCTCGCAATTAATGAAGTTTTTATAATTATTCTTTATTTAGCAGCTAAAAACTGCTTTTCATTTCAACATAAATCCGAAAAGTTTGTGGCGGGCTTTAAAAAGTTGTGAGATATCTTAGAAATTATACATATTTTATGCTCTATAGAACATGTGACTTTGATTTATAATTTAAAGTTTTATCAAACACCGCATCAGAGAATACCAGCTGATAGTGCCGCGTTTTCCAAACTTTACCAACTTTCGGCGCAGAAGTCTGTACTGTACCTCTTAAAATTTAGAATAGCCGAGCGCGTAACAATGATTACTCCTCTAATAAATTTACAAGCTCCCAGGTTCTAATTTGAGAACTGGTAAAAATATCGATTGAATTTTCAATTTATTATTAAAAATAATAAGAAATTGAATATGGATATGAATTGGTGCAGAAAGTCCACAGATAAGAAGAAATTACAGAATTTAAACTCCGACAAAGGCAGCTGTTGATGTGAGCGACCATGAGTAATTTATTAACATTCACTATAATCATAGCAATTACTAATTTGTTATAGAAAAATTGCAACAAAAAAATTCCGGCAGCAAATCTTATTAAAAAAAGTCAACTAGAGCGCATAAAATTGAATGACGAAATCGTGAAGGTCACTTTCATTTGAAAGAGAGAATTAAGAGATGTATTTTTGCAATATTAAGATTTATTTACATGTTGTTTGATAATCATTATTGTAAATTGAAAGTATAACATTTTCTTATACAACATGAATAATATAAAGTTGGGATGGGATAAGAAGCGCATTTGAGATTTGTACATTAAAAATTGCTAAAGGAGGTTTTAAACATCAAAATAAACAGAGACAAATGTATTTTAATAAAGATTAGTATTATATAAATTTAATGTGAGTAGGTACTCAATAATTAATTTTCCTGGTGTTTAAGTTGGAAATACATGTTTTGTCTACATCCAAATTTCATGTAGGTTTATAAATCGTAGGTATGTTTGATGATTTTTTTCTTTCTCAATACAAAAGTTCAAATGTTTAATATGGATAAAGAAACTGCTATACCTACCTAATTTCAGTTTCAAATTGAAAGATCAAAAATAACATTTTCAAATTATTGAAATTAGGAGAGGAAGTCTCTGTAGCCAAAGGATCAAATAAAATGCAATACTGAAGTTTAAAATTGCATATCTGTGCTAACGTTTCGGTGCTCTTTACACCATCTTCAGAGCATCTAAAAATCTATTTGAAAGTTATACTTTGTATAAGAAATCTGTATAAATTTAACAGTAAAAAAAAATATACGAAGCAAGTGAGAAACTTACCAATGCTGTCGGAAAATCAATATATTGTACACTATTAAATAATAAAACATCATGAATTTTGCGATTTTATTAGAAAAAAGTTTGTAAAAAGTCACTAGATAAAATATTAAATTAAGCCTCTTTCTAAAAAACGGTTATTGAAACTGAAAAAATATTTTTTGGAAAAGTATTGAAGAATCAGATATTGATAAGTTTAAACTTGTGTGGAGACCAATTTACATTTTTTCAATTAAGTTGCTGTATATCATTATCTACGAATCACCATATCTCTACAGCATAGAGTTTTTTTAACATTTTCAAATTATATTTTATTGCAAGAAATCATTTCTGTGCCGCTACTGACTCTCACGTCACAAAATGCTGTTTCAGAAAACATTTTTGATATAACATTGCAGAAATAGCGACGAGCTAAGGTACCTGTGCTACGAGAAAACTACCTTAAATTGTTTAAATTCTACGCCAATGGACGCGTTTATCATATTATAAACAAATAAACAACGCGTCACTGCAGTGGTCATTCAACGAAAGAGAAAACTTGTGTAAAGGTCATTTGTGTTTGAATGCCTTATGTTACAATTATGTACTGTATGAATTTAAAAAAGTACATCTTCTTTTCTTCGATGGACACCGGACTGGACTAGATGGTGCAATTTGACTTAACAACTCTCCAGATTACAGTGTACAAAAATGTTTGTCAGCCTTCGAAATATCAATTATCTTATGTTCGATATACAGTGCATTCAAATCTAACCGGCGTGTTGACTCCACGTGTTATACAGTGTGTCCACAGACTCATCCTCAACATGGGGATCTCCGTTGTTATGGGAGATATAGATTTGGTTAAATGAGACAAAATGTGCAGAATCTCCAGTACTACTACCCTGCGTAGTCAAACTTTCCATATTTTGCTTGGTTCGCGACCGACAGTTGAAAAACGAGATTTACCCATTTTCGTTTTTTGTTTATAACTCGCTTATTAAGTAAGTTAGAAAAAAAATATTTTCACTTTCTTAAGGCCCTTTTTTATGAAGATTTCAAATCTCTTTTCATATTTTTATTTACTTTTATAGTTTTAGAGATACTTGTATTAACTTTGTTTTTTTAAATACACGTCAAAGATGGCCATGGCACCATTCGAAAGAGATTTTTTTCTCTTTAATTTGATATGAGGGTTGATGGATTTATTTTAAAAAATAACAGAGTTATACATAAAACACTGATTTTTAATAGTAGGCTATGCTAAATTAATTGATAAAACAACAGAAGGCTTAGCAAACAGTTGAAATTCGCGTAGGCTTAGTAAACGGCTGTTTTGTTTTAGCTCTCAAAGTGTAGTTTGTTGCTAATTTGTCAGTTTACTAAGTGATTTATTAAATTTACTTTTGTTATCATGGAACCATTTTGTAACAATGAAAAATTTGATATGTTATCTTGCTATATTCTATGTCACAAAAATTCGACCAGAGCTGCAGAAATGTTCTTCGATTAGAATCCAGAACGAAGACAACCTCATTCGTCTATTTACAGAAACTTACGAGTAAATTTAATAAACTATGGATCATTTAAAAAGCCGTTTACTAAGTCAACGCGAATAAGTGAAGAAGACAAAACTACAGTTTTAGGATCAATTGTTGAAAATCGCTTATTTTTCATTGTTACAAAAATGTTCCATGATAACAAAAGTAAATTTAATAAATCACTTAGTAAACTGGCAAATTAGCAACAAACTACACTTTGACAGCTAAAACAAAACAGCCGTTTACTAAGCCAACGCGAATTTCAACTGTTTGCTAAGCCTTCTGTTGTTTATCAATTAATTTAGCATAGCCTACTATTAAAAATCAGTGTTTTACGTATAACTCTATTATTTTTGAAAATAAATCCATCAACCCTCATATCAAATTAAAGAGAAAAAAAATCTCTTTTGAATGGTGTCATGGCCATCTTTGACGTGTATTTAAAAAAACAAAGTTAATACACGTATCTCTAAAACTATAAAAGTAAATAAAAATAAGATTTGAAATCTTCATAAAAAAGGGCCTTAAGAAAGTGAAAATATTTTTTTTCTAACTTACTTAATAAGCGAGTCATAAACAAAAAACGAAAATGGGTAAATCTCGTTTTTCAACTGTCGGTCGCGAACCAAGCAAAATATGGAAAGTTTGACTACGCAGGGTACTAGTACTGGAGGTTCTGCAAATTTTGTCTCATTTAACCAAATCTCTATCTCCCATAACAACGGAGATCCCCATGTTGAGGATGAGTCTGTGGACACACTGTATATCTCCAATTGATTTACATTCGATTCAAGTTGGAAAAAAATGGGCTCACTCTGAAATGTACCCAAAATCATGGTAACGAAGAATAAATAGATTGTTTCTGTATTAAGTACTGTCAAAAATAAAATTGTATTTCTTTACAGCCTACCATTTTAATGAGCTTGAATCCATGTAAACCAAATAGAGATATTTAGTATGTAATATATTATGCCGGTCACAATCAAATGCACTGCATTAAAATGGACTTTTTAAAATCTCGTCTTCGTTTTACTCCACAAACATTTCGTTTGATGAATAATTGCTTTTGTATTTTATTTATAAACTTTATAAAATAAAGAAGCAGAGTAAAACTTGACGGCGCTAATCACCTAAGATATCGAGCGTTTGTAATCTGCAATCTATTCTAAAACCTGACGGAGCTACATTCTACCAAAGTAACTCCTTTCATGTTTCTATGATTCTACTAATTAAATGTTTTTTATGTTTTTAACAGGCTTGTATTAGCTTGACTTGTATATTGTATGTATGTAAAAAAAACTTGCAATTAGATTTTCACCCTCTTCCAAATGTTCAATTAACGTGAAACTTTGCAGTCGTATGTAGTTTTGATGACAACACATATACTTTAATATTTTGGCTATATTAATATTTATATAACACGGTAAAAATTAAATTAAAAAATATGTGGTGGAAGTGACGGTGTTGATGGTAAAAACGTGTCTCCAGTTGTTTAAAATTTAAATATAATATACACAGTGTTCCATATTCATGTATACATAGGGAGAATAACATTGAGAACATTTAAAAATTTGTAGTAAGTTGTGTGCCATAAGACCTAATGTAAATATGTAGTAGATGCTTTGATTTTTTTTATTAACGAGGTTCCGAGCTACTCTTTATAGTCAACCGTTTTTGGAAAATTATTTAAAAAACTCACTGTACCTACTATTTTTTCTATGTAATCCACCCAAATCCACTACATATTTACATTAGGTCTTATGGCCCATAGCTTACTACAAAATTGTAAATTTTCTCAATGTTATTTTGTCTACATGAATCTGGGACACGGTGTATAATCACTAAAAATTTGAAAATAAAATATACTTTTTAAAAATATAAAAAACGCTTGTATCAACGCACCAAAAGGTAGAAAATAAATGTCTTTCTCTTCTGTAACGTTTAGAAGCGTAGGGCACTCAATAAATTAAATGAAATATATGTACAGTGAGTGTCCCACGCGTTATAAAAGAGAAAGAAATTTATTTTTTACTTTTTGGTGCGTTGATACATAAGCGTAATTAAATATATATTTTTTGCAAGGTAAAGCTGTCAAAAATAAGAAAGTAGATGCTATTTGAGTTTGACAAATAAGAATGTTTTATTTATAAACACAGTAAAATAAAGGAACAGAGGATAACTTGGCGAAACTAGAATTTAACTAAATATTTCATTTTTTTACAAAATAAAGTGTCAAATGAGAAAGTATAGATAACTAGAAGAAAAGGTATAAAGTGCATCTAAGTTGAACAAATAAAAATAAAAATGAAATTATACGTGTTTTTAACTTCCCACTGGAAGTTATTGTAATGGGTCCGAAAATCGAAATCAAAAAGGAAAAAAAATTTTTATGTTTCAAGGTCACTACACTATTTTTACACTACTTTTAGAAAGATGTCTGTGTGTGTGTGTGTGTGTGTGTGTGTGTGTACGTACGTACGTACGTACGTACGTACGTATGTGTACATTTCTTTCAAAGACGAAATCTCGAGAACGAAAAATGATATCGACTACGTTAGGGTGCCAATCGACGCGTATTAACGTAAATATGATCTGAAAGAAATTTTTTCAAAATCGGTTCAGCCGTTCTTTTTTCTTAACCAAATAACCTCCAAAAAAGTAGATTTTACACAATATCTCGCGAATAAAAAATTATATCGACTTCGTAAGGGTGTCAATCGAGGCGTGTTAACGTCATTTTAATCCGACATAAATTTTATAAAAATTGGTTCAGCCGTTTTTTTTTTTTTTTTTTTTTTTAAATTATTGATGTTTTAATGATTGAAATGATTACTTTTCTGTGTAATATCTAATTTAATTATTATTATTAAATATTTATCAAACTGGGAAGTTCGTCGTGTGGACCTCAAGGGTCGCACTTTAGTCCTAATAAACGACCCACCTCACGGCTTGTTAATAATTTCATTACATAATTGAAACAGCAGCTTTGAATGCAGCAACACTTTTTTACCTTTTTTCTGGTTATCTGGAATTATAGTACTTATTTTTAAGACATCTGTATATAATATGAGATCAGTCGTGTTAAAAATACCTACTCATCCATTTCATAACACTGACAAACGTACAATTGAGCGGTTGCATCATATTCTTCAAATTGGTTACTACAGTACCTAATAGACAACAGTATTAATTTGAATAAAATATCACATTCCTACATTTTTAAATTGTAATTAAGAAATGATTTTAGTTTAATAAGTAAACTGTTTGTCAATAAAACATTTCTAAATAAAATGAGAGATTTATGTTTGTGCCTAGGTTGTAGGTAAGTGCATAAAACCTTTCATTTCTGTAGATATTAGATTTTGACAAAAATAACTTTAAAATTTAAAGATTATTAAAGATATAACAATACAAATATTGCTTATAATCTGTACTAATAGATGTATACAATTCTTAGGGGTGCTGTATGTTCGAACGTTATAAACTTAAAAACTACTGCTATAATCACGCTGTGATAGTAACTCGAAAGAACTCAGCAATAAAACAGTATTATACAGTGTGTCCCACCGTAACTGAGACATAGTATTTTAACATGGTGTTACGATAATTTGTTAATATTTGCTCCCCGTTAACTGTTTTTGTTATTTTTATTTTACGATCTGGTTCTAAATGTCTCCAGTAATGATGTTGTAGACTTATTGTTATTTAAATGTCTTTAAAAATTAATAAAATCATATTTTTAAAAAATAAATCACAATCTTTGCTTTGTATACCAATTTAATGGTCAAGTGCTCAATGCCGCTGATAGCTTAGTTGGCTAGTGCGTTTACTAATATCTTTAACCTTCACGCCAAGCCCGGGTTCGAATCCCGACGAGAGCTCATAATTAATTTTTTTGTTTTAATAATGAAAATACATTGGAGAACAATTAATAATGCTTATTATTTACAAATAAAAGTTTAGCGATTTTATTAATTATTTCCATTAAAATAGAATTGTACGTGTTATAGTTTTAATGAAAATAATAAAACCGCTAAACTTTTATTTGTAAATAATAAGCATTATTAATTGTTCTCCAATGTATTTTCATTATTAAAAAAAAAAAAATTAATTATGAGCTCTCGTCGGGATTCGAACCCGGGCTTGGCGTGAAGGTTAATGATATTAGTCAACGCACTAGCCAACTAAGCTATCAGCGGCATTGAGCACTTGACCATTAAACTGGTATTCAAAGCAAAGATGGTGATTTATTTTTTAAAAATGTGATTTTATTAATTTTTAAAGACATTTAAATAAAAATAAGTCTACAACATCATTACTGGGGACATTTAGAACCAGATCGTAAAATAAAAATAACAAAAACAGTTAACGGGGAGCAAATATCAACAAATTATCGTAACACCATGTTAAAATGCTATGTCTCAGTTACGGTGGGACACACTGTATAAAGTAAAGTCCCTTTTCCTATCTAACCACTGGACCTATTTCAATCTGCATTATCCTGGTAATTTATCATCACGCTGTGGATGGCACGGGTAACGCCGGGCTTAACAGCCAGTAAAGGTATAAAACGCATTGCAATCAGCGCTGGATTTACACTAAGGGCACTAGGGTCTAGTGCCCAGGGCGGAAAGTTTTCAGGGGCGGCAAAATTTGGAACGTGAAAACATTCATAAATTAAAATAAATAAAATACTTTTTCTCTGCATAATTATTAAGAATGTGTGTAAAATTATAAACACTGCAGTTTTATTTACAAAATTGTGAAAAAAACTCCAGTGTTTAGAATTTTACAAACATTTTTAGTAAAGAGAATAAGTATCTTGTTATTCACAATTTTTGAAAGTTTTTGTCTCGATCACAACTTGTTTGACATGATTATTTTAGTTGAGCGAAAATAGGCTGAATAGTTTAGCCATTCTATGCATTGAAGCAGAAGTACCTCAACGTTTGGATTGTGAAGATTTAATTGTCCAGTTTGCAAATCAAAAAGTCAGGCGCGTTTGCCTCTGAAGAGATGTACTATATATATTCAATATTTATGAGCAATCGTTTTGTTTGTCATTTTATAATTTTTAATACAAAAAAGAATGTTCTTTGTGTAATTGTCCCATTTATAAAAGATTTTCGACTATAAATGAATAATTTTATTTATTTGAAAATTGTATACCGAACCCTTATACCCATTTTATGTAGGCTTTAGGTAATGGGGCGGCATTTTTCACGATGCCCCAGAGCGGCACTTAGGGTAAATCTGGCCCTGATTGCAATATTATAACAGAACCAGTTAAGCTCTGAACCAGTATTGGAATGGCTGAAGTGCTTTGTACAGGAAGCGTACAGGAGAATAAATACTCATATCATTTTGTTTGCGAGTTTATTCCTTTATAGGCCCTCAACTTTATATAAGCTATCTAGAACACGCTCGTTATAAACAACATTTCTCTCAGTTATCATCCTGCAGTTGATTTCTCGCTAAGAAGATTGACTTTTGTCCCATACCATCGTTCTTAGTGAGAATTTATTGTATCTAAAACAAAATTACACTTATTAAATTCAAAATCTGAGAAAATATATTAGCGTAGATGAGTATTTTATTTCTTTATGTTTTCATATTGTAGACACACTTTTCTGTTTTATAAGCTAACTACATACAGTAGATCTCGGTTATAACTTCCTTGCATAAAGTGAATCACCATTCATAATAACTTAAATTCCAAGCCATTTTCCTTATACAGCAATTATTTCGCGTATTAAAAACCAATTTTAACGGTTCCTTGAGGCTCATTGTAACTCTCAACTGAGATCTACTGTACTGTTGAAGTACTACACTGAAATAAGCTTATTATTAAGTAAATGTTTTAATCTTCGATTGGAAAATTACTGCTATAGGTAATCAATATGGCAAACATATATATTGTCATCTCGATCTCCTATCACCTGTTTTACTAATTATAAGTTATCATATTTTATTTTGATATAACCAATAACCGTACACACATTTGGTGTACATATACTTACATTTATTATTTAAAAGTTCGCCTAGAGCAGTAATCGCAAACCTGTTTGATTACAAGAGCCAAACAGTGTATAATATGTCGCAGGCAAATGTTTATTCCAGGCAAATAGCTTTTGCCAAGGCGAATGCTATCTGCCTGGACAAATGACTTTATAAAATAGTTTCTATTTTAAAACTCATTTGCCTAGGAAAATGGCATTTGCCGTAATCGTTGTTAGGCAAATGACTGCGATAGTTTATTAACGTACTATATTAGCGTCTTTTTACTGTCTTAGTATGCATGCTTAGATTTTTCATTAATTTTATGACAATGTAAGGAATTATTTAGATTTTTATTGTTAACTAATAGTCAGGCGCGGATCTACGGGGGGGGGGGGCGAAGGGGGCGATCGCCCCCCCCCCCCCAAGACAGGCACATTTTCAACTTTTTATTTTTTGAAAACCGGAGGCTTTCAATCCACAAGAAATCGAGGGCTATAAAAATTAATTTAAACCAAAAAAACAGGTAAATTCGAGATCTGTAAGAATTAAACCTCAGACTTTAAAACCAAATGAACGAAGTAAAGAACTTTGTGATATAATTAATTTAATAATAAATTAAATAAGTTTAATAATATTTTAAATATAAAGTGAATAATTAAAAATATTTCTCCTGATATGATTTTATTTTTTTTCTTTTTTCATTACTCACTTGTCTTTTATATATATTGCTTTTTTCTTTGGGTCGCCCCCCCCCCCCGCTGGAAGTCTCTAGATCCGCGCCTGATAGTTTTTGCTGAGTTTTATACATAACTTGTGTCGTAATCGTGACAAAACAATGATTAAATAGCATTCAGTTTGTTAATTTATAATTTGTTACTTTGCTTTAATTATGATGAAATTCCTCAAGACTGTTTTATTTCATTGAGAAAAGTCCGGGGAGTTGATGTTTTTGGAGCAAGGATTTTCAAAATGTCAATGTCAAAATGTCAGTGTAATACCAATCGTTCTGCTTATTTTAAATCTAGAAATGTGTAGTGTGCAATAGTATATAAATGCCATTTTAGCAATCGTTGTCAAAACAAATAATTTTGTTATAATTTTTTTTCTATTATTTACCATTTTTAATTTTGTATTTGTAGTTTGGTTATGCATTAAACTACAACTTTTCTAATTAATTAAGAAATAGTTTTAATTTTATTTGCCTAAAAACATTCAGGCAAAAAAAATGTATTTCTAAAAACGATTTAGTCATGTATTGTCATCGGGAATACATATGTGTACAAAATTTCAAATCGATCGGATACGTGAAAGTCGATCAAAATTGACTTGTAAGTTTTGGCCTAAACAAACACACAAACAAACTAACTAACTAACTAACTAACTGACTAACATGCATTGCAAGTTAAATAAAAGCTTGTAAAAATACATTCGAATATCTCCAGAGACCAGAACCGGTACATTCTCCTCACACATAATTTGTTTCAAGTAGAGAAAAATTTTTCTGGAACATCTTACATATTAAATATTTGAATAACTGACACATTATTTTCTTTGTATATCAAACGCTCCCCAAAAATATCAACCAATGTTTTGATTAAAAATTTTAATTTAAAAAAAATCGAATAGAATGATGAAAACGTTGAAAATTTGCTTTAAAAAAATATTTTATGTTCTTGTTGATTTGTGTCTGCATCCCTGCACCTATACCGGTCTCTTGATTAAAATCTTCTATTATTTAACGGCTTTTGATGTCACAACTCATTAACGGTTTTTAGCCGTTCGGTAACATAAACTTTTTAGTTTATCCGGCAAGTTATAAAATGAGAAAAATTGAACATTTATCTCAAATCGTTTTTACTGTTCTTTGTATTGAAAGACATATAAAATTAACGATAACCCGGAAATATGCAATACTGTCAAAAGTAAATTAATAGCCGCTACTAAAGTAATAAAATAAAAATTATTATTATAATTTAGTGTATCAAAGTTGTGCCTTCATCATGTTATATACCTATATGACGTTTATGCATTATTCTTACGATTTATAACTGGCTGTATAATGGCATAATATGTTTATATTACAAATAAATCAGGTATGCTCATTTTTTGTTCTTTTAATTGAGTTGATTATTAAAATATCTTCTCATGGATTTTAAATTGTTATGGGACATCGGAAGATATATTGATATGAAATTGAGCAAGAGTCCACATAGTGAGAACTGAGAACGCTACATTCGTTTCCTGAAATGATTACTGTAACATTATAACATAAATTTTTTTGAAAATTTTTCGTTGGAAAGCAGCCAATTATATAATTGATTCCAAACATATTATATTGAATTATATAATTGGCTGCTTTCCAACTAAAAATTTTCAATTGCAATTCAGCCGTATAAATCAATTAATTTATCATAATTTTTTTTCATCTTGCATTCTTGATTCATGCATTTCCTCAAAAAATTGACTACGCTAATTTAATTTTTAACACGCTTATATTAGCTTCACCTGTATGTTGTATGTAAAAAAATCTTGCAACTCGATTATCACCCTCTTCCAAATGTCAAATTGACGTGACACTTTGCAGTTGTATGTAGTTTTAATGACGATACAATATTCTGACATTTTGGCTATGATAATATTAATTACCTATATTATATTAAGTTAAAAAATAGAAGTAAAAAATGTGATGGAAGTGACGGTCTTAATGGTGGGAAAACGTGTCTCCACTAGTTTAAATTTTAAATATAATATGACTCAAAATTTGAAAAAAAATATATTGAAAAAAAAAATAAAAAACGCTTATGTCAATGCACTAAAAAGTAGAAAATAAATTTCTTTCTCTTCTATAACGTTGAAAAGCGTGGAACAGTCACTGTACCTATATTTCATTTAATTCATCGAGTGCCCCACGGCCCACACTTCTAAAGGTTATAGAAGAAAAAGAAAAATATATTCTACTTTTTAGTTCGCTGATTGTTCTTTATTTTTTTAAAAATATTGTTCTTCTGTCATATCTCCGTTCGCAATGTCGGTAGTAGGTACTATTAACTAAAAAGTAATATTAAAATATTTAATGTTTTAATATTATAGATAGGTAAGTATTTTTATTATTGTTGACAGCAATCTAAAAAAATTAAAAAACTGCATTAATATATATTATGTAAAAATACAATACTTATAATATTATTTAAACCCTTGGACACTTATGTCGCGTTTTTGAATTTTATTGCATTATGAAAAAATAATCGTTTTTTATAATAATAATTAATAATTTTGCTTTAGTTATTAATTATATACGTTTAAAAAATACAATTAACTATCTTTAAATATTTTTAGGCCAAAACACATATTATTTAAATGCTTATTTTCTATTATTTATAAAACACATTATATTCGATAAAAACGATGTCAATGCTGCGTGAAGAAAGAAACCCGTCCCTAAAAATAAATAAACTAATATAATATTTTCTAAACGCGTAGAGTTTCGTTATATTATGCGCGTTTGTAACGCCTTGTGTCGCACAAAAGATTATTATTTGCAACACAAATTAGCGTGCAGTTAGCTAATCGTTTAGTTAAATCGCTTAAACGAAGATTACATTCCATTCGCACAATATATATTAGATCATAATACATATAGAGTTATGAAATCGCAAAACTGTTATTTAGACTAGAAGAGTTAAAGCTGGATTCATATTTTCATCTCTGCAATATTCCAAAATTTACAAGTGTATAGAAATTTGAATCTTCAATTTTAAATATAACCGGGAGCCTAAATTAAAAACATTTAATCAGGATTATTAACATTTACGAAACTTTATACAAGTAGTTTAACAATATTAGAAATTCTAACAATTTTAAACTTAACATAATTCCAAGTTTAATTATGAAATTCAGTGATGACTTGAGAATAGCCGAACGTGTAGCAATGCTGTTGTCTATATGGTGTTGCCATGGCTCCTCTATTACAAGCCCCCAGTTCCCAGGTTCTAACCCGAGAGCTGGTAAAAGTTTCAATTGAATATTCAATTTATTATTAAAAAATAATAAATTGAAAATATGAATATAATATTGAAAATATAATAATAAATTGAAAATATATAGGAAAATAAATTGAAAATAGTCCGAAATAACTTTAACTGTTGGTGACCTTCAAAAAATGAATGAATGAATGAATGAAATAGATGCATCATATCTTAAAAACTATGTCAAAGCTTTAAGTTTAAAAATGTGGTAGTTTCATATTATAATGGACGAGGCAGGAAAAAAAACTTTTTAAGAAATGAGACACATCATTAGGTCTGTTTAGTGTATTTATTCTAGCACTGATAACGTAAAATTGGACCAATGGGCTTTGCAACTTACTGATATCAATAACTTCAAGCCAATGGTCAATTTCGTGCATTGACGAAACACTAAAGCTATTGAGTATGCCTAAAATTGTACTTTAAAATTTTATCAAATTAGGTTACAATAAGTTACATGATGTTTAAAAGAACCAATTCTAAATAACAAGCAGGCTGTATAAGTCATTAAAAATAATGTGTACACACCGACTCAAAAAACTACCGACCGCGACGTGTCAGACTTTTTAGTAGAATATGGTCAGATCACAGAGTTTGTTATTATAGGTAAATATCCCTTCTTCCGTGGCCAGAGCCATCATATAGCGTTGTACAATATTATTAAATGAACGTAGAGGAATCTTTCCAAATGAGCGTAAATATTATATAACTTACTTCATAGCGTATTGCATATGGAGTGGAACATTCATTCTTTCTATTAATTAGAATGTAAATAGTTTTGTTTACTATTACCGACTATACTGTCGTATATGTACAATACATACAAAAGCTGGAACATCTTAAAAATTATGTCTACCATTTTTAAATGTAAGATGATACTCATTTTTAGTGTCCGACCGAAACAGGGTTTCAAAACCGAAACCGAATTTCGGCTGCTGTCCGAAATCGAAACTGAAATTTTTGTTTAGGCCGTAATTTGTAATCACTATATCTCAGTTTTAGACATGTTTTTTTTTGTAAATTTTACTTACTACATATTTAAATAATGTTAAAAAAACACCTTGATTTAATTTAATTTACTTGTTGGATATGAATAAATCACAGAATTTTTACAAACTAGTAACTATAATATACAATCGCTACTCGCCGCCGCGCAGTTCCGACTTCCGAGCACCGCAAAAGGCTAAGCTAAAAATCACGAACTTAGTTTCAGTTTCGGCCAATTTTTGGCGGAAACCGAAACTTCAGCAGAAACTCATATTTTTGCAGGCCTTGTAGAAACATTAAAGCTACAAAATAATACAAGTTTCATTAGTGGGAGGAGATATTAAATATTACAAATATATTTTTATTAAGTACTTATATCTAAGATGGAATCTTAAATTTTTTTTCTAAAAAGGACAAAATAATGTTTCCCTTAGTTTTATAATCACCTTCTAGATTAAGAAAGTTATGCATAGGTATTTTTAGTTCACTAAAAGAACTAATTGCAACAGAAACGAAACTAACATTTCCTAAAAAGCGAGAAGTATCTACTACTTTCAAACCTTTAGGTTAGCCGTCATTTTGGCGCCAAAATTAAACTGTCGAAGAAAAAACAATACTTAGTATTACTGTATTTCCAAGACGACACTTTATCTTGCTTATAATATGAATTCAGTGTAACAAAATATAAGAATGAATAGGTGCGTTTGGTATCAAGGTGTAGTGTAGTGTAGTGTAGATAATTTTTCACTGAAAAGTGTAAAAAGTTCACCAAAAGTGTAAACTAAATGTATACACTTGTAACAAACGGGCTAGTGTACATTCTGAGTAGATTGTACATGCGCATTACAAAATAAATTAATGACAGATTGGCTCAGTTCATTATTTCTAGTTTTTACAGTTTTTTTTGGTCGTAAAAATGTTAAACTCACTGCCATATTTATCTTGTACCATTACATTTTGAAGCTCATTCATTTTTAAGAGACAAAAAATGTAAAAAATTGAGTACGAAAAAAGTATCAAATCTGTCAAAGCGATTGTCAATTCAGACATATATCACGTGACCTACACTACACTACGTGCACCTGCTCAAAAGTCAGGACTAATAGTTGTTACACTTTTAGTCACACACTGAAATAACAAACAGATCAGTTATTTTACACTTTTGTATAACAAACGTAATAGTGTCAAAAGTGCTTACACTTTTTACACTACAAAAGTGCTTACACTTTTTACACTACACCTTGATACCAAACGCACCTTATATGACGTGTACATCTTTCATAAAATATTTGATTGAGATTCTATTTTGTAACGACCAATAATGGTCAAGTGCTTCGTGAAGTTGATATGTTTAACAATAGCTGTCATTCATGCATTTAAAGATGTCTGCAAAGTAAGGTTACGACCTTTTAAAAAACTAAATATGGAACATGATGTTAAAACAAAACAAATGTGTAAAATTAATTACGAGTACTATCTGGTGTACCTATGTAAAATTATGATGTAAAAAGGTTCCCTTTTACAATTCTAAATTACACTTACTTGCTGTTATAGTAAAAAGTGTCATTTTAAAGCTATTATTGGTAGTCTATCATTCTAAAATAATATTAACCATAATTAATAAAACAACAGTAACTAGACCTTACCCGATTTTAATATTCAATTATAATAGTATAAGTAAATTAATTGAAAACGTTTCGACAATAAAATTTTGTCATCTTCAGTTCATTGATAATTTTGAAACTCTCTAAAATCTTTCAGAGTTTCAAAATTATCAATGAACTGAAGATGACAAAATTTTATTGTCGAAACGTTTTCAATTAATTTACTTATACTATTATAATTGAATATTAAAATCGGGTAAGGTCTAGTTACTGTTGTTTTATTAATTATCATCACCGATTTTTTGGATTTCTAAATTAACCATAATTATAACTGTCACATATCACTAATACTATCACGTATCACTAATACTTTTTTTCCTTTGGAATCCGTCCTATCGCCGGGAGCACTGCAGCCTCTAGGGCTTATTGTGCTATCTTCCAATCTGTTATATCATCCGATCCAGATCCTCGTTCCTTGTACTAACTTGCACAGACCGTTAACCGGTTGGATCACTAATACTTACATAAGAGCCCATCTTATTTTTATCCGACTACGAAAAAAGGAAGGTTATAACAAATGGGAATGCCTATGTTGAATGTAGGCACTAAGGCAGCTTTTTGGAATTTGCTTCTGGTTTTTATAACAGCTCTCTTTGGTATACGAGTAGTAACTTACCATCTACTTAATTCTGTTCGTGTAAAATATGGGCCAATATCTTTGCATTATTAATGATAATAAGATGCTAATTAATTTGTCCATTTTTTGCATCAAACTGTACTACACCGAAATAAAAATATCATTAATTGCAATGCAGAGTTTTATTGTTGTGTCAATTTTATGCAGTTTTATGTAGTTCCCGATAACCAAAAATCTGAAATTTAGGTATATAATATATATATCACAAAGCTACATATTCTGAACTAACACGAAAAATGTATTTCTGTCTGATCGATTTTTCGTCCTTTCCAGTGACTTAGAAAGTGAAATTTGGAGGTGTTATAGAAATACACCTAAGCTGATACGTACAAACCAGAAACAACCCCTACGTAATAGAAAAGAGTGAAATCTATAATAATATATGGATGGATAAAAGGAGTGTGTCTGTCCGGTCGGCATTATGAAGTTTCCAACGACTTAGGAAGCTGAAATTTGGGGATGTTATAGTTTAGGAACATCTAATAAGTAATCCTCAAAAATCTTACAATCTGGAATTGTACCTCCGAGAGATAGAAAAGAGGAGAATATAACATATTACAGTGTTGTTTGGTCAATTTTATATAATTCATGGCTTCGTAGCTAAAATTATAATTTTGAACATTAAAACAGATGATTAAAAGTATTTAAAATATTATTTTTTCCTTAAAACCAATAGAATCAATGTTACAGTGGATAAATAAAACCCTGTACAATATAATGAGACCCTGGTCGATATAAATCAAAACCTCTGTGGTCATCTTTGACCAGTTGTGTCCTCATCTGCCTGAATCACATAACATAGATATTATTTATGTGCTGACTTTAACTATTATATGTTCATCACTGTCTGTTGCATTCATTAATGCCTCCGTGTGAAAATCCCTTCGTCGGTTCACATTAAAGTGATACATCTGACGTGTTGTTTTGTCCCTTCACTTTTACATCAGATTCACTTTCGTCGGTGTATACTGTCTGTAAGACATATTATACAGAATGCTTATAATATCAGACCCAAGCAAATATCTTAAAAGTTTTGATTTGAAATTATTATTTGTAATGTTTTATTCTTATTTCTTTATGTGTTTCGCGAATCAGTGAAACAAAACTTTGTGGAAGCAAAGAAGTATTTTTTTCTTTTAATGTCTTTTACCTCCATAATCCGTAAGAAAATATAGGAATATGATGATAAGGTCGAAAAATCGTATCCGAAATAAGGTCAGTTTGCACTAGCTTCAAGAAACCCTAAAGAAAAGTAACTTTCCGCACGGCCACTGTGCGTGTATGAGTGTCTATATCTGTGTGTCTGTGAAATTTTCATTCGTTCACAATTTTATTGTTTGTGCCAGTAACAACTCCAGGCCTATTGCTATTGGTACCAAACGGATTAGTGGTTTTGGAAATTTTGTGGACAATTTGTACCTGTAACAAGATCATCTCAATAAATCTTTGTATAAATAAATAAAGCACAATAAAATTCGATTTATCAAAACAAGGTCTAAATACGTCAGATCACAACGAGATTAAAAATTGAATATAACTTATTTGTTTCAACGTAGCTCATAGAAATCCAAAACAAAACAATGATGTGATCTAAAATGCAGAGTATTGACGTTGTCTCAAAAAGACACAACAATAGTACGGCAGATAGGTGAAATAAATTATTGTAAGAATTGCACTAATGATGATAGAAGCATGCAAACTTGGGGCACATATACTACATATATGAAGATTTAATGTTGGCTATGAAACCATCTCATATTTCTCCTATTACAATAATGGCGGGGGGGGGGTAAAATCTCTCAAGAACTATTATAGATATATAAAAAAAGTTTCAAACAAAAATTGTTCCACAGTTAAATCTATAAAAATTTGAATCTTACACATTTTCGTGTAGGTGGAAGGGTTTGGCCAGAAAGTGGGCTCGAAAGTCGCGTGCTTTTATCGTCTTGGAAACCAATGGTTAAAACGTAAAGTACTTTTCAACAGCTTTATTCATTATGTTATTTATCGAATTTTAAATTGAAAATGCATATGTTCATAAAGAAAAGAACGCCCTAAATCCTGTTTTTTGTCTCATATCGATATCTTTAAAAATTGAGAAGTTATAGGCAGTCAAAGTTGAAATCATCATAGAGTTTCACATGTTTTTGACACTCGTAACGAGTACCTTCTAAATCGAATAAAAAAAATCTGTCTGATGCTCTAAAGTCTAACTCTAAACGATGCTTTTTGTCCAATCTCGTTAATTTAAGAAATTTTCAAGTTATAAGCATTGAAGTACCTACCTACATGTTTTTACTTTTTGACATAAAATTGAAACACTTGGCGCGAAGTGCTTTACTAAGAAGGGTGTTCAAGAAATATAAAATTTCCATGTATGTACTATAATAGACCTATCTAACTGAGTAGAAAAATTTGGAAAACTATTTCGGGCCCTTTTCGACCCTCCTCTATGTCCGAGGCTATAGCTACGTTACAGGACTGGTTTTTTTCAGGGTTGATTAAGGTTATCAAAAAGAATCAGTATAGTTTCCAAGATATACGACTGTTCAAAACTCATAATTTTTGGCATTCACTGACTAATTGACTAATAGATTATCATAAATTTAGGGTACTTGCAATCGAGCCAGAGCTTTGAAATTTGGAACATCGATAGTGTTTAAGGTGATAATTACGAAAAAAATCAAAAATCAATATATATTCAACATGGCGGATTAAAAATCTAGTACGAAATAGCAACTTCTGCTTTGTTTGGATAGTTATGGAGTAGGTACAGGCAGTCGTTATACGCTGTATGTAACTGTCGGTGTATACAGGGTGGACCAGGTTATAGTAGCAATAATTCACCATTCGATGGTCCATCGAAAAATAAGTCGACATGCATAATTTTATTTTTTTTCCGAAACGCTTCCTAAGGGAGATACACCCCTTCAAAGTTCAGTTTTAAAATTCTTTTTTTTGTCCTAACTCTCAAGTCATTAATGCGTTTTTGACCAAATTTGGTACAAGTATTTATGCAATAGATACTCATTACTTGACGTAAGTAACTTTTGTCAAAATTGTCAAGTGGCGTAGATACAGGGGGGTTGTTTCACTTTTCCCGCCCTATTTTCTGCGCCACTGGATATTTTTGAAGAATAACATTTTTTTCGAATTCCCTGTTCAATTTAGAAAAAAAGAGTCACTCTTACAAAATTTCGATTTGAGGCTTCGTTTACGAGATAATTAGAGTTGAAAGTTTAGAACACTTCTAAAATAGCCACCTATGAAAATAATGGATCTGGAATCTTGTACAACAATTGTAAACTTTTTACTGTTTGACGAATTTAAATAAATAATTCATTAATTAAATTAAAAACAACAAATAAATAACTTATGAAAATAACCAACAAAGTAGGCGATACTTGGTTTTGAGATAATTTATGACACTTGTCAGTATTGATTTTTAAAACTGGACTTTGAAGGGCTGTACCTCCCTTAGGAAGCGTTTTGGAAAAAAATAAAATTATGCATGTCTACTTATTTTTCGATGGACCATCGAATGGTGAATTATTGCTACTATAACTTGGTCCACCCTGTATAGTAGTGAGATGGGATGGGATAGTTGGATTATTTACTGAAATATAACTGAACAACAAGTTATAAAATCCCACCAAAAACATACATGTAAAAAACAGGCTTCTCGTCAGGATTGCGTTTTGTATAATCTGGAAAAAAATAGCTGAAATGTAGAAATTATATCAAGATCCTTACCCACACGTTTTAGCAGTGTTTTGATAAGCACAGAAAAATATTGTGTGAATTGTTAAATTTCCAGACCAAATTTGGCAAGTTTTCAAGGGTCTCAATATCTCAGTTCTTTAGCTTTAGCTCAGTTCTTTAATGAAAACTTGTCCAGTTTGGTATATCGTGTAGGCAGGAAACTTGGCCTAATTTTTGCATTTCAGTTATTTTTTTTAAGATAATAAAACACACAGTCCTGATGAGAACTGCGGGCCTGTTTTTTAGATGTATATGTTTTTGGTGGAATATACTGTAAAGTCTAAACTTTGAAGTTTATTAATAAAAGTTGTTGACTTTTGCTTCACTGTTAATTGCTATTTTTAGACATATTTTGTAAAGCAACTTTCTAGTTTATTTTTTTGTAAATACACTCGAGATATTCGGGTATTACTTTTATTTCAAACACTCTATATACAAACGCAGAAATAGAGATGCTTCATCAATAGCAGAAGCGCAAGATGTTGTGTTTTACTTATATTAACGCTCGATTGACGCACTAAAAGTCATAGATTTCTAAATCTTATACTAGATCACATGCAACTACTAATTTCATTAATGTAAAACAGCTTTATTAAAAAATTAAAAAATTATTAAGAAAAAAGTCATAAAAGATTTTTTTAAGCGACAAAAAATTTAAAAACATTTTGTAAATATGATGCGGCAGAGGAACTTGGCGGATTCCATTTGGTTATCCATTCAGGTGGGAACAGTGGCGCTATTAGTGCAGGAGCTTAGGTAATTATGTGGGATTTTTATTGAAGGAATAGTGTGACTACGTGAGATGGATAGCTCATAAGTCACACAATCAGATACTACGAGGTTTTTTGCCCAATTTTTTGGCGGACGGCTGACGGCTTATATAACAAAAATCCTTTTTTATCTCTGTAACTCGTTCTGGGCAAATTTTCGTAAAGACCTTTTTTGATGTAAATAAAATAAGGAACAAAAAAGGTTTTAACAATGTTTTGATATCTGTTACCGTTTCGGAGATACAGATAATCATGTATACAGCATGTTTCTAAAATAGAGGGCCGAATTTCTACAGCGTGTATAGTATTCATCAAAATAAGTCAAAAAGTTCATATAAACATATGGCCTAAAATGCACACTTAGGGAGGCATAGACCCTTAAAGAGGATCATATGAAATTGGTTTTTTTCTATTATTTGAAGAACGGTAAAAGATAAATAGTGAAATTTCTGGAAATTTGCTTAATTTGTCATGCTGAATAAGATGCACTATAGTTCATTTTTTGTTATTAAAATCGGAGCAAAAAAAACTTTGTCCTTTGTCCCTTGATTTTAAACGATACTTTTTGTCCTATCTCGACAACTTCAGACATTTTTAAAATATAAGCATTTAAGTCCAAGCGAATTGAATGAAAAATTTCCAAATATGTATATGAAAAAAACTGATTTTTAAATAAAGTTAAATGCTTATAACATGAACATTTTTTAAGTTATCGAGATGAACAAAAAGCATCATTTAAGGCATTAAATTTCCTATGGATTCTTAGACCGATTTTTTTTATTCGGTATGGAAGGTTAGGTAGGTACTCGTAACGCGTGTTAAATAAACACGTAAAACTCTCAGATGATTTCAACTTTGACAGCCTATAACTTCTCAATTTTTAAAAATATCGATATAAGACAAAAAGAATGATTTAGGGCGTTCTTTTCTTTATGAACATATGCATTTTCAATTTAAAATTCGATAAATAACATAATGAATAAAGCTGTTGAAAAGTACTTTACGTTTTAACCATTGGTTTCCAAGACGATAAAAGCACATGACTTTCGGGCCCACTTTCTGGCCATACCTTTCCACCAACACGAAAATGTGTAAGAATCAATTTTTTATAGATCTAACTATGGAAAAATTTTTGTTTGAAACTTTTTTTATATATCTATAATAGTTCTTGAGATTTTTGCAGAAACATCTATGAAAACGTGTCATGTGCCCGACGAAATTTATATTTTTAGTTCAAGGATCAAATTTTAATATGTTGTTACGGCGACTGTTTTAGGCATATATTTCAATTTTCAGAACAAAATGTCGGTATTAACCTCCTCTCTTAGAGGGAAACTTGCTCGCCTAAGTGTTTATATATCGTTCTGCAAGGGGGTTAATACCGACATTTTCTTTTGCAAATTGAAATATATGCTTAAAACAGTCGCCGTAACAACATATTAAAATGTGAACCTTGAACTAATAATATAAATTTCGTCGGGCACATGACACGTTTATGGTGATCTGCCACCCCTTTAATACTGACCATTCGATCTGCAAATATTATAATTGCATTATTGGGTCACCAACAGGCTATACAAAGAATTTCAGCCTTGAAGCAATAATAATTGTGACAATTTCTTTTGTTACATGTTGGGGGCGGTCTGCATCCCTCCCATACCGCTATCTAGCAAAATCCCTTACTCAGGGCACTTAATTATGCCTCTCTCAACATCTTCACAAAAATTAGGCCTTGAATAAATAATAACACCAAAAATTGTCACTAGCTCTCGGTCTACAACAGACGAACAGACTTTTTCCAAAAATATGTTTTTAAAACTCAGGGAAATTTAAAATTTAGAAAAGTGAATTTTGACCTAAATTAGTATCAATAATTGGAATGCTAAAATCTATCTCATGAGCTACATAATATATAAAATTACCAAAAATTCTACATAGGGAATGTTACCTGGTGACTACAGATTAATAGATCGCTAAATATTCTTTATTTATTTTTTTTAATCTCACTTGTACAGTCACAGTGTACAATGTACATCTAGTTGTAAATACATAAATACGCATTATTATTTTTTTCACACAAACGACAAACCTTTCGTCAGCAGATCTTGTTATACGAATTGCTACGGTGGAAACCCGGAAAGTAGTTTAATTTGTTACACGATAATTTACATACACATACAATTGTATCTTCGTGTATAAAATCTGAAGCAACATTTAATTACAGCATTGTTAATAATTATTGCAGTGCATATTACAAAAGCATATCTATGTAAATTAGTTTAAACAAACGACTCACTACTCCATTTTAAACAGTGAATTTGAAAAAAGAAAATATTTTTAACTTCCCGTTGGAAGTTATTGTAATGGGTCCGAAAATCGAAATCAAAATGTATAACAAATTTTTATGTTCCAAGGTCACTACACTATTTTTACACTATTTTTAGAAAGATGTCTGTGTGTGTATGTGTGTGTGTGTGTGTGTGTGTGTGTACGTATGTACGTACGTACGTATGTGTCCATTTCTTTCTAAGACGTGCACTTCAATTTTACTCGCAGATTCGCTTTCATTATGAATTAATGTCGATTTTAACGGGAAACCAACTTAAACAGAACTTTAAGTTTTGATGTCAATTGATACTGAATAAAAGTGTTAATAAATATTAGTAAAAAAATTTTTTAGGGACAAGCTTTTATTTAAATGCACTAACAAGGAAAAAATAATTTTTAATAATTTAGGTTCATAATTATAAAAGCGTTGGTCGTGACTAATAAACTATCATAGAGTTCGCGACCCACGCTTTTATAATTCTGAACCTAAATTATTAAAAATTATTTTTTTCCTTTTTAGTGCATTTAAATAGAAGCTTGTCTCTAAAAAGTTTTTTTTACTAATATTTATTTTGTTCATTTTAGTCTTTCAAAATTTTACCCCCCTTCGACACCCAGCATGCCCTTAAATTGCCCCCAAAATGTTCGCTCATCAAGCCCTTTCATTTGATACCCATATCATAGGGGTTGCTGTGGAAATGATAAATCGCCCTTTTGTAACGTCCGCCATATTGGATTAAAAATGGCGGCATTTAAGTAATCGTGCATTGTCACGAGAACCAAACGTGTGTGCCAAATTTCAACCCGATAGCTTCAGTGGAAGTGGGTGAAATATTGATTACAAAATTCCAGGACATACATACAAGTAAAGTTAAATAAAATCTTGTAATAATAATTAAAAAAATGTATCTCTATCGCATAAATAATCCAAAAATAACAGACAGACACTCATATTTTATTAATACGTAGATATATACCTATAGATTTACTTTAAATACAATAAGATGTTATTTAAGCCTACATTCATCTCCATCGCTTATAAATAATTTGTTTCGGATTTCCGAATGGCATTTGAGGATCTCGTATAGCAAAAATGAGTTGATTCGGCCTTCTGTAGGATGTTTTATAAGCAACGTTGTAAAAATCACTAAGAATAACTTTATATGTCAAAATATGAAAAAATTCCACAAAGAAAAGTTGTTTAGAATGCAATTTTTAAATTTTATAAGCAGGACTCGATCCTCAAATGCCATTCCGAAATTCGAAAAATTTTTGTTCATTATAGTATAGGTACATACTCGTATTTAGGTACACCTCTTGTTACGTCTATCCTAGGACACACTGTAAATATAATAAACAAAGCAGGAATTCATGTTGTCGCAGAAAATGGCTTTTAGAGTATGAAAGCCTGTTTTAAAATTATGTGTACCACGTGTACCTACATTTATTTGACGTTTTGTTAAGTGTTTACCAATTTCTACGATAGTCAAAAGTAGTAGGTATTGTAATATTGCAAATAATTGAACATCAATTATGGACAATTCATTTTACATCTAAGGTTGAGGAAACTTATAATTTTATAAATAGTGCAGGGTATGGAATGCAATCTCGATTTCGCGAGATCTCGAGCCATTTTTCGAGATTTAATCTTGTGGACAGGCACTCAAGGCACTCAAGAAAACAATAATTAAAACAATATATGCAGAGAAACAAGCAGAATCAATTAGCGCGATTGTCAAAAACTATTACGTATAAGTTATAAGTTCTTGAAATCTCGTTCGAGATCTCGAACATATCGGGTCGAGATCTCGAACGAGATTTCAAGAACGAACGCGCTTGAAAAAAAAACTTATACGTATAATAGTTTTTGACAGTCGCGCTAATTGATTTTGTTTGTTTCTCTGCATATATTGTATAATTATTG
This sequence comes from Mongoloraphidia duomilia, assembly GCA_039654895.1. Taxonomy (NCBI): domain Eukaryota; kingdom Metazoa; phylum Arthropoda; class Insecta; order Raphidioptera; family Raphidiidae; genus Mongoloraphidia; species Mongoloraphidia duomilia. The sequence continues at coordinate 52,119,188 of CM077516.1, forward strand.
TTTTCTTGAGTGAAATTGACAGTTATTTAACTTATAACAAGCATTAGATGGCTAACAAATTACAAAGTTAAGTGAATACTGAATATGTCTAATAAGAACAATTCAAAACAAATGTTCGTGGACGTTACTAATAGTAACTTACCCTATGCTTCCTAACTCCTAAGAAGTTATTTCCAAAATAATTAATTGACATATATAGTGTGCTGTGTGAGTTTGGGTATTGCTGTTATATTTTGAAAATAAAACAAAACATTAATTGAATCTTGAAACAAAAAAATCAACGTTTATTTAAGAACAGTAATGAATAATAATCATCTGCACAGTGCACTACGCAATAAATCACACACGTACACAGTAACACAGTTACTGTCCCAAGTAAGTAGTTTTCATTTTTAAGTATTTTAGATACAAAATAATACGTTCTTTTTAAAAGTAGGCGAAATCTCGATATTGTCGAGATTTATCGAGATCTCGCCAGACAATCTCGCGAGATCTTGAATTGCCAATATCGAACCCAAACTTATCTCGCGAGATCTCGAATTGCCAATCTCGACTCGAGATTGCATTCCCTAGTGCAGGGGCATGAGTAAATGTTTCCTAGCCAGTGGGATTTTAAATGAAGGAATAGTGTGACTACGTGGGATGAATAGCTCCTGAGTCACACAAGTCAGATACTACCAGGTATTTTGCCCAGTCTTTTGGTGGACGGCATATATGTCAAAAATCTTTTTTTTTTGTCTCTGTAACTCGTATGCAGTTCGTTCTAAGCAAATTTTAGTAATGACCTTTTTTGTTGTAAAAAAATAAGGAACAAATTTACAATTTTTTTGATATCTGTTACCATTACGGAGATACATATTATAATCATGTACACAGGATGTTTCTAAAATATTTTAACAAGCCGTGAGGTGGGTCGTTTATTAGGACTAAAGTGCGACCCTTGAGGTCCACACGACGAACTTCCCAGTTTGATAAATATTTAATAATAATAATTAAATTAGATATTACACAGAAAAGTAATCATTTCAATCATTAAAACATCAATAATTTAAAAAAAAAAAAAAAAAAAAAAAACGGCTGAACCGATTTTTATAAAATTTATGTCGGATTAAAATGACGTTAACACGCCTCGATTGACACCCTTACGAAGTCGATATAATTTTTTATTCGCGAGATATTGTTAAAAATCTATTTTTTTGGAGGTTATTTGGTTAAGAAAAAAGAACGGCTGAACCGATTTTGAAAAAATTTCTTTCAGATCATATTTACGTTAATACGCGTCGATTGGCACCCTAACGTAGTCGATATCATTTTTCGTTCTCGAGATTTCGTCTTTGAAAGAAATGTACACATACGTACGTACGTACGTACGTACGTACACACACACACACACACACACACACACACAGACATCTTTCTAAAAGTAGTGTAAAAATAGTGTAGTGACCTTGAAACATAAAAATTTTTTTTCCTTTTTGATTTCGATTTTCGGACCCATTACAATAACTTCCAGTGGGAAGTTAATAACCAAAAATGAACTAGCGCATCTTATTTAGCATTAAAAATTTTACAAATTCACAGGACCATTTATCTTTTACCGTTCTTCAAATAATAAAAAAAAAATCAATTACATCTGAACCTCTTTAAGGACCTATGCCTCCCTAAAGGAGCATTTTATAGGCCATATATTTATATGAACTTTTTGACTTATTTTGATGAATACTACACGCTGTAGAAATTCGGCTCCTTATTTTAGAAACGCCCTGTATACATGATTATATGTATCTCCGAAACGGTGACAGATACCAAAAAAAATGTTGAAACCTTTTTTGTCCCTTATTTTATTTACAACAAAAAAGGTCATTGCCGAAATTTGCCTGAACCAATCGCAAGCGAGTTACAGAGACAAAAAAGATTTTTGTCATATAAGCCGTCCGCCAAAAAATTGGGCAAAACACGTCCTGGTAATATCCATCCCACGTAGTCACACTGTTCCTTCATTAAAATCGCACAGAATTACATAAGCCTCTGCACTAAAAGTCGCTTTGTACTTATATAAATTTTCAATGGATTTAGATATGAAAAGAAATATTTTTAATAGTCCTTAACCCTGATATGGGCTCGGAGATCATGCGGCAATTTGTGGCCAGCAGTGTTTATTTTTCTATTTTAAAATGTGCAACTGAATTGCTATTGTTGAATATAATCAAAATCCTCGGTAAAGACAATAATTCGTTAATTACAATCTGATAACCTTTAACAGTCAGATTATACCTGTTAACCTGAATTTAGTTTTTGTGAAGAACATTGTCATTAAATATCATTTATTTATTTTACTCATCCTTATTAGTAAAGTATGCCATTTCATACTTTTATACTAATCATTGATCAATCAGAAATTGTTTGCACAAAACACTCCTTTGCATACAACAGAGAAAACGACTTTTTATATTGATTGATAGGAAATGTTATTGTTATTTGAGAAAAGACGATGCGTGAAAAAATGTCGACTGTTCATTTCCTCGAATAATAAAACTCTGCGTGTATAAAGGATGTGCAGTCTCACTGAGATACCCATACCATTAAGAATTCAAGGTGAGTGAGAAGTTAATTAGAAATGCCACCAAGGACTCAAGCTACATTCGAGGTTAATTGGTTATGCCATCAGGAATCCTCTGTGTCTGCTAAGATAAATAAACTTTATTGAGAACTGAAGGTGCCTTCGAAAATAATTATTTGTGCTCTTGAAAATTTAAGATGTTTGCAAAATTAAATTAATAAAACATATCATCGAGAATACTACTAAAAATTCAAAGACGTAATAAGACGAAATAATTTACCACTGAGAACTCAAAGCTCGTAAAAAGTAAATTAAACGTATCATTGAGAATTCAAGGTATCAACGAAGGACAGTACCGAGTCAATTAACCATACAACCGATAATAATTAATAATGGTAACTATAATAGACCAAAACAATTCCTGACATATCAAGAAACTATAAAGATGTTTGCGAAATTAATTACAAACATCATCAAGAATTCAGATTACATGCGAAAAGAATTAGTTATACTATTAAGAATTTAAGCTTTTTGCTGCGTAAATGTAAATAACACCGAAAATTTGAATTTTCGACAGAACTGGTTAGACATATTATGCATTCAGAAAACCAAATGTATTAGTACAGGGTGTTAATAAAAAACTTTCTACGCTTTGACAAGTAATAGTAGAGATCAAAACAAGAAAAAAATTCAAATAAACCCAGGTATTCAATGATTTTCGAAATATGTAATTTTGACATTTTTATTTACACCTTCAAAGAATGAAATCTATCAAAATGAAAATATCCTAAAACAAAAGATTGTCCTGTCGTGTCAAATATTGACTGTGAAATTACTTGTTGCAGATTTAGTTTCACAATGCAATGGTTACATTTATGCAACTTTGTTTGCAACAAGGACGGACAGTTCGAACATATTCTATAACATTGAAGTGCGCTAAATGAGTTTATTGATTATGTATCATTTTTTTTCAATTAAACTATAATATTTCGAAAGCCATTGAGTATTGGACATGGTTTATTAGAATATTTTCCTTTCAGAGACATTTTTGAAGTCGTATCTATTTTTTTCGATTTTTTCGATTTTTTTTAAATTATTCTTATTTTATTATTTTCAGATTTACATTATTTTTATATTTTTTTTAAACATTTAAATGGCCGCCATTTTGAAACAAGATGGCGGATCAAGATAAGACCTACTTAAAAACACTCCTTGGGTTTAGCTGAAAATTTTGGTACATATTTTGTTGTTCTACGTTGCGTAAAACAGGAGTTATGAGGGTACAAGAAAGTAAGGAAATAAGAAGACAAGGAAACAAGGTTCATGTGGAACGCATATACAGGTTTTTTTGAAGATTGTTTGATTTCAACCAACATATTGACTTTGCATGTTAATTGTCTCCATATGAATATGATAGTACAGGATCCGACGTAAGATCGTCCTTCGCCCATCTGCTCACCGGATGAAAAGTATTTTTTATCCAATAAAGTATGCAAACAAAAGTATCGCGAATGGGTTGCCTATAAAAATATGGTCATTGGTCATGACTATGAATAATTAAAAATACTGTAATTAGTTTTTTTTCGATTACTTCACTCACTTTGTTACCGAACGAATTGCATACTAATCAAAAGTATGAAGCCTAAGGAACATGGAATCGTTTGGAATCACTACTACCTGGTTGCCAGTTATGAACAGGTGAGTCGACACTAGTATCTGCACCGATCTGCTTGCTCTAAGTATGTACTTTTTCCCTTGCGTTCTACGACAAAACGTTCTCAATAATTTTTTGTAGAACGTTAAATTTTCTACAATTTTCATTGGACAAAATCGCTTTTACTCCAAATATTCAGCTTCAAAGAAAGGGGAAATTTCTCAAATCATGAAAAATACTCCAAATAGTGCAGGTTTTGGCTGTATTTTTCAAATTTTCAAATCAAATGGAGCATGTGAAGTCAATATTACATTGGTTGAAATCAAACGCACTATTTGTATTTTCGACCGCAGTAAAATTCGAAAACAATAAATCAAATTTTCCGAAATTAATATTTTCAGCATTATGGGAGTGCGAACTGTTTTCTATGAATATTTAAACAATAGTCGTCTGTCGTCAACATTTCAAACTGTTAAAAGTAGGTAATTTAGTTTCGCCACTGTCATTGAAATATTATGTGGCTATTAAAAAACTGAAAGCATTGTAGCAATGCACATTGGTACATAAAGCGCTCCATACAGAGACAATGGTTGACATCAGAATACCTACATAAAACAGATGAATGCATAATGTACATTTATATACGTATACTGGGTGTCCCAAAAGTAACACCGAGGATTTTGAGACCATATTCAAAAGTCTTTTACATTTTTTTTCCTCTGAAATGCAATAACCAAGTTAATGATTATTACCGTTCGTTTTCTTTCTGGTTTACTGTTTACGCTATCCTCGTCCTGCGTCTACAATCCGCATTCCTGTTGAATTTGCAACAGAGGTAAACGCTCTCAGTCCTCATCGGTATCGTAGTTGTAAACTTGTATGATTGTATTATAGTAGGTACTACGAATCGGGCAGAATCTTGTCTATTTATTTTTTGTAGATTATAGACGCTCGACAACTAACGTCATTAGCTTCTAATTAGATCAGATTAAATCAAACTACATTTACAAAACATCCATAAGTGAAGGTGGGATTCGAACTCAGAGCAGTTTGATCCAAAGGTCAACACGATAATCGTTACACCAAGCTAAACGCTTTAAACGGGGAACGCACTTTTGATGAAAATCAGAATTTCGCAAAACTCGAGGTTCCATGCAAAAAACGATGCGAAAACGAACGAAACACTCCACAACGACTGTCCCATAAGTGTAGCCGCTAGGCCTGTAAACGGCTTTAAACGGCGTTTTTGAAGTATTCGGACCTGTTTTTCACCCCTTAGAACGCATAATTTTATTCGACCGGCTGTGGTCCTATCCTATACTTTCAACATTTATTGAAACAACGGCCGAACGGAGAAGAGGGTACGCTTGAAAATGAACTTTAATGATCAATATTCAATAACTTTGCAACTCAGAAACAAAAATAGTGAAGTAAGAATTCCCCTAGTTACTTTTGGGACATTTCGTATAAAACTTGATTACAGTTTTAATGTTTTATGTGACTGAATTGAATTTACAATTTTTTTGATGTTGACACTTCACACTTTATGCTTTTAAGGTTAATTTACTCAAGAATATATGGCACACTTGGATACCCTGTAAACTTTTCGTCTCAAATATTGTTATAATATCAGCAATTATTTTTACTTTCGAGCAACCATAGCATAGGAGTAAAGAAAGTCTTGTAACAGCGAAAAAAAGCGAATTCGAGATTTCGACGGATTTAGAGGTTTACCGAAAAAGCGAGTTTTAGCTGCGAAGGCCGTTTGACACTGTTCAACGGATCGAAACCAAATTTTCGACTTGGGGTTTTTTAGGGATTCTTTGGGTTTTTCTTTATTTCCCCCTACTCTCTCAAATTCCAAATATGGGCAATTTTCTCTGATGAACGAAAATCGAGAATAACTAAATAATATTTTTATGCTGGAAAATCATTATGAAAACAGTCTTATCTTCCTTTAGGTTTTAATTCTGAGAAGAAAAAATCTGTTGCATAAAATCTTACTTTATTTCTTAATTTACCTCATGCAAATGGTAAAAGTAAAAAGTAAATAAAAAATATAACCGCAATCAAAAAACAATACGGAACAATTTGATAGAAAAAATGCAGAGAGCAATAATTTAATAAACAATTTCAACCTTGAGGTTAAAAACACAAATTGATATGCAAATACGACATGAAAGCGTTGTAGGAAAAAGTTAGTTATAATAATATGTATATTGTGATATTTATTAATTTCGTTTAATGATTGCAGTTAAGTATTAGAGATTACTTACTGCACATTGCATGTGCCACTAAAAACAAGATAAAAAGCTAACGTGCTTCCGATTAGGGCTGGGCGATAAAGTTATCATTAGTGTATTTGCCATATGGCACATACACTATTGGCGTCGGTCGGATGGCGGGACCTAGGGGTCGGACCAAAATTTCTCGACGTTTCATAGCCTCCTGAACAATTTGGCACCATTTTTGGAAATGTATATATATATATATATATATTTATATGTGTGTGTGTGTGTGTGTTCGCGGCATAACTCTCGAAAGACTTAATTGATTTGAACGAAATTTGGTAGACACGTTGGAATCCATCACCGCACGGAACCTATTTAAAATGGGCCCAATCGGACCATTTTAAGGGTAGTTTTTAGGGGTTGAAAAAAGTTTTTGGGCCCAAAAATACCGAAAAAAATCTCAGAATTGTTTCAAAATTGGAATGTAACCCTTTAGTAGAGATTAAAATGTGTTGCTAAAATTTTAACAAAATCGGCACAACAGGACCGGACTTACAAATTTTATGAAAACACTAGTTTACGGATAGTGATTTATTTGCTGACGGGTGTATTTAATTTGGTACAGAGGTTGCATTGATAATAATATTGAAATTAGGAAAAAAAATATTATTTTAAGGGATGTATTAAGAGGTTAAATTTTTCATTTTGTCCAAAAACAAACTTAAGTTCACATAATAAAGCCACAAGGCCTGTATTAGCAAATACACTATATTGTCGGCAGGGTTTTGGCACTGCGACCCGAGTTTTTGTTATATCTACAGTCAACAGCTGCATGCACAGAAAACTACAACTAATTGACAAATCTACGAAATCGTCAACATTTACTGATTTTATATAAAACTTACAACCGGACCTCTGTGGGTAATTATGTTTTTTTGAAGGTATTTTGTATTAGGTATATCAAATATTGGACAACACGTTTTTAGAATTTTTATCTGTTTGTAGGTGTTTGTTAAAAAATTAATTGGTAAAATGTGTATAAAGCGAATCAGGGGGAAAATTCGACGTTCATTGCCAACTAAATTTGTACTGTACATGCATTATAGTACATTTAAGTACCATGTAACCAAATACAATATACATATCCCTTAATTTTTTTTAAATTAACAAATTTTAAACGCATTAATAAACACCTTACAATAAATTATTAAATTTTTCAAATTTTAAATTTGAGACATGAAGAATGATGGAACGTACATTTCGCCAACCAAGTTGGCATCATCAAACGTACGTCGAGAGTTTTTAAATGGTTTGATGTTTTGTGGTTATTTTTAACATTTTGTTAAATTTTAGAGGCAAAATTTTAATTTGAAACAATTCTGAGAATTATTTTTTTGTATATTTTCGGGCACGAAAATGTTTTCAATCCTTAACATATTAATCCGACTGCGTTCATTTTATATTGATTCCGAGCGGTGAAAGAATCCAACATTATATTTCCTTTAAATCTATTAAGTCTTTCGAGGGTTAACATTTATCATGCACAGTGTACACACACAAACATTTTCAAAAATGATATCAGTTATTCAAAATTATGAGAAACGTCGAAATTTTATCGCATGCCACTAACATTATATTCACCGTCGAAAGGCGTAAAATATTGCACTTATTATTCTACTATAATTTATTTATTATTTATTTATCCAATAAATACATTATTCGATGACTACCGGAATCTCGATAATTATATTTTTAGGTAACAGAAAATAGTCTTTAACCAAAAATACTTTAATTTAGACACTTCTATATTTGTTCCTGTCCTATATATCAATTAAAAAGAACAGTGTAAAAATTAGTATACTTGGTTGATAATTTATACCTATGACGAGTTTTACAACTAATTGTTACTATTGTAATAATTATTTATTATTCAGTTGTCAAGACTAATTATTGGGTACCTACTAGATAATTATCAGATGTTGGGTAATCAGTGGCAGCGTTAGAGGGTGGGCCATGGCCCATCTTAAACTATCTTGGCCCATCCCTTGGCTCACCCTGGAATAATCCCCAATCTCTAGTTCATCTTTGAAATACGTTTTTAACCCTCGAAATTTCAACAATTTTTCTTGTAAATTCTATAGCAAGTAATCTGGATTAAAATTTGAACGAGCACTGAAATTTTGGGAACAAATGTTATTGGCCCACCTTCAGAACACCATGCCCAACTCTGGCCCACCCTAACAAAATATTTTAGCGCCGCCACTGTGGGTAATTTTCATATTTATTGATTAACATAAAAAACGGGTGATCAATAACATTCGGCTTCCCAATTAAAAAAAACTAACAGATTTCGTCATCCATAGTACCTACGTAAGTTTCTGAATTATATTACCGTATGTTTATCATGCTCATTAAATAACCAGTTTGTCAAAATAAGAAGTTTTTTCCATGTGTTAACAAAATTAAGTATTTTTCTCGATCAATTCTTATACTATTATAAAATATGATAACCTATTAACAAATTCATTCACTATTCTAAGATCAGAATACAATTTACCGTAAATCAGTTAAATTTGTTTACCAAACTTATTTTGTCATACTTAATGGAATTGTGTATTTAACGCAACATTAAGAAAGTAGTAGACTTTTTGATTATATATTTTATATCATATGAATAAAAACCGGCCAAGTGCGAGTCAGACTCGCGCATCGAGGGTTCCGTACAAAAAATAAGGAGTTAGGTAGGGGTAAAAAATTGATAGATTTAATTATTTAAGCTTGTTTTTAAAAAGTTTTTTTTTACTTATTAAAGGTAATCCAACTTCAGTTTCCGAACTTTTTTTTAAAAAAACACACAAATTTAAGTAAATCTTCAAATATTTGTTCATTAATCGAATATGTTATATATTTCATTAATTATGAAAAATAATATCAACTAAATGGCCGCCCCTGGACCTTCCGCAGCAGCAGATCCTTTCGAGGCAATTTTCGATGACTTTTTCGTAAATTTCGGGCGATATCTCGGCTACAACTTGGCGGATGTTGATTTTTAGGTGCTCCAACGTTTCTTAATTTATTGGCGTAGACACGACTCAGCGTAACTTCACAAAAAAATCCAACGGTTAAATCGCATGATTTTGGCGGCCAGTTGACGTCACCAAAACGTGAAATAATGCGACCTGGGAACTTTACACGCAAAACATCCAACGATTCACCCGATGTGTCGCAAGTTCGCGTCTTGTTGGATTGGAACCACATGTCTTCCACAACAATATCTTCGATTTCGTGCCAAAAATAATCTGTTATCATGAGCTTATAGTGCTGAAAAGCTGCGAACGCCGACGAATCGACAATTCCGGGTCTTCGGCCACACTTTTACTTACAGCAACAATATTTTTGGCTGAACGGACGCCACGATGATGCACAGGCGGTGCCAGGTCCACACGCAAGGTTTTATAACTCAGTTATGACTGCGCAGGCAAAACATTATAAAAAACGGTGCAGTTCGAGGGTGTCTACACAGTACTGTTTTCTACATCGTTTTTTAACAGAGTATCACTCATTTCCGTAGAAATTCCATCATGGAGGAAGTGCTACTGCAGTTTGTTCGCAGTTTGTCTTGTAAAAAAAGGTGGATTAAACGTCCACGACGTTCAATATGGTCCAGGCATTGACTATTAAAAAGACAAAAAAAATTCTCGTGACATTACTTCGTGAATTGCGAGGTGAACCTGAACCTCAATTAAGATTATCTCAAATTTACAAAAAAAAAACAGAAAATAAATTTGTGATAATTTGAAAACAATATTCCTGCATTAATATGCAAGGAAAATTGAGCCAAATGTGTAGAGAAGACGGAGCACCCGTCCACACGCACCGACATAACTGTGCAAGTCATCCGTCTTTTAAGCCTATTTGCTCAGTTTTTTTACTCCGTGTACCGTCTCCACACAGTTCGCATAACTGCACAGTTTTCCGGTCCACACGCAACGTTTTGAACTGCAAAGGCAAAACGTTGTTGAAAACTTTGCGTGTGGACCTGGCTTAAATTACCCTATCTCTCAGTAGGACGATTAAATTGACCATGCTTAATCTTCTCGTACATTTCAATACACAGTTCGTACAGAATTGTTATTTCTATAGAACAATAATTGAACAATTTTAACGCGTTGAGCGGTGGTTAAGCGTTCTCTTTCGTAAATGTGTTGTTGCAATTTAACATTTTACACTTTGAAAACAAGTGTTTATTGATAACTGCTTGATTTACACTACTGCCAACACAGGAAACTCAAATTGGATCACCTTTTATTTTACTTAGTTCTTTTTATCCGTATCAATTAAATTAATTTTTAAAGTGAAAAATTCCAAAATGTTTACATTATAAAAAAAACAAAACAATCACATAACGTCAGTTGGATTTGAACCTAGCTTTTCGTGGTGGCATGCGAACGCCTAGCGCATTTCCACTATTCCACATGTACCACGGCACAAACTATGGTATATTTGGTACATTTGGTACAGATCTGTGCCTAATTTTCCGTTTACCATGGGAATATAAGGACTTAGGATTTTCGTTTAGGTTTTCCTGTAAACTATGAGTGGGGCCCTATATTCCCTATTTTTTTCAAAAATGTAGGCTTAGTAGTTTCGGAGATAAGAGGGGGAATGCTCGATTTTCGATATTTTCTTTAATATCTTTTTAACTAGGTATGCATTTTATTTTATGTCACATGATGCATTTGAAAAAAAATTTTAATTTTCTAATTTGCTCCCAAAATTCGTTTATTTACGCTATACGTCCGTGATTGAGTGACCGAACTCTATATATGTACCAGATTTCAACTTTTTCCGTCCAGTAGATTCGGAGAAAATAAGCTGTGACGGACGGACAGACAGACACGAGAGTGAGCCTATAAGGGTTCCGTTTTTTTCATTCTGAGGTACGGAACCCTAAAAAACAACAATCGTCTTAACAACTGCAACTAAAAACCAAAATTCTCTTTACACCTAGCATGCATCTTTACTAATATTGTTAAAATATCTGACACTTCCTTTTGTTCATAATATTATATTGTAATGTATGTACCAGACCACAAAGTAGTTGTAGATGCATTTTTTTATGTACTATACAAAATTATCGGTCATATAGTCCGTCGTCCTCACTCAATGCAAGAGATGAAATAAGTAAGACCATATTATAAATTATAATACCTATATGACTACTTATACATAATATTATACACAATAAACGGGTGAGTAAAAAAAAACTTAATTTTTCTGTTAATAATTCCATTAAGAAAGAAAATATGTAGGTAAATAACTTTATTTCATCAAACGCGAACGCTCTCATGCATTTCGGGCATATATTTTACTACTTTAAGAATCGATTTGTAACTGACTTAAGTTAATTAAATTAATGCATTGTTTTTAATATTTTTTAATATCTGTATGCTGCCGTTTATTCTTCATGGGTTTATCGATAATTACAACAATCCACTATAAAATTAAAAGATTCTGTCATCAAAGATTTGTCCCTGACAAGTTTCGGATGCGGTAAATTTGACAAACTAGAAACTAGTCTCAAGCTTTTTTGTTGAAACAGTTTCGCGGTGTTTAAGTACGCCAAAGAAACGAAACAGAAATCTCAAAAGCTTTCCCCCTACACATGAGTTCTACTGCTACATGACTGCTACACGCGGTCACGTGCACGACCACATTACATAGTTCCCTACACGCGCACGATCGCAGGAATTACATAACGCGCATGCCTCTAATTAAACATTTGCGTACTATCCGCAAACTTTTCTGGCTGTCAGCAAACGGTTTGCAATTTGCAAATCTGTTGGAACCACTGATTAGTAAGTTGGACAGCAGTTGGAACTTGGAATAACAATATAATTTTACTGCGCACATTCTTAACTTTCACGGACAGTTCGCAGATTGAAAACAAATTATATAGCATTTTTGCCATTTCATATTTAAATAAAATCAAGATATTTTTTATCTATAGGTAAAGCCCAAAAGGCAAAGAACTTCTTTATTTAAAAAATATATTTATTATTGATTCTATAACGTACTTTTTAGTGTTCTTCAAACCTTTCACTGAGTCCAAACTTACTTTTCTAAATTTTAAATATTACAGATAGACGGGTGTTTTATTTCTGACTCTAAGTTTTGGAGGTTTTTTTTTGCCACCCGTTTGGTAGTACATTAATTGCGGCGCGGAGACGATGTGATATGGTAAAATGTTTTAAATGTGAAAGTAGTGAGATTGTACTTTTGAATATGTGTGTGTCGGGAATGCCATAGCTAGTGATGGCCGAAAGGCATTTCAATGCCGCCTTTGGCTCCATGAAAGGGACGGGTAAAACGAAATTACTCTTATCAACTGTGAATGGATTACGTAACAAAAAAGAAACGTAGTCTGAAACTACTTTTGTATTATTTCTAATATACTTAAAAACTGAGCTTTATTTAATCAAAAAATTTCCAAACAACGTTAACTTTATCAACTAAAACCAAATCGATTGTCCATCAGCTCAATGTATATTAATATTTCAGGATGAATGTACATACATCTCTGACATTCCTAGAAGCTGCAATTGTTAACGAAAATTAAATATCCATTCCCAAATAAGAAAAAAACGATAAATCTACGCAAAAACTCAATTTTCAGCTAAATTTTATGAAAAGTGACCTCAAAAGCGTGCTTGATATTGGTAATTTCACAAAAAATTATTTAAACTGCATGCGTACTCCGTTAAGAACAAAAGAAATATCGATCGGCTATTTCGTAGACAGGATACCTACATTTAAAATTCTACTATAGGCTTATTTTAGTTTTATGTAGAAAATGCGTTTAAATATTGATTGTATTGTCTTTATATAATATAGAAAACCAGATTCTTCTCTTTATTTCAATTTTTTAACAACGCCAGTTCGCTGTCAAATAGTTTTAAAATTTGATATCCATAATCACAAAATGCAAATATCTATAATGTATTCGTAAATCGTATTAAGTTCGTTTTTGTGAGTTTACTTAAAATGCATGCTGTACGTTGCAAGAGCCATGGGCCACCGGCTAGCATCTTCTGCATTAAGACATGGTTAAGATAGTTGCGTGCCCCACTGCCAGTGCACAAGGTTCACAGCCCGTCACCTTATGTTCCCACCCCGATATCGCGCGACTTCGGGAAAGTATATATAAATTGCATCCAGGTCCTAAAGATGATACAGTCCATTTAGACTCGCCAATAAGCGATCTCACGCAACATGAATACATTAACAGTGGTAAGGATCATATAAACAGTGTTTTTGTTGTTCTTAGTGCTTCTGTTTTGTTGTTCAATTGTTTTCATCATCTATCGTACTGTGGATTACAAAACGAAACGAAATTTTCATTCGCGGTCGGAAAATTCATCAGAGTTTTTTTAATTTTGATTTATTCTCAACGTTGAGAGTTTTTAAATTTGTTTTAATAGTGGTTTTAAGTTTTTTTTTATCTTCGCAAATTTTGTGTGCGCTCATTTAATTTTTACAGCTTGTTCTGTAAATTCTCATGGAACATTGCGAAGAAACCAAATAATTTTTACTGGTGTATTTTATAACAATTAAGTTAAAAATATATAGAAAACGAAGACCTTTTTAAAGAAATCATTTGGTTTCTTTATAGTGTTCTGTGGTAAAAAGGGCTTTTAGAGCACTGGAACAAATCCAATAACTTCAAATAAAATCTATTTTTGAAAAATTCGTCAGTCTCCTTTTTTATTTATTTTTTTTTTAATCTAACTGGTATTGATAGTATTGTTCTAAAATTTCACCCAAATCTTGAAGGTTCTATGGCAATACAAAAAAATCTAGTAATAATTTGGTGATTACCTATTCGTTAAAATTTTAAAAACAATATTAGGTATAAACAGCGTTTAACATTGGCCTTTAAATTTCAATGTTGTTGCACAAGAAACCAGAGGAAATATTAATTAAATCTCGATTATTTATTTTGTAATTAAATTAGCCATATTAAGTGTCCATAATATTTTGTTGACAGAAAAATGTATCGTTAAATTGTATTGTTTTCTGTTTACATAAAAATTTAGGTTCAAGAATACCGGCAAATTTGAATTGTTTTAAATTTTCTTTAACGCGCAAGCCTTGATTCATGAGTTTAACATCAAAAGACACCAATAATTTTGTAATTATTAATCCTGCCCGAGTGAAGAATAAATATACCCATTTTTTCTAAACATTGCCGAGCTGCTAACATTAAGTCGTTTAATTATTGGTCTTTCTAAATCATGATGAATTAGACCTTGATGATTAAGGACGACCTCCAATATAACATACATCCTTAAAAATATTTGCTACAGTTTTGTAATTTTTTTCAGTGCATGGTCTTCGCCATGGCCTTGGCAGCATATGCCGAGCCACCATCCGGCTACTCATATAGCAGGCCGAGCGGCGGCGGTGGATCCTTCGGTGGCGGCAGCAGCTATTCGAGTGGAGGTGGTGGTGGCGGCTACCAGGCCGTATCGTCGGGATATCAGACCAGCGAAGGCCAGAATGTCGACCCACAACTGTTGGAGCAAGTACGTCAAATCTTGCTTAAAGAAGAACAGAGCTCGTCATCGTCGTCAGGCGGCGGCGGCGGCTTCGGCGGCTACCCAAGCTCACCGTCGTCAAGCTACGGCGCTCCGTCATCGAGCTATGGAGCACCGTCATCCAGTTACGGCGTGCCATCATACCAACAGCGTGTCGTAGGCATCGACCTTGAAGCAGTTAAACAGGCCATCCAAGTCGCTCAATTCGAACAGACGCAACACGCTTCGTTCGGTGGCTACCCAAGCGGTCCATCGAGCTCGTATGGAGCTCCGAGCGCCCCATCCGGCTCCTATGGTGCCCCCTTTTAGACTGATTCGCGAGCCCCGAACGCTCTTTCTCTGGTGATACGCAGTGCATTGGAGAATCTCCAATACACAACAAACAAACACACGGGTTATTAATGCAATACAAAAGGAGATACGACGACGACGACGACTTCGGCTGCGGACGTTTTCAAACGAGACTGTCGATTCAACAACAGCGCAAGGCTTAAAAACGTCTGCAGCGAGAGAATGTGCATTTAATTAATTATATTTTTATAATTGATGTTAAAGCTTATTGTAGATAATTATTTTATTATTATTATTATTATGTTTTTTTTTATAAAAAAATACATTTGTCACCGTAAATTATGTATTTTCTTTCAACGAAACCTCTCTTCATGTTTTGCCCATTTAGCCGATTTCATCAAATCTCTAAAGTCTTGCGTAATATCCACGTTTATATCATCTAATTTCATAATACAGTCAATAATAACTTTTCTTTTTAACTTCCGCAGGTATAATTGATTATATTAAAAAAAAACATTTTTGTTTATATAATAAACAACTGTAGTATCAGTGTTTTTTAAGCGTCTGAAATTGTCATCTTTTTTTGGTAAATTTTTAAATAAATTTCTACATCAACATGTTAAAAGCCATTAGTCATTTTTAATGAGCTAACAATTTCTCTTTGTCTCATTCAGATTGGTAAAAATAATTTTCACCTTTTATCTTCGACCCCAATTATCGATAAGTTAAATAATTAATAAGAGATACTTTCCTATTCATATATATAAGTTGTAATGTCAGAAGCTGTAATGAAATATGCCCACATACTCTGCTGTCTACACGTAGTAGGTATCACACAAGCATAACATATATGAATAAATTTATGAATATTAATAATATATAGATATATATGTAATATATGCATAACGGAATAGGTAGTGAATGGCCGCTTTTTAAAAGTGACCAAGATAAGTAGGTATATGTGTGTATATAATATATAATATATTCAAGAGTTCAAAATACTCTACCATGTAAGCAAGAATGGTCATCGCTAGATCTCTCGCTGCACGAAAAGATACAATCACTTTTACTCTTTCATATTGCCTGGAGCTAACGATGTCGCCATCTTAATATATTACTCCGTCATGAATAATTGAACATCACACGCTAGTTTACAGTAACGGATCTGCTAATAATTGTTCAGTTCAAGTGTTTCTACACTTGAAAACTAGATTTCTATAAATACTTTTGTGATTTATAATCATTCTTTTTATTGCAATTTATTATTTAATAAATCTTGACTCAAAGATGTTTTAATTTAATGCCTTTAAAGTACCTACCTATTGAATTTTGATTACTTAATTGAATTGACGGCGTTAGTTCTATCTAGAGTGTTTAAAATGATCTAAACTCAGTAATCATTGCTTTCTGAGAGAAATCAATTTAACCCTTAGTCGGAGACATCGCATCGGTCTGTGAGACCTTCCTATTTACTATAAGCCTACACAGCGCATTTATTACTACCCTTTCTGAGGCTACTTCAGACTTCTCAGTTCGTGACTGTTATGAGGTAGGTATATATCGATTTTTGAAAACGTGCCGGTCTCACTGACCAAGTGTTTCGTGTTACGTATTGGATGCCTATAGATTCAATACATAATACGATGCAAGGTCTGTAAGACCAAATGTTTCGTATTGTGTACTATTCATAGTTTTCACGGCAAGCCATCTTGATTCTTGCTCATTTAAGCTTAGCACCAATTCATGTTTTTTAAATTATTATTTTTTAATAATAAATTGAAAATCCAATTGGTATCTACTTTTACCAGTTGCAGGATTAGAATCTGGGACTATTAATCTTTCTTACACTCTTTCACAGAACTTCCTTATCCTATTTCCTGCCAATTTTCCGGTAAATTTTTAGGTAAAAAGCTAAGAAAATGTTACATGAAGATGCGGGTGGCATCTGTTACCTGATAAATTGGACACCTGTCTTTAGTTGGCCACTTTTGCATGAAACTATACGAATGACGAAGTGCTTTTATCTTCATGACCTTTATAAGTAATTAACCACCAGTCTAACTTGGACACATTTTAGTGGAACCGTAGGTAGCAAACATACACAGGGTTCAATATAATAAGTTTGTTGAAAGTAAGAAGAAATTGAGCGAATGTAACAGAAAAGAAAAATGGTTAATGTTTTTATCACAATTGAAACATTAAAGGACGAGAAGAAACATGCTTTTTAAAAAAAATAAAAATTAAAGATAAAATTACGAGACAGTTCAATGTAAAAAAAAGGACATGAGGTCGAGCAGACAGAATTTGAAGAGTTCAGTGGCAAGGATAAGATAAGGTCGTTGATTCGTTCATTCTTAAGTGTGGGATTGTTTGTTCGAAATAACACCGACCCTGTCCTCGCGTTGATTGAAGATTTATGTTTAGATCAATTAGAATAATGACACGATGATTTCTATTTGATTGGTCAACATTATATATACATATGCTAGCAAGAGAAAGGTGCCTTATGCGCGTGTTTAGCATAGATTGTGTGTTGCTATAGCGAATACCATAGACACCACGATTGCCTCTCAACCATCTCTCAGCTATCGAATGTTGTTACACCTCGACTGCTAAACAACCAAAATATCGAAACATCTTATGTAAATATCAATCTCGACATTTGCATTAATAATAGTAATTAAACATTAAGAAGTCAGTATGTACCACGTGACTTTTTTAGAATTTTGGTCCAGCATAATTGATAACTATTGCCAATAAATTACCTGCATAGGTTTTTGCTGCAAATACTTTCAGTTAGATCAGTGCTTCCCAAACTTTTCAGCCTGAGGACACCTAAATAAAATGGATAATGGTCGCGCACCCTACTCCATCATATTGCCATTTACTGTTTGTTTTAGTAAACAATGGTACCACAAATGAAATAATTACCTAGATTGATTTAATTGTACCTAGTAATAAAACAAAATTATACATTTTCGAGCTGGTGTTGTCCTGATTCGGGTCTATAGGTCGTCGTTGGTTGGAATTGCTTCCTAACGTTTCACTAGCACGAGTGGCGAGCTTCTTCAGAGGTCCTTCCATTTATAGGAGTCGCCCCTCGTTTGGACGCTAATTTATAGCAAGGGCTTTTGCTCCTAAAGACCCGAATTTAATCGGTTGCGCGGCTAGCTACCGACGGCGCAGGGTCATGGGTCGGAGAACAAAAATTATTATCTAGCGATACGATCGCTCTTGTTTTTGGGCAGCAGCCTCTAAATTCAACTACAGGAAAAGCCCTTAATGGGCAATAAAAAACCCAACCACCTACCACTCGACACTTAGGACAACACAAAATGTGAACGCTCACAATAAATCGTGCGTCACAATAATTCAGTTAAATTTGAAGTCACCTCTACCTCAGTATCACCTAACCAGAGACGGACCTCGATGGTAAATTAATTAGTGGGCCAGATACCGACCGAGAGATCGAAGGGCGCCAGAACTTATAGGGCCACACTGCGTAAGTCTCAGGTCGTCCTAACTGTGACCACTCTCGCGTCTCAGCTTGGACGACCTGAGACTTACGCAGTGTGGCCCTATAAGTTCTGGCGCCCTTTGATCTCTCGGTCGGTATCTGGCCCACTAAGTAATCTTCCAACGACGTCCGTCTCTGGTTGGGTGATCCTGAGGTAGAGGTGACTTTAAATTAATTTGAATTATTTTGACGCACGATTTATTTTGTGCGTTCAAATTTTTGTGTTGTCCTAAGTGTCGAGTGGTAGGTGGTTGGATTTTTTTATTGCCCATTAAGGGCTTTTCCTGTATTTAAATTTTGAGGCTGCTTCCCAAAACAAGTGCGATCGTAACTAGATAATAATTTTTGTTCTCCGACCCATGACCCCGCGCCGTCGGTAGCTAGCCGCGCAACCGATTAAATTCGGGTCTTTAGGAGCAAAAGCCCTTGCTATAAATTAGCGTCCAAACGAGGGGCAATTCCTATAAATTCGGGTCTATAGGCCGTCGTTGGCTGGAATTGCTTCCTAACGTTTCGCTAGCACGAGTGGCGAGCTTCTTCAGAGGTCCTTCCATCTCCGATGGAAGGACCTCTGAAGAAGCTCGCCACTCGTGCTAGCGAAACGTTAGGAAGCAATTCCAGCCAACGACGGCCTATAGACCCGAATCAGGACAACACCAGCTCATCAACTGGCCGCGAAAGCCTCAACCAATCTGTTATACATTTTCACTAATATATCAAGTTTCTACGTCATAGAATTTGCTTTCGAACTAGAATTTGTTACGAACACTTATATTTATGTTTTATGCTTTGTAGTTTGTATGGAAAATAATCTTGAAAATTCAACATTATTAATTTCTTAAATGTTCACAGTGGGCTCACACTTTGGGAAACACTGAGAAACACTAGAGAAGTACACGCTAATTATTTACTTCCTTGCTTATACTTTCATCAAAAACCCAGACTCTTTGCGTTAAATTAAGGGATGTGTTCTTTGAAAATCACGGCGAATTTTAAAGTCTGAATTCCATTCCAGTCAAATCCAGACATCTCCATAGATTTATATTACAGTATTATTCTATATCCATATCAGTAACCATACGTCCAAATCATTGTTAGTCCACAGCTAGACAGCGATCTGTGGCAATATTTTTACTGAACGATTGAATTGCCTTTGAAGAATTCGCTTGCTTTTTTAATTTCAATAAAAAAAATTCTAATACTTAATACATGAAATAACCATTCAGACATCTGGAAATATTGATAAAAAATATAGTCTCATTGTCTATTTGTCTAATATATTTTTATGCAATGTTGCAAATTTGCCTTCAATTTTTCTCTTTCTTCAAGTTTTAGAGATCCACTTACGCTTTCTTTTTATATAAAACAGTTTCGTCTTCATCTAAAATTAATGCAATCTTCGCGAGTTTTTCAACTGAAAATATCATCTGGACGTTTTACTTTTAAGTTTCAACGTTCTTAGACGTTACTGAACGAAAATCGACAGATAAAAACTGAATTATGTGAATATTTTGCACTATGTGTACAGATGGAGGAAGTGATTTTGAAAAAAAACATTTTTGTTCCATTCTTCCGAGATTTTTTTTGTGCACCAATTGAAATACAATTTCTTAATGTAGACGGGGAACAATTTTCAAAAATAATTCTCATAACTTTCTTGTTTTAAAACCGGAATAACACTTTTAGTTAAGATAATGATCCATGATTTTTTAATCACTCGGTATGAATATATTATAAAAATAAATTTTATTATGTCTAAGTACAATACTATAACTGAAGTTTTAAAATAATTTAAACAGCACTATGAAATGTTTGTCCCTTTTTAACAAGTTGATTATTGCATAAGCTAAAGTGAGACGTTATTATTAAATTATTATGATACAGAATGGCAGTGTTAATCGGTATTGTAAAGTAGGCTCCTTCAATTGTTGCATTTTTGTGCAACAACATAAAATGCAACTGACCTTCAAGTTAAAATCCAATGGTACACGCCTTTTTAACAGTTCAATAATATGTGGCCTACATTTGCAGTAAAAGACCATTAATTATGAAATATATAATTTGAAAATTCTGACTACGCAATTCATCTCTATTTTATAATCAATCTCATCCATCAGTAATCTGCAAAACCATAATTTTTTTTTCAGAACTAATCAATGAACAGTGAACAGCGGACACAAAAGGAGTGAGTTATTATTAGTGTATTTGCCTATATGGTACGCAGTACATACGCCATACACTATCAGCATTGGTTGGATGGTGGGCCCTAGGGGCCCTAGTATGTGCGTGATAGCTCTCAAAAACTTAATCGATTTAAACGAAATTTGATATACGTATTCGAATCCATTACCACACGAAATCTATAATTGAAAATGAACGTTATCGGACCATATAAGGGTTGTATTTAGGGGTTTAAAAAAAATGTAAAGCCCAAAAACACACACAAAAATTTTAAATTAAAATTTAAACCTTTAACAAAATTCACTAGACACCCTCGAGCGTCTATAATTCACAATTCATTCATTCACTAGACACCCTGCCAGACTTACAAAATTTATGAAAATACTATTTTGCGGATAGTGAATTATTTACCGCAGGGTGTAAGTATGTTATATAATTTTTGTCGGGTTTATCGTACATTTAACGCACTGTTTTGTTAATCACTGTTAAGTTTTTACAAATAAAACATACGAAGTAACCATAGAAATATCAGCGAATTAACATATAACACAATACACTAATGACCTGAGTTGTCGAGCGTTATTAAATTGTTTCTACTTTCTAGCTTAGTATAGATTGATATCACGCAATTTTAGGTTATAAACGTGATTCAATATGAGTATTGAGTAATAACTGTGATTATAATTTAATTGATAAAATAATAATATACTTAATTAGTTGTCTCATCATGATTTAGAAAACACCATTTTGTCTTTATTGAAGTCGCGTATTGGTCGTGAATGAACCGACCGAATCCTTGAAAAATCAATTGAAAAAATGGGTTTGAATCTATAGTACAGTCAAAACTCTTTATAACGTAAACATTAGTTGGTGAAGAACCGATACTCATTCCTTATAACGAAAACTCTCTGTAACGAAAGAAATAGCTCAGTCCCTTGAGTTCCGTTGTAAAGAGTTTTTATATGAAATTAAATGAAAATCTTAAATAAGAAATTATTAGATGAATGATAATTAGTATCAAGGAGTATAATAGCCCGTTAAGGTAGAAAAGTTTAGCATGTGCGGCCCTAAAATAATATTATAGGTAAACAACTGAGCAGACACTATAAACATTTCTTTGAAACAAGGGAGAAAGTTCACGAGAGATACCACTATATTATATGCTTCAAACAACGTTTGGATATTATGTATATCTATGTATATAACAGTGAAAATAACTGTTATAATTTCATCATTACGTCATCTCAGTTTAAATTAGCGGCTACTCACATATTATATGTAGACATATTATTATAGCTACTCTTATATCTAGGTACTATGTCTATCATATTATACATAGATACATATTATGTACCTGCGAGTGCGGTAAGTATGTATCTACTATTCAAATCCAATAATTACTACCATTCCCTTTCGGAAGGAAAACTACAATAATTGTCACCGTAAATTCCTTTGTTATCTAATCTTAATTACTTGCAGTCCAAACTCCAAACAACTTGGACCGAAAGTAGAAGTAGGTCCGGGAATTTTGAAACTTAAGAATCTTATATACGTTAGTGTCCCTAATAAAATAACAAGAGAGAAAATAAGTTTGTGAGACGACGCAACGATTGACAATTTTAACATTGGATAACGTGATGTGTCAATAGAAAACAATGCCTACCTCTATTATAATTGCCCTTAGAGTTTAAAAACGGAAATGCGAACAATAAAATATTTTAAGCACATGAACTACCGTTTTTCATATATTCGCGGTCTTTACTTTTCTAAAAAGAGAATAATAACAAGGTTCGTGAAAGGTTTTCATATTATAGAATAACAATGATGTTACATGTCATATTCAACCTATATATATACATAATTGTTTTATAAGTTATAAGTCGACTAATATTAAACTTAAACTAAGTATTTCCGGTTGACGGAAGGAAATAGAGAATACAATTCAATTGTTTAAAGAATAAAATAAAAACATGTACATTTAACACCAACGAAGCATGCGAGTGAAGTCTAATCCAGCTTAATTAAACTATAAATCGAATTATTTATCAGCAAATTATATATGGGGATCTCTGGCCTTTGATTACTCTAATCCTAGTGCAAATTAGAGAAAACATGTTTTTTAATATTGGTTCTTAACTACAGAAAGTATTTTCATACTCCAATTTTTATTAATTTTCCGAAAGTTTTTGACTAATAATATATTATAAAGAACTTTTTTAGGATATTGACAAAGGATGTCGTCATTTTTTCTAATAACCAGCATTATTTTTTAGCAATCGTTGGATAAACCAGAAACCTCTGCAGGATAGACGATAATTTTACCAGTACACTATAATGTTGCCGTCTAGATCTAGACTTTCTAGACTCTTGTCTTGTCTTGTCTAGAAATTTTCAAGACAAGACAAGACTTGCTTTATCTAGATCAAGACTCTTGCCAAAACTCTAGACAATTTTCAAGAGTCTAGATAAACTAAGTAGTAGTATGTAAAGGTTTACTTTGCCTACTACTACTAATCTAGATTCTTGAAAATAATTTTTTAATAGATTTTTCCGTTTGTCCCAGTTTACAGCTGTAAACTGGGACAAACGGAAAAATCTGCAATAGCCGAACACACTTTGACACTGGACAATCATAAGATCCTCTTCGAAGAAACCCAAGCCATAGACAGAACGTTGAGCTATTACCCAAGAATATACAGAGAGGCCATAGAAATACATAAACACACACAGAATTTCAACCGAAAAGATGAAGGCCTCAATCTCAGTAAAACCTGGACACCAGCACTCCGACATACAAAACCAATGACCAATCGTACAAGGACGGGATACGACCGAGTAGAGAACTCACCACCACTACACACTGCGCAGTTGACCAATGGCAGAGAGACGGACTACGACCGAACAGAGAACACACTGGCACTAGGTATAAAAGAAGGGAGAACACCAGTCACCGACACACTGATCTGTGAGACGCCAAGGAGGACACTTCGACCGCTGCCACATCGCCTTTGAGAATGTCTACCGCAGTTGTAGACGAAACGTCAAGTAGAAATACCACCGGACCACGGCCTACAAGCCCGGAAACCATGAAGACTCGAAATTATATTGCCTAAAGCAGTCAAAATTAAACCGTCACGATTGCCAGCCGGCTAGCTACTCAGCGGGAAAACAAAAAATAAACGGTCACACAACTTTCCCGACTCCACACAATTTCGCTCAGAAAAAAAAGGCCGAAGCCAAAATAAAAATCCGACCACCTACCACAAGACACAGAGACAGAGGACAACTTAAAATAACAACAAGAAATTTGTTTAGATTTAGCGATGTTCAGGGCGTATGTATTTTAACCGACCAGATTATACAAGAGGCGCTAGGACTATAAACCATACGCAGCTGTCTCAACCCGTCCTCGTTGAGTGCTCCAAAATGTTTAGCTAATTCTTTTAACAATACCCAAAATAAATTATAATAACCAATATGAAATATATTCTAAATAACAAGATTTAAAACACACAACCCGCAGAGAAAACCCCGCTACAACAATTTAAAATCCGCTCAAGACACTTCGTGGAGAAAACCACATCCCAAAATAACTGACACACCCAACCAGTCACGTGGAACAATCACGTCAACAGCAAAAAAAAAAACAACCACAACAATTAACCCACTAATATCATTTAAATAAGCGAAAATCCTGAATGGTTAAACAAGGAAAATCATATTAGGTAAGATAATTCAATTAGAAACAGCACGCCACAGACTGTGAAATGGTACACCGCCAACACGTGGACAGTGATTATTTTGACATTTTGTTTAAATTACTTATATTCCTTCTTAACTTTTCTAATTTTATTAATATTCAGTTCAGTTAAATTTAACTAAATTCAAGTTTCGCATAAAAACGCCAATTCGTAACCATTGGCTAGGATGGAGACACAAAAAAATTCAATAAATTCTCACAGATGCAGAAAATAACGAAGGTCCTTGATGAAAAGACGCTAATGACCTTAGATGTCGACGCGTCTATAATCTACAATAAATAAATCCAATGGGAAGTTAATAAATATTAGACCTACACACTTGCAATTTTGCATGTCTAATAAGGTCCTCTTGAACACCTAGAATCCCAAATTTCATTAATAAACCTATTACAGTTCTTGAGTTGTCAAGGACTAAAAAGTGCAATTTTTATCACTCACTCACTTACTCACTGACTGACTCACTCACTCACTCACTCATCAAAAATCTAGACCACTTCTATAGGTAACTTAGAAACTTGAAATTTGACGTCAAGGTAGATCATTAGGCGTATACAAAGGAAAGAATCTGAAAACTGCATATTATCAAATTTAAGCACTAGTTATATTAAAAGCATTCGAAAGTTGAAGTTACCCCCTGCACTCTTCACCTTAAATCCTTTCCCCTCGCCTATAAAACGTTTCCCGCTCTCCCGACGCTATTTTTAAAGCTAAAGGGTTCGGGTAAACGCCAAATGAAGGACCAAGAATCACACTAGTAATAATAATGCGTTTAACGTCCGTTTCTCGACATTATGTCATAACAGACGCCATTCGCACCATTACTATTTTTCATTTTTACCACTTCCCGTTTTATACATTTTTATTATACTTCAACTTATTTCATAGCAATGTGCGAATGGAGGAATTATATAGGACATTAGGATAAGGTAGGCAACTTTGGGAGCATAGGAGTTTGACAGGTAATCGGCCATGGCCTTAAATAAGGAACCATCTCGATATTCATCTGGAATTATTGAGGGAAACCATGGAAAAACCTCAAACAAGATGGCCGGTACAGGAATTACCGTTTCTCGGCGTGAGGCAGTAGGAAAAAGTCCTAGCCACATCTGCCCCCGCCGGGATTCGAACCCAGTACCTCCCCAATGCGAGTCTAGTGCTGTACCACTAAGCTACATCGTTGGGTAGATATTACTATTACAAACGAATTTTTTGAAAAAAAGTTTTGGCTACGTGTGAAAGATTACGTAATTTATAATTTTTTTTAAAGTTGTAAGTTTTTCCAGGAATTTTTTTTCAATTTTTCGCTTGTAGGATCTGTAGTGTGATTCTCGGTCCTTCATTTGGCATTTATCCGAACCATTTAGCTTTTAGCATCGGGAGAACGGGAACCCGTTTATTGGCGAGTGGAAAGGATTTCAAATGAAGAGCACAGGGGGTAACTTTCGCTATCGAATACTTTGAAGTAGATAAATGTAAATTATGTGGTGGAGGTGCCGTCATTAATTACTGCACTTCCACCACATCTGATCTCTAGTGGGCAATTGCAATATACAGGGTGTATCACAGAAAACCGAACATAGGGAAGACTCCATTGTGCAAATTAGTTAGGATCAACGATTACTTTGGCCACATATGAGAATGGGTACCATGGTAACGCTGACTAACCATTATTTAATAACAATAATAGCTAATAATGAATAATTAGAAAAATTAGTTAAAATAAATTCTTCAATATTAAATGAATTTATTTTTATTAATGAAACAATTTTTTATTAAGAAAATATTTTTTTAACTAATAATTAAACAAAACAAACAGTTAAAATAAAAAATTAAAGCAAATGTTCAAATAAACCTCCATTTTGAATTAAGCAGTGGCTTAATCGGTTACAAAAACTTTGTCTCACTTTATCTAACATTACAGGAGTCATATTGAAACATACTTCGACGATTTTGTCTTTAAGTTCATCCAGATTTTGTCAAATGAACAGCAATATGCATTTGTTACTGTATACGTACACCATGGTAACCATGGTAACGACATCTGAATAGAGGGCAAAGCAATCTCTGATCTTAACTAATTTGTACTGTGTACTTTTCCCTATGTTCTGTTTTCTGTGATACACCCTGTATAATAAAATATTTAAAAATAAGTTACTAGCAGAGATATTCAGTGACAGCTTTCCAAACTTAAAATCTTAACAACGACAGGCGACTTTGCTTCGCAGAGGTGAGAATTTCTTCGAGGGGGGGGGTAATATATCATAGATTCTTATCTCTGGAATTTCTGAACCAGGAACCTATTCTAAAAATTCTTTCACTAATAGAAAGCTACACTATCCCGAAGTGACATAGAGTAGGTATAGACTATATTTTATTTTGACAAATTTCTAGCGAGGGGGGGGGAATTCCTGTGGGATATGTAGTAACAAAACGTGACTCTGAAATTATTTTCCATTTTAGCGTATAGGCGGAATCATACTAATGTTATAAACACCACCAGCCCGACTTCACTTCGCAGGGGGAGAATTTCTCGCGGGGATAAGTATGACGAATAACTATACGTGTCTAGAAAATATTTAAGTAGAAAGTATTGATATCCCACCAAAAACATAAATGTGAAAAAGGGACCAAGTTCGGTACAAAGAACAGTTTCGCCGAAAAAAGAATTGAGATCTATGTGGGTGCCAAGTATTCACGTTTTATATTATAAATAAATGAATCGTGTGTGAAAACTTGGCACCCACTTAGATCTCAATTATTTTTCGGCAAAGCTGTTCTTTTTACCGAACTTGGCCCCTTTTCCACATTTATGTTTTTGGTGAGATAAAGATTACTACCGTAGTATAGAATGACGCTTGGGTCGACCATAAGATCGGTTTGCATCCATAGCTATATCTTTTAACTTGTCCTCTAGAGTCTAGATGGTTTCTACATACTTGTGAGTTGACACATTTATTTTGTATAAAATACGGATGAAAAAGTTTATCGAAATCCATTCTTCCGCTGTAATCAACAAACTAACTTTCCGCGTTAGTGATGTGAACAAATTATGATTGATTTGAACAACACAGCAAGTTTTCGCTGGTTTTGGAATACATTTGTTTTAGTCCCAGAGCCGACCGTCGGATTTCCTTTGTATCGAATTACGAATACACAGACAAATCTGTCTGTGTGAACAAATTTGTCTGTGCGAGAGCATTAGGGCAGACAAGCAGGGAGGCACAATTATTTTTATTCTGCCGGAAATTGAAAACAGAAAACAATAAAAAAAATGAAAAAAAATCCAAGTGCGAGACAGACTCGTGCATCGAGGGTTCCGTACTGCAAAAGTTTTTTTACTTATATTTTATATATTGTTCTTTTAAGTGTTCAAAATTTTTCATAGTGAGAAGCAAGTGCGCTAACCCCTACATTGCAGAGTGCTTGTTTCATACCGTCAGATATTATAATGCATACCTGCAGTAAAGCACATTTTAGTCGAATGTCGTTTGTACGACCAGCAAAGAAAAATCGCAGACCTAGACACCGACCTAAAAAAAATTTTAAATAATAATGAAAATGTCAACAAATTATTGCACTACGTAAAATAATAGATTTGGAAAAAGAAATATAGATACCAATACTTACCTTATCTTACTGCAGTACTATCAGCTATATTCTATAACAATAACATAGGTACATACTATTATAATATAGGTACTTACCAGAATTTATTATTATTTTTTTTTCTCTTTTTGTGCTAATGGCCTTGTAGTCGATGCACACTCAATGTAATCTAATTTCATTTGTTTTGTTTTTCGTATTCTTTTTTTCTGAAATAAAAAAAAATATGTAGTCGATGAAATCAAAAAATGACCGGAAGTGACAGCAGTATCCCATGATCCGACAGAATAATAATAAAACTCGTAAATTTGTTTTTGGACAAAATAAAAAATTTGGCCCTTTAATACATCCCCTAAAATAATATTTTTTTCTTAATTGCAATATTATTACCAATCCAACATTTGCACAAACTATACATAATATATACTTAGTTACATAGTACACCCTTCAATTAGTTACGTATTCACCATCTGCAAACTATAAAAAAACTCGGGTCGCAGTGCCAAACCCGGCCGACAATAATATAGTGTATTTGCTAATACAGGCCTTGTGGCTTTAATACGTGAACTTAGGTTTGTTTTTGGACAAAATAAAAAATTTAACCCCTTAATACATCCCTTAAAATAATATTTTTTTTCTTAATTTCAATATTATTATCAATGCAACCTCTGTACGAAATTAAATACACCCTTCAGTAAGTAAATCACTATCCGTAAACTGGTGTTTTCATAAAATTTGTAAGTCTGGTTCTGTCGGGCCGATTTTATTAAAATTTTAGCAGCACATTTTAATCTTTACTAAAGAGTTAAATTTCAATTTTGAAACAATTCTGACAATTTTTTCGGTATTTTTGGGCCCAAAAACTTTTTGGAACCCTTAAATACAACCCTGAAAATGGTCCGATCGGGCCCATTTTAAATAGGCTTCGTGCGGTGATGGGTTCCAATGTGTGTACCAAATTTCGTTTAAATCGATTAAGTCTGTCGAGAGTTATCGTGTACACACACATTGATCATGATCTTTTGTTAGCTAAATTACATGAAATCGGTTTTTCTAAAAATACAGTGAAATGGTTTAGTAATTACTTAAATGATCGTTGTCATACAACTAAAATTAAAAAAAATGGTGAAACTGTACACTCGGATACTCTTATGTCAAGATGTGGTGTACCTCAAGGAAGCATAATGGGTCCTTTACTCTTTAATTTATATGTCATTAGTTTGCACACTGTTGTAGAACATTCGACTGTATTTCAGTATGCTGATGACACACAACTCATAATGACCTTCCCGAAATCAGAGTTTGTTTCCTCTGTTAATAAGATCAATTGCGATATTAGCAACATAGAATCATGGGCAGCTATTCATAGTTTAAAGCTGAACTGCAACAAAACCGTTGTGCTAGGTGTAGCGTCTAGGTTTAATTTGAGTGTGTTTAGTGCTAATGATGTTCCGTATATTCAAGTGGGGGGAACAAACATTGATTATTCGTATGCAGTTAAGAACTTAGGGGTTGTGATAGATTCAGAGTTAAAATGGGAGCAACATGTAAAAAATTTATGTCAGAGAGCTTATTCAAAGTTAAAATATTTATATAGATTTAAAAATTTACTTAGTGAGGCTATAAAATATAAATTAATATCTTCTCTTGTACTATCCATATTTGCATATGCTGATGTAGTGTATCATGGTATTTCTTGCCAACTTAGCTATAAAATCCAAAAGGTACAAAATTCCTGTATTCGTTTCATATACAATGTTAATCGCAGGTCACATATTACACCAATTTTAAAAGAACATAGCATATTAAACATGGAACATACTAGAATATTTCATATCGTTATTTTATTACATAATGTTTTAAAAACTCAACAACCGTCGTATATATTCCAGTACTTAAATAACATTCAAAAATATCATATGTATAAAACAAGAAACTGTTTAGATCTGGAAATACCTTTATCAAAAACAGCAGTAGGTAAAACATCTTTTTTTGTATGTGGTCCAAAAATTTGGAATAGTTTACCTTCTGACCTGAGATTATGTAATATGAAAACTCTAAAAAAAAAATTAACGGATTATTTGTTGAATTAGTTAAATACTAAGTATATTTTTAATGTGTATTTGTTTTGTTGTGTTGTTTTGCTTCGTTGTTACATTTTATTGTTACATTTTATTGTTACATTTTTATATACTGTATGTACGTATTTGAAATTTGAAATTGAAAAGGGCAGACGTTTGACAGCCTGCTAAAGGCTTTTGTCTGTTCCTAAATAAAGATCTTATTATTATTATTATTATTATTATTATTATATATAAATATATATTTATATACAGGGTGTCCTCAAAGACACTAAACACACGCCTACCACATGTTCCTGAGACCAAAATAAGCCGATTTAAGCAAACTTACCTTCTTACAAAATTGCTTAGTTTGGGCGCTATACGGCTCTGAAGTTACAATTTTGAAATCGTTTTTAGGCGCGATCTTAGCGAAGCTAGAAGCGCCTATATACACTCGCTTTGTCTGTGAATCTGTGAATCTGTGAATCTGTGATTCTGTGAATCTGTGAATCTGTAACGGATTTTTTGTATCAGTCGTACAGCCCAAACAGATTAACCGATTTTAAAAAACTTTTTTTTGTTCGATTCCTCTCGGGGTCTATTTGATCCTAACGTCGCCCGATTTTTGAATTTTGGCCCCAGAGGGGAGCAAATTGGAAAAAACTGTGTTTTTTGCTTATAGTTTGTTCAATTTAAGTCAGATCGATTCGAAACCTGTCTTAAACGAAAGAGCAGAAAATTTTAGATAGATTTCATGTATAATATTGTGTCAAAACAGTTTTTTTATACAGATTTATATGATTATTAAGCTAAATAAATGCGACTTTATCTAATAAATCGCGAACTTGTTTCGGTTGTCCTTGTCTGTTTCACAGTGTGATATGGATATTGGAAGATAGCGTATGCTCTGTCTTATATTGCATTATTTCAATATAGTTATTCAATTTTTTGACTGCTGATGTTTGAATTTAAGTTTAAAAACCCTGGCCTACTGAGTTAAAATGACGTGTAACTAATTATTGACGTCGATCGGATGGCGAGACCTAGGGATCGGACCAGAATTTCTCGACGTTCATACCTTCCCGAACAATTTGACATTCTCTGTCTGTATGTCCCTTTGTACACTTATAACTCGAGAACCACTGATCCGATTTACATGATTTTTATTCAAGTAAATAACTTCTTATGCGACTGCGAGTATTAAAATATTCTGGCATCACGCAAAAGCAACCGAACTGATTCTCAAATAAAAACGTATGTTCTGGCATCACGCAAAAATAAGTAGGTGATGCATTGTTTTTTAAACGGTGGTTTTATTTAGCTTGATCCCGTATATTTGTTACAAATCTTGCAACCGACTGAGTTGAAATTTTGCACACATGTGTAGCTCCGGTGACAAAACAATATTATGGTAACTAACTGACCGGCCCGGTTCGTCCGGGCGTAAATCGTACTTTTGAACTTTCACCCACTTCCTATGATCCGATTGAATTGAAATTTTGCACACATGTGTAGCTCCGGTGACAAGACAGTATTATGGTAATTAGCTGACCGGCCCGGCTTTTGTCCGGGTGTAAATCGTACTTTTGAATTTTCACCCATTTCCCGTGATCCGATTGAGTTGAAATTTTGCACACATGTGTAGCTCCGGTGACAATACAATATTATGATAACTAGCTGACCGGTCCGGCTTTCGTCCGGGTGCAAATCGTACTTTTGAATTTTCACCCACTTCCTATGATCCGATTGAGTTGAAATTTTGCACACATGTGTGGCTCCGGTGACAATACAATTTATGGTAACTAGCTGACCGGCCCGGCTTTCGTCCGGGTGTATATCGTACTTTTGAATTTTCACCCACTTCCCGTGATCCGATTGAGTTGAAATTTTGCACACATGTGTAGCTCCGGTCACAATACAATTTATGTTAACTAGCTGACCGGCCCGGCTTTCGTCCGGGTGTAAATCGTACTTTTGAATTTTCACCCACTTCCCGTGATCCGATTGAGTTGAAATTTTGCACACATGTGTAGCTCCGGTGACAATACAATATTATGATAACTAGCTGACCGGCCCGGCTTTCGTCCGGGTGCAAATCGTACTTTTGAATTTTCACAGGCAAAAGGTCTTTCTCCGGTAACGTTTCAGTGGATTGGATAAATGTTATAAAATCAGACTAAGGAAATAAAGCACAGTAAAAAATTTAAAATAAAAATAGATAAAAAACTTTTAAGTTAAACGGTTTTATAAATGTACTAAAAAGAAAAAAATAAAATTTAATTTAGGTTCATAAGTATAAAAGCGTGGGTCGTGACTGTAATAAATTATCATAGAGTGTACGACCAACGCTTTTATTCTTATGAACCTAAATAAAATATTATTTTTTTTCTTTTTAAAACATTTATAAAACCGTTTAACTTAAAAGTTTTTTTTACCTATTTTTAATTGAAGCTATGCTTCTTAACGCACGTTTCAGATGGGGACCTAAAAATAATAAAAAGTGAAACGTCACGTCACGAAGTAGTGTAACGTCACTTTTGTAAAAATTATCCGATCCTTTTGAAAATTAATATTTGAGAGTTTTATACGACACAAAAGAAAAATGGCGTCAGATTTCAAAATGGCGGCCATATCTACTTTTTTGTAAAAATTATCCGATTCTTTTGAAAATTAATATTTGAGAGTTTTATAGAACACAAAAAAATAAAATGACATCAGATTTTTCAAAATGGCGGCCATATGAACTGTTTTGTAAAAATTATCCGATCCTTTTGAAAATTGATATTTGAGAGTTTCATACGACACCAAAAAATAAAATGACGTCAGATTTTTCAAAATGGCGGCCACATGTACTCTGTTGTAAAAATCATCCGATCCTTTTGAAAATTGATATTCGAGAGTTTCATAGGACACAAAAAAATAAAATGATGTCAGATTTTTCAAAATGGCGGCCATATGTACTTTTTTGTAAAAATTATCCGATCCTTTTGAAAATTGATATTTGAGAGTTTTATAGGACACAAAAAAATTAAATGGTGCCAGATTTCAAAATGGCGGCCATATGTACTTTTTTGTAAGAATTATCAGATCCTTTTGAAAATTGATATTTGAGAGTTTCATAGGACACAAAAAAATAAAATAACGTCAGATTTCAAAATGGCGGAAATATGTAGTAGGTACTCCTTTCTAAAAATTATACGATCCTTTTGAAAATTGATATTTGAGAGTTTCATAAGGCACAAAAAAATAAAATGACGTCAGATTTCAAAATGGCGGCTGTATGTACATTTTTGTAAAAATTATCCGATCCTTTTCAAAATTGATATTTGAGGGTTTTATAGAACACAAAAAAATAAAATAACGTCAGATTTAAAAATGGCGGCCAAATGTACTTTTTTGTAAGAATTATCCGATTCTTTTGAAAATCGGTATTTGAGAGTTTCATAGGACACAAACAAATAAAATGACATCAGATTTCAAAATGGCGGCCGTATGTACTTTTTTGTAAAAATTATCCGATCCTTTTGAAAATTGATATTGAGAGTCTCATAGGACACAAAAAAATAAAATGGCGTCAGATTTCAAAATGGCGGCCATATGTACTTTTTTGTAAAAATTATCCGATCCTTTTGAAAATTGATTTTTGAGAGTTTCATAGGACACAAAAAAATAAAATGACGTCAGATTTCAAAATGGCGGAAATATATTGTACCTACTCCTTTCTAAAAATTATACGATCCTTTTGAAAATTGATATTTGAGAGTTTCAGACGCAAAAAAATAAAATGACGTAAGATTTCAAATTGGCGGCCGTATGTACATTTTTGTAAAAATTATCCGATCCTTTCGAAAATTGATATTTGAGAGTTTCATAGAACACAAAATAATAAAATGACGTCAGATTTAAAAATGGCGGCCATATGTACTTTTTTGTAAAAATTATCCGATTCTTTTGAAAATCGGTATTTGAGAGTTTCATAGGACACAAAAAAATAAAATGACGTCAGATTTCAAAACGGCGGCAATATGTACTTTTTGTGTAAAAATTATCCGATCTTTTTGAAAATAGATATTGACGAGTTTTATAGAACGCAAAAAAATAAAATGACGTCATATTTTAAAATGGCGGCCATAGGTATATACTTCTTTGTAAAAATTATCCGATCCTTTTGAAAATTGATATTTGAGAGTTTAATAAGACACAAAAAAATAAAATGGCGTCAGATTTCAAAATGGCGGTCAAATAAAAACTTTTTAATTGTATTGTTTATATCTTTGATAAATTCGGTTTTATATACAATGCGTAAGAAACATAGCTTCTGTCGGGTATCTTACGACACCTCATGACTTTTTTTATTTAGCAGGTTCCGAGTTTCGCTTAATAGTCAATCGTTGCTATGGAAAATTGTTTAAAAAATTCACTGCACTATTTTTTCTATGTAATCCAATACATATTTTACATTAGGTCTTATGGCCATAGCCTACTACAAAATTGATCTTCTTAGTGTTATTTTCCCTATGTTCGGTAAAACCGTTTACACACAATACCTACATGAATATCGCGCCTTGTAATTCTTGAATTACTTGTATGCTCCAAAATTTTTTTGTTATAAACTTAAAACGGCTTGTGCGATTTTGCTAAAATATGGCACGTTGACATAGTTTTATGGAACAAAAAAACCCATGTTAAAATTATGATTAATATTAATCCATAGGCGTAGAAACCGGGTTTTTTAATATTTGAACGTTTCAAATTTCTACGCCAATGAAAGAAAAGGGGTTTAGGTATAAAATTTAGAATCAGTAACTTATTTGCAACAAAAAAGCTACTCTTAATAAGACTCGATTACTCTCATGATTTTTGAGAAATTTGTATTTTAATAATTCGCAGTAATTTTTACAAAATGAAGTAAAGCGACTAAAACATGATAAAAAATAAATAAATATGTCATAAAAAGTGGTCAAAGTGTCCACCATTTTTACGCATACAAAAATTTATACGACGAAGAAAATTAATTTACTCTGTGCATAACTTCTTCATTATCTCCAGTTTTATTCTTAGAAAAACGCATGGCCATCTTAATTATTTATTGATCAACTTATTATTATCAACGTATTATTATCGATTACATTATTATTAAAATACAAATTTCTCAAAAACCATGAGAGTAATCGAGTCTTATTAAGAGTAGCTTTTTTGTAGTAAATAAGTTACTGATTCCAAATTTTATACTTAAACCCCTTTTCTTCCATTGGCGTAGAAATTTGAAACGTTCAAATATTAAAAGACACGGTTTCTACGCCTATGGATTAATATTAATCATAATTTTAACACGGGTTTTTTTGTTCCATAAAACTATGTCAACGTGCCAAATTTTAGCAAAATCGCACAAGCCGTTTTAAATTTATAACAAAAAAACGATTTCAAAATTGTAACTTCAGGGCCGTAAGCAAACTAAGCAATTTTGTAAGAAGGTAAGTTAGCTTAAATCGGCTTATTTTGGTCTCAGGAACATGTGGTAAGCGTGTGTTTAGTGTCTTTGAGGACACCCTGTATATATATGAAATTGTAAGGGAAGCCATGCTCGAAAATTCAGTAATTTTTGAGTTATTCAAGTTTTTCAGAAATTTTTGACACATGCAGACCTTTACCTAAAATTCGACATAGCCAAAACAGAAACCTTTATCAAACTGAAATTTTGAGGATCATTAGATAGTAGACGGACAAATCAATGTCTGTCGTAAAAAAATGAATTTATTATACAGGGTGTTCAAAATAATGTACTTCTTTTACCTAACTTCAATCACGTGTAACTTTTGATTTTTAAATACAACGAGGTTATTTTTTTGCTGGAATTGTATTCTTTAGGATATTTCCTAACACTTTTATTAAGGGTTGTCCATACCTAAACCAAATATTTTAATACGAAAATATTAGGTTTAGGTATGGACAACCCTTAATAAAAGTGTTAGTAAATATCCTAAAGAATACAATTCCAGCAAAAAAATAACCTCGTTGTATTTAAAAATCAAAAGTTACACGTGATTGAAGTTAGGTAAAAGAAGTACATTATTTTGAACACCCTGTATAATAAATTCATTTTTTTACGACAGACATTGATTTGTCCGTCTACTATCTAATGATCCTCAAAATTTCAGTTTGATAAAGGTTTCTGTTTTGGCTATGTCGAATTTTAGGTAAAGGTCTGCATGTGTCAAAAATTTCTGAAAAACTTGAATAACTCAAAAATTACTGAATTTTCGAGCATGGCTTCCCTTACAATTTCTATTCACATTTAGGTGCAGAATTGAAAAAACAAATAAAAACAGGGTGCTAGGTTAAAAAAAACATAGCTTTGATCTGCCACGCTTAAATGGGACAGGCTGTATAATTGAAAATATTTTTAGGTTATACAACATTAAAATTTATACAACTTTTGTATTTAAACTTTTTTTCTATCTTCACCCAAAATCAATATATCGGCCGACAACGCAAGTCTTGGACACCCTGTATAATGGTGGTAAACTGTTCAGGGGGGTATGAAACGTCGAGAAATTTTGGTGCGACCGACGCCAATAGTAGTGTATGTGCCATATTCTGGCAAATACACTAATAATAAGTGTTTTCATAAAATTTGTAAGTCCTGTAACGATATATCCATTGATATCATTACAATAATTATTTTATACATAAAATTTCGTTATTTCTGTTATTAAAATTTTATAATGAATTTTATTCTTTGCTGTGTTTATGTAAGTACCTAGGTGACAAGTCCTAGATTGATTTGACCTCATGCCATGTCTATTTATCTACCCCAATGCTAACTCACGCACAGACAAATTTGTCTGTGTACCTATTCCTATTCGAAACGTAGGAAATCTAACAGTAGGCTCTCCGTCTATTTGTAAGTTATTAGTGATATCCGTCTCAATACGTAATAATTAGGGCAGCCTGTCTGAATTAATTGCTTTATATTATTATTTATTTCGCGGACAACCATTGTGATACATATAGGACATATGTATACAATATACGGAGTGTTCGATCTATTATAAATGTATAATGTACTAGCGGCCCCGTCCGGCTTCGCCCGGGTGCTAAGAAAGCCCGGGTGCAATACACTGCTCACTCGCTTCGCTCATTCGCTTGAATATTATAAATACACTACTCACTCGCTTCGCTCGTTCGCTTGAATATTATAAATACACTACTCACTCGTTTCGCTCGTTCGCTTGAATATTATAATTACATTACTCACTCGCTTCGCTCGTTCGCTTGAATATTATAAGTACACTACTCACTCGCTTCACTCGTTCGCTTGAATATTATAATTACGAACAAATTTGATTACCATAAAACAAGTTATAGTGAGTCAACCTTAAAAGAAAGACATATGCTGTCGCGGACTTTTTTTTAGAACTTTTAAAGGGGAACAGTTCCGTCATACATGATTTTTGCGTAACTTTAACCGTTTACGCAGCGTAAGCTCTCAAAAGGATAATTTTTTACCGTTTTAGCAACATTTTTCTTTGATGATCCGCTCCTATTGGTCGTAGCGTGATATTATATAGCCTATAGGCTATAGCCTTCCTCAATAAATAGGCTATCTAACAAAAAAAATTTTTTTCAAATCGGACTGGACTAAACAAACAAACTCTTCAGCTTTATAATATTAGTATAAATAATATTATGTTACAATCAATAGGGTCATCGCGTACAACTCTGGTTGTACCGCAGTGTTCTCCGCATTGGGATTTTACCTGGAGGCGGAGCCCATTTCAAAATATGCAATATGGCCGCCCTATGCGAAGGTTTTTTCGATGTTTTAGAAGCAAGTTGTAACAGGGGTAAGTTAAGTAGTAAACATGGATTTGTCAGAATGAATTTAAAACCTTTCACGCTATATTTTTGATTTAATTTGATCTTTGTAGTGAATTGCATTACGTAAGCACAATAAGTGTTCCGCTGAACTTCACACGGAAATGTGGTGAGCGGGTGCCCTTTTTTGACTATATTTTGTCAAAAAAATATTTAGTAAACTTTGATTTTCGAAATGTTATTTTGCTACTTTTCTTATTCTGTTTGTACAGTAGGTACGCGAGAGAAATGATTTATTTACGAACTTTTATTATTAATCCTCGTTCAATTCCATTATTATTTATACATCTCAAAAAAAATTCAAAGCCGTACTATGAGCTAACAAACGATAATTAAACATTTTAAATAATATGTAGCTGAACGGGACTTGTTTGGTTTTCAAATGGCATCTCAAACATGTAATATTTTTGTTTTTTACCACCTATGTACCAAGTTATAGCGATTTTGCATGTTTCATAAAAAGCATTGTACGAGTAAGTTGAAGTGAATGGCGTATACTCGTGAGCATAGACGTCTGACGTAGTCCTACGTCAAAATTCAAACTAACAAATGCATGTTTTTATGCTTTTTCCGTACTTCTATCTTGATCGGTTATTCATATCTCCATCGAATGCTGTAGGATGTAGATAGTTATTAAAACAAAAATAAACGATTGAAATATTGTTTTTATGTGACGTAAAATAAAGTTACAAGGTTTCATGTTCCTCGTTAAGATCAATAAGTTGCCAAAATGTTATAATTACCACAAAACACCAAACCGTAATAATTATGGTTTGGTGTTTTGTGGTAATTATAACATTTTGTATCGTTACACCAAAGGTTCCACCACTTTTTATTATCAATAATTAGTATAACACTTCACGATTAAAATTGGTAAACCTTGTGTGGGCCGCGCAGATCATCCCAGATGTCTTGATTTAATAGTCCTATCATATTTGGAATGCATTTTAATATTTTATAAGTGTATTAATTGTTCTTATGCAACCGTTGAAATTTGTTCTTAATTCTTATGGGATTTTTCGAAGATGCATGAATATTAAAATAGGTAGTAGTACTAGTAGACGTTGGATTTGTTGAATTGTTTCCGCTTATATTATAATAAAAATTGGGCAACACAAAAACTATTTTAGGAAGCTCAATGTGTTCTACTTTTTTATTTTGATCGAGTAATCATGGTACACACGGTATGTATTATAATCATTATTATATTTATGCAGCAGACATATGAGATGTACTATACATAAGTAGTAAGTACCTACCTATATTATGTAGCTATTACTGCAGTAATTAATATTTGATTATAATTTCGTGAATGCACTACTGATTATGGTGAACTATCACTTTTGAAATTTCACACGGTTTAAAATGCATTCGATTGACGTATCCGTTTTTTTATTTTTTTCTTTTGGATTCCGTACATCCGTTGAAAAAACGAAACCCTTATAGAATCACTCTCGTGTCTGCCTGTCTGTCACAGCTTATTTTCTCCGAATCTACTGGACGAAAAAAGTTGAAATTTGGTACATATATAGAGTTAGGTGACCCAATCACGGACGTATAGCGTAAATAAACGAATTCTGAATTGGGGGGGGGGGTAAATTAGAAAAATAAAAAAGAATTCAAGTGAATCATGTAACGTATCAAATGAATGGGCTCATTATGAGAAATACAAATAAGTATATTTTTTTGACAATTTTAAAATGCATAGGTAGTTTAAAAGATATTCAAGAAAATATACGAAAATCGAACATTCCCCTTCCCCCCTTTATCTCTGAAACTGCTGAGCCTAAAATTTTGAAAAAATAGGGAATATAGGGGCTCACTCATAGTTTACAGGAAAACCTAAACGAAAATTCTAAGTCTTTAATTAAATTCCCATGGGAAAAGGAATATTACGGAATCCTCTCCATGCGAATCCCACTCACACTTGACCGTTTTTTTTTAATTATTATTACAAGCTTTTATTTAACTTCGTTTGTTTGTCTATTTGAAATTTTGTAAGTGAATTTTCACTCACTTATAAAAATAAAAAGAAAAAAATTGTTGATTGGTAAGACTTGAAAATAATGTTACAATAGTAGATTGTATGTCTAGATGCGTAATGAGGCATATTACTGACGAGTAGTGACAGTATGTTAAAACGAGCGCCGGCGAGTTTTAAGCATAGATATCGAAATCTGGGAATGTAGTATAAAGTGCCACTTTAGACGAGCGGGAAAGCCATTCAGAGGAGGGTGCATGCCTGTCTTATGGACATGACCCACGTTCTATTGGCCGCGTCTTTGCGCATGCTTAATTTGTCAGTACAGAGCTTGCGCAACTGAAGCGACAATAAATTGTGAATGAATTGTAAATTATAGACGCTCGACAACTGAGGTCATTAGCGTCTGACAATAGATTGTGGGCACACTGCTTCCTCACCGCCCTCCCTCCCCTCAACAACAACCTCCCCACTCGCTTGTACTACGTCCCTATAGATTTCTATGTCTATGGTTTTAAATCACACGAGTCATAATTATTACGCACGAGATATAAATGATATTTTTGCCATACCCACTATAAAATACCTAGTTATTTTTCACTTCATTTTCAGCATTTTCAAAAAAAAATTTGAATGTTCATTTGCGTCGCCAACTTCACATTTATAGCAGGCCATGAGTGGGTAATAACGGGCGGATAAGCCAATAGGCAATAAACATAAATCATTATGGAAACTTTTTAGTTACTTATCACACTAGTGTGTTTTGAAAACACTTTCAACATACCTACCTGTTAACTGACCCATTCAATGCTTGTTGTTTTCTAAACAAAAACATGCGAATATATGCGAATGCGAATATTCGTTATATCACTAAGAGATCTCCATTTAGTTGAAAACCAATGACATTATCATAAATCTAGATTTAAGACTGAAGGTCGTGCCAGAAACCCAGCATAAATATTTTGAAACAAAAGATTTTTTTCTTTTGGATACAGTGCCTACCTAACCAATCCGGAATCCCGAAGTTTGAACATCAGAGAGAAACAATGTGTTTGGACACATAAGAAATAGGGATTGTTTATAGACATCACGTATTTAATTAAACAAAATAAATATAATTTTGTTTAACAAACTTAACATCATTTTTCTCTTAATAGATAGGTTACTAAAGAAAATTTTGTTGCACTAATAGGGCTTTGCTTTGGACGACCTACCCGTCTGTTTGTATCAATGAAGTA
This sequence comes from Mongoloraphidia duomilia, assembly GCA_039654895.1. Classification (NCBI taxonomy): domain Eukaryota; kingdom Metazoa; phylum Arthropoda; class Insecta; order Raphidioptera; family Raphidiidae; genus Mongoloraphidia; species Mongoloraphidia duomilia. Next base: position 52,160,743 of record CM077516.1, read on the forward strand.
CAAATTATAAGACCGTGTAGTTTACACTACACACCACAGAAGTTAAAGAAAAAAATGCTATAAATTGACATTTACAGAATAATATAAGATTTGTTTTTCGTTGCCATGGTTACACCGTTAGCGTTAAATTTTTAACGCAAAGGTTAAACGGGCCGAACTCGCATAAGAAGTTACACTTCAAGAAAAATACAGATATGAATAAAGCAAAACAAAATGAGTCACTACAGAAATAAATTTAATGTCCATTTCCATCACGTTTTGATTTAGGCTTATTTAGCATATTTTTTATTAACTTTTTATTGCGCTTGAGTTTTTTGTTTACTACTTCACTATTTAATTAGCTGAACGTTCTGCTTGCATTTTTCTTGATCCAGATATTGATAATCCGAACGAGGCGCTAAATTTGAATTCTAGAAGAACATAAAGCCCAATTCACACAATATGTCAAGTCAAGGTCTGGTCACATAATATTGTTACATGCATTTTGTATACACTGTATTATCTCTGATACACTGTTCACATTATAAGCCATGGTCAGATCACGTTCCAGTCAAGTGACTGAGGTATTTCTTCCCAACAGTATTTTGATCCGACCTAAATTTGGCCCGACAGGGTCGGACTTACAAAGTTTATGAAAACACTACAATACATTATATTGACTAATTTATATTTGAATAATCATATTTATTTTAATGTACAGAGCTTGAAGAAGTGACCATGTCACGAAATGTTGCTTAATAAAACGTGTCGCAAATAAACACAGAAGATTTGATCTTTATTCCTCTAAAAAAACATAATTTTAATCTGATATTGGGAAGTATTTTGATTTGCATAATTTTTAGAAATGTTGTGATTCACTTCTGACTGCTGACCATGACCGGACCGTGACTTGACCTATAGTGTGAATCGGCCGTAATATACTAATTAAATCACTATATATTATTTTTTTATTCCTTAAGATAATAATATGTAGCATTATATCAATACCCTCAGTGGCGTAGCTACCGGAGGACTAGACGGTACCGTGCACCGGGGCCCCCAAGCTCGGGGGGCCCTCGAACAATGACCATCAAAGTTTTCAAACCTCATATTGAACTAGCGAAAAATTTTCCCATCTTCAGAATGTAAATAAAATAGGTTGCAACACGACTTTAATCATGACAACTCATTTGAAAGAATATAGGGGAATTCTCAACAAGTTCCGACTTCTGTTCGAAACTTGTGGGGAATTCCCCTGTATTCTTTCTGTTGTTTGTGCAGTGTTGCCAACTTGAAAGATTCACCATCACATTTAGCGGGTTGGCAATAAGGAAACGGTCTATAAAAATAATCCGTTAAATAAATTAAAACTTTATTGCAACAAAAACCTTTTATAGAAAACTTTATATTATTTTCAATTCAAAATTTTTTTCTGTAAACTGTTACTAAAACAGTTTAGTTAGGGCCCCAGTTTTCTTTTGCACCAGGGCCTTTGGTTACCTAGCTACGCCTCTGAATACCCTACTATCCTTTGATAACTCTGATGATAACTATCCCCCTGTGAGAAACGTTACGTAATATTTGATCGTTCCCAAAGGGTTCCGTTTTTTCTTTTAAGATTAGGAACCCTAAAAAGAACTTGTCTGGGTTTGGCCATCAAGTTACATAACATAATTATGTCAATTTTATTATTGTAGCACTTACAGTTCATGAGCCAGAAGACTGTGACAGACAAGCAGACAGACAGACAGAATAGTGAGAACAATAGGATTTGGGTACGGAATCCTAAAAATCAACATAAATTTAAATTTAAACGTTTCGCATTCAAATTGAAAATTGTCGAGGCAAATTTATCTATAAAATTTTGAGATTACTGCAACATTTGTATTTATTTTTTTTTTTTAATTTATAAATTCAATTTTTTTACAATGTTTATTTAAATACTTGGTGCCAATTTAAGATGTACTATATTTTGTTTTGTTTTTAAGTACGCAAAAAAAAACAATGACATTACCAAAAAAGAAGTGAATCAACTATGACTCAATTGTTTTTTAACTGTAAAACTATAAATATGATATAAAATTAAACTATTCTTATTAGTTATTTTTCATTTACAGTAGAGCATCGAATACCCAAATCAGAAATTGGCTTATCTGAATATTGAAATATGGCTATGCAAATCCAATATTTTATTTTTCTTTTTTTTCTAAATTTTTTAAAACACTAATCTAGACTGGAATGGCCAAAGATCGACCGTTATTTAAAACTAAAAATATTTAAAAACGAGTTAAGTCTAATATATATCCATTTTTTAATGTATAAAAAACATGTGTTCTGTTTGTGTTTGTTAAATAAATAATTTAAAAATTCCAATTCCATTTTATTTTTTTGATTATTTGTATAGTTAGTTGTTTTGATATCTAGGGAGTGATTATTATCAATTATACGGATTTTCGTTTATCCAAACAAAGTCCAATTCCAATTAGTTGTGAATAACTGACGCTCTAGTGTATTACATTTTTAGGTCTATTCTGTAAATTAACTTTTTTTAAACTCTATAAGACTTCAAAGAAACCAGTTGATTCTCAACATTGTCTCGTAAAGGATATTAATTATTTAAATTCCCAATTTTGTGTTTATTATCAAACAAAATGTAAATGGATACCAATATTAATATTTATAATATAAAATCTATGCTGTACCGGTCTGTTTTTCAATCTAAGTTTTTTCATACTCCCGGTGAGCTAGAGATTAAAATTCGGCATGGAATGTGTCGGAAACCCAAGAATGTGAACAATTCTTAAAAAATTAGAAAAGGAGCCGAATCTGTAGCCGCAAAAAGTCACTACACTAAGCTTACGGAACAAAAAATTTGTTTGTTCGATCGCGCTGCAATTCTATTTCTGGAGGCCTCTAAGTACTAAACACAACCCTGTTGTAATTTTTTGAAATTCCAGTCAGCTGACTCTAAATCGGTGCCTAAATGGTATCGAAAATTTCGAAAATTGTTATTAACCATTTTATTTCCATGAAATTTTTATATTTGGAGGTTTTCAAGGCTAGTAAACATGGTTTAGTCATTATTTTTCCTGCATTCGAATAATGAGACTATATTATTTCAAATGAGCAGTAGGGCTCCCTGACAAAGACATCCTCAAATACTAGTCATTCAATAATAAACACTATTTGATTTTTAAATAATTAACGCTACGCCAAGCAGCTCTCTATTATTCAATTTACAAAATAAATACCTATATAAAATCAGACTTCATGAGTCCCAATTCATAACCTCCCTCAAGAAATAGAGATGCATACGATATGACTATTTTTATAAATCTGACATAACTTCACAATGGCTTTGTTAAATGGCTGATAAGATTTGATAAAAAATGCTTTTCTAAAGACCAGCAGCACATTTTCTCTCTGATTAGTTGTATCCGTTTTGAGAAATCTGTACTGAAAAAACATAATGAAACCATTTTTGAAACTATTTCTGTGTTAGTGTATAAAGACACATTTAATTAAACCAATGTACAGTCGATGTCACATTTACATTAAAAAATATATCAAAACAATGAATGGCATTCTCATCTCTTGAATGATTTTATTGAAATTTGGCCCTTAAATTTATGGAAAAAAAAATATACTGATGCCAAATAACTGGAGTCCGACCGAAGGACTTTTTGGCCAAAGCCGAACTTCGGTTTTTATCTCACTTTCGGCCGAAGCTAAAAATGCGAGTGAAAATATTTATTATTGTAAGTGAACGCAATTGCGTTGAAGTTGAGAAGTATTTTTTTCATTTTTTTTAATACTCTTTGTTTGCAATTTTGTGTGTGTAATTTAAATAAAATAATACTCTCTCGATTATAACATTCAGCTTCGGCAAAACTTTTGGTCCGATTTTGGCAGAAGGTTCAATTTTTGGCCGACTGTGGGCGAAGATTCGGTCGGACTCTATAAATAACTGATATAATTATAATAAGACAATGAATTGATGAATTTATATTACATTTTCAATAAAATTTGGCATATTGCATTGTATTAAAGTATTGTAAATACAAATACTAGACATACACTAAACAGAACAATCGATAATCCTTTCAATACTCCGTTTGGTCAAAAAATATAGCAATAGACACGTGTGACTAGAATCCTATCGGACGCATCCGACCGCCGTGTATATGAAATTTCGTTTTTTAGGAGTTGGCACTCCCGGACTACATGAACACATTATTTGCCGAGCAATCGCTTCATCATTCGACCAATCAGAGCGTTTCAACAGTTGAGTACATATTGGCACCAAATAACAAATTACTTAGAAACTATACTTAAATGGCACAATTTCAGACTTTAACAATTTTGATTATAACATAAATATATAAACAAACTGACTTGACGAAAAATAACGGTGCGACTTTTCAATTAATGTAGGTCACACACAGGAAGAATATTTTACACCATAATGCTTAAAATTTCAACAGTGATTTGCTTTACTATGTAGATATTTTGCATACATACCCCACTTGTGCTCGTCTTCTGAAAGGGCAGGTGTTACGTACCTGTCTTTTCAGAAGACTGGCATCAAACTGATAATTTTAATAATACACATAAAATCGTTACAGGGTTTATCAAAAAGATTTAGGCAACGTAACAAAGCATAAATTAGATGCAAAAATAGGCCGATATAACTTACTCATATACCAAATCTTAACCGTGCAGACCTACACCCAAGATTTTTTAATTTTTTCTGATCATGTATAATTTTTTTAACCGATTTAAAAAAAAAATGGTGGATGGCGCAAACACTTTTGTTTTCCTATTTACGATTTGGCACGTGGGTAAATTAGATTTAAATCAGCATGTTCTGGCATCTATATGATAGTTCCATAATTTAAGGAGTGACGTCATGTACTCATACTCACTATTTATATAAGCGGCTGCATGGAACGCGTATGCTTACATTGTTTTATTGCTTTTCCGCTTCATCAACTTTGTTACGGACTATGCATGACTCACTTCTGGAATTTTGTTACAACAGTATAATTTATGCTACGTCTTTTTGAAATACCGCTGTAGATATAACGCCATATTTAGTGTTAAATTATGAAAATTTTGCCTAACAAAAAAAAGAAAAATCGAAAATAACGAATTTACAAAAGTAATACGAGTTTTAAAATTAAAATAAGTTGAAGCATTTAAGTACCTAATTATTCATTTTTTTAATTTTATTTTTCAGCAACAACTCAAGACTTACGCAAATTAACGCGAAATAAGGCTTCATTTTTACGGTGTACTATCTGAAACAGTTGTCTCTTAAACATAAACAGGATATGTAGGCAAAATAAAAACCCATTATCCCATATGGCAGGACATATTAGGTGTGTATGTTGATAAGTTCTGAGCTACAAAAGCGTATGTGGGCAATACAAAACTCTTCGGACACAACTGCGTGTTTGTTGGTCAAATTCTAGGATTCTTCGGACTATTTGAATTTTGTTTTAGCAGTTCTCATCTCCTAGAACAGCTAGAATCCTAGACTGAGCCATAAGCGGCTTTTTTTTTATTAAATTGTTGGAATGAGCTCCGGTTAAATACTACTGTTGGATTTTTTTTGTCTAGCACTTGAAAGGCTTCACAATAAATTTAATAAGTTGGTTAAAATCATAGACATAGAAATCTAGGGACGTAGTACAAGCGAGTGGGGTGGTTGATGTTAAGAGGGGGGCGGTGACGAAGCAGGTGTGCCCACATTCTATTAGTCGCTTCAGTTGCGCAAGCGCTGTACGAGCAGTTGAGCATGCACAAAGACGCGAATGACTGCATCTCGCGCAACTGAGCATGCGCAAAGGCGCGGCCAATAGAACGTGGGCACATGCATATCAGGTATGCACCCTCCCCTGAATGACATCCCCCCTCGTCTAAAATGAGCACTTTATACTACATTCCCAAATTTCTATATCTATGGTTAAAATAGACCACACCTCTATTTTTCCTTCCGAACAGCTGACGTCACATGCCCCGAATATCGCGACCCACTACCACAGCCCATATATTATTTAATATGTCTCATATAGACCAAAAAAATTCTCAGTTAGCTAAATTTCTTAATGTACCTTTGTTATGGCGTTCTGAGAAACGTATCAAAAGCTTAAAGTCTAACTTAATTACTGTACAAATCATTGTTACGTCATTAGGAAGCAGCATAATCCCGTTATGGACAAATCGAGAGGAAGAAATTAAGGACTTAAATAAGTAAAACTATGAATCATAGAAAAAAAGTGTTTACTTATACTACAAAAGTTGTAGAAAATTTTAATCTCTAGTCTAAAAGATTGATAATAACCATTTTTTACAAAAAATGGAACAGATACAAAAATTTTGCTACCTGAGAATTTTTAAGCAGATTAAACTTATAATATTACTGGGCTAATATTAATAGTTGATTGATAGCAATGGTGCGATCAGTCTTAGGCGGCCTGGTTATAAAGATTATAAAGCAAATGCGAGGGGGGTTGTGACGTAATCAAGTATTAAAATTTATAAATTTGTATCTCCGTAAATACTTAATAACGTATTAAAATGAAATAAACGCCAGTGTTTGTGCCAATGATTTCTAACAGGAAACAAGTTATACAGGCTGAGTTACTAAGAATGTCTCGGGCGATATCTCATATATTATGAGCATTAGAAAAAAAAGTTGGATTGGAATAAGAGCACTATACTTTGAAATTATTTTTAGCTATGCAGGGTGTACGATGTAGTCATGGTACAACTGACTTATATTTTTATAAGTAGAACATCCTGTATATTTTCAGACCATCTCATTGTCCATTCGGAGGCCTACATAAAATGGTGCCATTTTTTAAATTCAGTTGCGACGTTGCCAAAATATTCAACTTTTTCTGCAAAATTCTTCATTTTTGTTATTTACTACTAAAATACACAGCAACCACATTTTTAAAGTTGAGTCAATTTTTGCGTGTCAAGTTTTAGTCCATAGCATGTGCCATCCTCCAGATACTTCAAAATAAAATTTAATTATACAGGGTGTTAGTTGCGATAGTTGTAAATCGCAAAACTTTAACTTACCTTAAGTCAATTTTTTTACGTAGCACAGCCTGTATATCTTTAGGTATGTGTAGAGCTCGCTTTCCTCTAGACATTTTATGCCTAAAAATATACAGGTGTGCTACTTAAAAAAAATTTTAAGTAGCACACCGTTTATTTTAAGGTAGCAAATGTGTAGAGGAAAGCGAGCTCTATTCACATACCTAAAGATATACAGGGTGTGCTATTTAAAAAAATTGATAAGATAACTTAAAGTTTTGCATTTTCTAACTAACACTCTGTATAATTAAATTTAACTCTGAAGTATCTGAAGGGCAGCACATGCTATGAACTAATACTTGACACGCAAAAATTGACTCAACTTGAAAAATGTGGCTGGTGTGTATTTTAGTAGTAAATAACGAAAATGTAGAATTTTGCAGAAAAAGTTGAATATTTTGGCAACGTCCCAACCGAATTTCAAAAATGGCACCATTTTATGTAGGCCTCCGAATGGACATGAGATGGCCTGAAAATATACAGGATGTTCTACTTATAAAAATACAAGTCAGTTGTACCATGACTACATCGTACATCCTATAGCTAAAAATAATTTCAAAGTATAGTGCTCTTATTCCAATCCAACTTTTATTTAAAACTTTTTTTCTAATGCTCATAATAAATGAGATATCGCCCGAGACATTCTTAGTAACTCACCCTGTATATTAATACTTTTTTTTTATTTTTTATGGCCGAAAAAACCATACAGAGGCGATCACGCTCCATCATGGGCAATCATGGACAATTACAGGCGATTATGCCCAGGGCCGCGCCGCCCCTGTGTGCGAAGTGTGCGGCGCACACAGGCGCCAAGACAATAGGGGCGCCGCTATCGAAATTATTTTTGTTACACTTACACAACAACATATTTCTTTGTAGTGGAGTATCGATAAGTAAGTAGGTATAATAGGCGCAACAAATGCCTCGTAAACAACAAAACATATTATTGCGCTTATTGTACAAGTCTCCCAAGATAATATTCACGTTTGTGGTTTAATTTTACGCTTTGGGTTTTAGTTTACAATAATTACGAGCTCAGCGTTAAAATCAAAAGAGCCGCCATGAGTTGTCTAATTATTATATAAAACTAGAGAACATTTATTTCGGTCAAAATTAACAAATAAGAAATAAAAATAAGTTGAAACATTAAGATTCGTAAAAAAAGAGGCGCTTCATAGGTTTCGCACACAGGCGCTGTGGGGGGTCGGCGCGGCCCTGATTATGCCCTCCACACAATCGTGATGGCCTGTAAACGCCCATCATGGCCGATTGTATGGAGGCACCAGTAGAACCAGGTACAAACAGTCCGAGAATTTGATCAGTAAACACACAGTTGTGTCCAGAGTTCTGTACCTATTGCCGACAGATGCTTTGGGAGTTCAGAACTTAACAACAGACACACCTATTTTATTTAACATATGAACCGGACGACCTATAATCCCGTTATAATCTCATGTAAAGCTTTACGAATTTACAATAATATAACTGAGAAGTGCTTAGGGGAAATCTTACAATTTGTCGCTCAGTTAACATTTTTTGAAATGTGTTCTGCCACACGGTATGTCTTCATATCAAAACCTATCATCCACTATGAACAAAGCTATGTTATGCCATCGCCAGCAAACTACCTGCATTTTTTTAATTAAAAAATTATCTATTTAAAACAATATAATGCTAATAGTTTGCTGGCTTCGCTAAAGACAGCACAGCACAGCACAACTGTGTTTAGTTATAATCGATCAATCTCTTGTTTCTACTAATGTACAACGTTATATACACAGGCATTAACACAAAATAGATGATATTTGGACAAAAAAATAAATTTTTCACCTTTTTTTCCAATATTCGTAATAATCAACACATGACCTATATTAATGGAAAAAAAATCTTGGAAAAATTTGCATAACAACTTACAACCCAATAGCCAAATCGAAAGGTTTGAAATTATGTAAGGTACAATTTGAACAATTATACAGAATTTTAGAACACTGTTTCTATAAAGTCAGTTCAAACTTGTGCACTTCAACGCGCTGAACTGCAACTGAACAATGAAAGCGCAAATTTGTACTGGTGCTACAACATTCGTCCATGGGTTATCGGTTTCATGACGTGAATACGTCCACTTCAGTCGGTGGGTATGTTCAGAAAAGTTAGGGACGAAATATAAAACGAAAATCGTCATGAAGAATCCGCAGCAAATTACTCGTAGAGATTTTGCAGTACGTTAAATGTAAATTACGGTAAATTAGGAAATATTGGGGTAAATTAGGAGAAATTAGGGCAAATTAGAATAAATTAAAGTAAATTATAATAAATTAAGGTAAATTAGGTTAAATTATAGTAAATCAGGGTAAATTAGAGTAAATTAGGGCAAATTAGGGTAAAATAGTGTAAATACGAGTAAATTATGGTAAATTAGGTTAAATTCGGGTAAATTAGAGTAAATTAAGGTAAATTAGGGTAAATTTGGAAAATTGATATTTGAGATTTTTAAATTATGCTAAATTAGGTTAAATTCGAGTAAATTAGGGTAAATTTGGAAAATTGATATCTGAGAGTTTTATAGGACACAGAAAAATAAAGTGGCAACAGATTTCAAAATGGCGGCCAAATAACAACTGAAACACATAAAGTCGAACTTCGATAACTCAAACCATGACATGCCACAAAAAAAATAACGAGTTATCAAGACTTCAAGTTATCAAATAATATTAATTTTTACTCTTGACGCTATTGCCAACCAATTTAGTTCGAGTTATCAAGAACTTGAGTTATCGAAGTTCGACTGTATTTTACTTAAATCGGTTCAGTAGTTTTGACGTATTCACGCCCAAAACGACCACGGTCGTGTAGAAGACACAGCCTACCCCGTTTTTTTAAGGATATTTAAGGGCCGGCGCACACATGTTACTTTCTGTCGTACGATTGTACCATTCAGTCGTTTATAGATCGTCAGATGCAGCAACCAACAGTGTAAGCCTGCACACTACTCGCTGAAAAACGCAACTGATGTATCGCAAACACACGATTATTGAAAACACATAGCACACTTGCGAAATAAACGCACCAATCGCTAGATCGCGCGATTGCCAAACCGTGCGATCGAAAGAGAAATTTCATGTAGCTGAGTAATCGTATAATCGCGATACAGCTGCTAAATCGTGCGTTTTCGCTACAAAAAGTAATATATGTGCACTAACCTTAACAAATTTTTATTCCAGTTAATTAGTGTGCATTTCGGCAAACATTTACATTGCAATCTGTCCAATTGCCGAACCACAATCGAACATGAAAACAGTATTAGTTGTCCACAGTATAACCAGTAGTTCAATTCCAGCAATTTTGCTGGTTAGCGCCGATCCTTTCGCGCATCGCCATTTTCAAGGGTGGTGTCAATCAGACGCAAGTAACATGTGTAGTGGTGCAATGCAGCAATATCTTACACACTCGGACACTGAACGACACTCAATTGCATGCCCAAGAACATGGCAGAAGATCACGTGATCGAGAACAAAAAGATCAAAGGTTCCAATAAGAGTTTTACGTCACGCGAAATTTTGACACCATTCCTCGTATTTACGTATACGATTCATTTTATGCACTGACAAGCTCGCATCATAGAAGAAAAATCTAAAATTATCACTGCTATAGAAAATGCTGCTTCTCTGAAAACAACAACCATTCGTAATCAACAAGGATTGATTGCAGAGGTCAACAATAACATTATTCTCGCCTATAAATAATGTTATAGGGAAATACATGAAAATAAACGGTTTAGATGAATTTTTTATTAAAAAAACATAATTGTAATGATTAAGATATCGCTATTTTGTGATTTTAATTAATGAAACAAGGTTATTTCATCGAATAAAGGTTGTTTTATTCATATCTAAGAACCTAACTAGATGGTTTTGTATAGGAATGTATGAAAAAATATAACTTGTCTCATGTCACAAATTTCTGGAACGTAGCCTGCCGTAAAAGCGAGGATTGCCTATACTGGTCATACTGTGGTTTGTTCGTTGTTTTTCACACCAAACCGTAGACACCCGATCCTCGTGCCATTCAGCGCGACAAAATGCACGAGTCTAAACACGATTTTAAAACTGCAATTAAAATCCGATATAAATTGCTTATTTAAACTATGCCAACAATTATTACTGTAAAACAAATACGAAAAATAATTAAATTAGTGACGAGTTTTTGTACCATAATATTCTGATGTATTATCAGGCCTCAAAAAAGCCGGTTATAAAATGAAAAATGTTTAAAACGTTGATCACCATACAAAAGAAAATTTGATAAAATTTTAAATGTTCAAACATGGGTGTAATAATCTAAACAATTCAAGTTCTATTTATGAATCCATTACCCAGTTTCCAATCATATCCAATCAATACATCAAATCTGAAATTAAATAATCATACTACTTATTGTTTATATACCATATTATACAAGTCTAATGCCCTTGATGAAACAAAAAATGGATTATGTAAGTGTATTATATACCTTTTTTTGGGGGCCGCACTGGAACCCTATTACTAAGCCTAAGCCGTCTGTCTGTCTGTCTATCCTACCTTTGAAAGGCTGCATCTTTTGAACTGTAACAGGTAGCCGGTTGAAATTTTCACAGAATATGTGTTATGGCGGATATCCTAACAAATAATAAAAAAACAAAAAGTAAAAATTAAGTGGGGTTCCCATACAAAAAACGGAAAATTAGGCAGAGCTGTATTATTGTGCGGAACACTCGATACGCGAATCCGACTCGCACTTGACCGGTTTTTTTAAATCGTGTAACTATAATACACTTTGTTACTATTCATATCCTTATTGCAGATGCAGTTGCTGCATATACATTTTTTTTTCATCGGTAATATTAAAAGAAGTGGAGCCACAGTAGGCTTCACCTATTAACGGGCTAAATACGCATAGCAGATACTTGGGGTAAACAGTATTGACTTTTTGCCGTATCTAGGAGTCCTGGCGCCTCTGGCGAATTGTGTACTTGGCGCCCCTGGCAAAAGGAGAACTTGGCGCCCTGTCATATCATAAAATTCACACAAGGCAGAACCAGGACTAGAAGTATTAAAAAAAAAAACAGTGTAATTTTGAAAAACGGCTTTCAAACGCCTAAGCGCTGTTTGTTTGCATTTTGCAATAATATAGATTTTATTGTCTCCCGGTGCCCCTTTGCTTAGGGCGCCCCTGACGCGGGGCATTCCCACCAACTCTTAAATACGACGCTGTTAACTGACTGACTGATTCAAATATCTGTTTCAAATCAATAATAATTGATATTTTTTACATAATGCTTTAAAATGTATACCTACTAGTTTTCTAGCTTAAAAAAACTTAATTGTATAAGTAAAAATTCAACATTTCATACAACATTCTGAAATACTAAAAACTTTACTTAACATATCTGAATAGTGCTGCCAAATTAAAACAATCACTGTCCCGTGTCCCATCTTAATTTTAGAGAAAACCGTAAGAAATATCCTCACCATCGTTTTGACCATTCTGCTTGAAAATTGTTCAAATTAAATTTACAAGTGGAATGGATAAGGCAAATTATGTACCTCTACGATAAAAATATTCTCTAGTTTCTTCTCGAGGATGGAACTATTAATATGACATAATATTCGAGAATAAAAGCGTTTTGATAATTCATTTTTTGTTTCATTAATGGCAGAAACTCCCATTGTGTATCTACTTTTGACAATTTTAATTAATAAAAAAAGCAAACTGAAACACCCAAATAACAACAATCAAAATGCATCATTAACAAAAATAGTTTATATACCACAGATCAATGTAACCGTTATAAGTATCACATTTTCTATTGACAAGTGGTTTGTTTTTATTTATTTTTTTGTTTATTTTTATTTTATTTTTATTTTTTTTTTAGAAATGAGATCAAAGTTCAAAAAGAAAACAAAAAAAATAATAAAAAAAAAACGCTTTCGAAGCTTTAATAATACTGCTTTTTTATTTTTAAGCCAAAAGTGTCTGAATAAATATACCTGACATAACTTTTAGCTTTTTTTTTAATTTTTATATATTTTTTTTATATAAATATTTTAGATAGAAATAATAAAATATGTGATCAACCAAAAAAAGGAACTAGTTAAAAAATAAAAAAGAGGAAAATTTAGCGACTAAAGCATGTTTTTCTTCAGTAAGCACCCATAGTACTTTTAAAATACAATCAGAAAAGGGAATTGATTAAATATTTGCCTTCTGCATTGCAAATGTTTTTTTTTTTTAAGAATCACAGACAATTATAATTATAGCTAAATGCGAACCGACAAAGTTGATGTGTTTAATAAAAATCCAGTTAGGATAAAAACAGACAGATATCATATATACCGAGTGGCACAGCATGCATACAACTAGTATTGCTAGATTGTCAAAAAGTTTTGTAATTACAATAATTACAGTCACCAAATCTTCTGGCAACCCACCAACGCTGGTTGCTGTAAGCTACACTATTTCCTATCTGTCTGTACGCGCTCTTAGCCGCCAAAAACAAATGAAATATTTAAATAAAATTTTGTTTTCATTTTGTCACAAAAACAAAAGCAAGGATTACAAAGTAATAACACCGTTTTTGTTTTAGACTGTTTTAAAAACTAAATTTGAAATTTCAATGACTCAAACTGGTAAAAACTATCAACTCTCCAGAGTATACTGGAAAATGTTTTTTATTGCCTTGAGTCAGCACCGCTAGTCAAATATCATTAAATAATCTCCAAAGCTCACGCAATTAGCCCGGGAGATTGCGTTGCATTTTAGGTAGTATTTTTACGCCGATCGAACTGTTATCTTTTTCGATAAATCTGGTATGACTAATAAGTAAACCAAGCGTCAGCTGGCACACCCGCGGTGGGTGTGGGTGTGAGAGGCTGCGAAATTTGTAAAAAAAAAATTTTTTTAAGTAATAGTACGCCGGCTGAAACTTGTTTTTATAAATGGTTGACATCATTGTGAGTTGAAAAATAATCGTCAGCTGCATCGTGGAAGGGGGATTGTGCGTCAGCTGGTCGCATGAACTTGTAAAAAAACACGTAAAATATTGCGCATTTCACTTTTTTGCACTGACAGCAGCTGAGACAATTTCGTTACCTAGGATTATGATCATATCACTATCATAATCCTAGGCAACGTAATTGTCTCAGCTGCTGTCAGTGCAAAAAAGTGAAATGCGTAATATTTTACGTGTTTTTTTACAAGTTCATGCGACCAGCTGACGCACAATCACCCTTCCACGATGCAGCTGACGATTATTTTTCAACTCACAATGATGTCAACTATTTATAAAAACAAGTTTCAGCCGGCGTACTATTACTTAAAAATGTTTCTTTTTTACCACTTTCGCAGCCTCTCACACCCAAACCCACCGCTATTTGAGCAGCTGACGGTCGGTTTACTGATTAGTTGTACGAGATCAACTATCGATATCAAAATCAACCGGCTTACTATGACTTTTTCATTTGCAACGCAAACTCCCGGACTAAATGTGAAGGTATCTAAAGACCTGTGACTAGCAGCGTGCTCTCTCTCTCTCTCTGTGTGTGCAGTTTGAGCCAAAAATAGACAATTTCAAATATTACCAATCAATTTCTTATAATCAAGCGTTCATATTCAATTAATTAAATATTTTATATTTTCTGTGATTTGCACCAAAAATGTATGGATTTTTATAAAACTTTTTGACTACAACTTTCCCTTTTATCATTATGAATTACTTCATTGTATTTTATTTATTAACTATTACATTTTCGTTATTTTAACTATACATACTAATAATAAACTGTCACAATAATACCGTCTTATTATTATTTCATACAAGTATTTAGTTCTTCGGTTGACAGTCACTCGCTATAAATTAAAAATTATCACTGAAGTTGCGAGTTTCACATTAATAAATTGGTGGTATAAAAGAGAAAATTAACGCTTTATATAGGAACCACTTTACACAATACCTTTAAAAATTCGATGTTTAAAAAAAATCAGTCTCACTTTGAACAGGAAAAAAACACTTTTTTATTCAAGATTGCAACACTTCTTTAATTCTTGCGTTTCTTAATTTTCCAAATTCCACACACTATTTCTAAGTTGTATTAAGGCATTATTGCTGTTTACTAATTTGAGTTTGCAATTATTAGAAAGTGAGTCCTAGTCATTTTCACCTGAGTATATTATGCAAGTTTTTTTTTTTATACATCAAAGATGTATAATTTTTGTATTTTAGACATAATGCGTACATCGATATGAATATTCGTTGTTTTCACTCTTTAACTCAATGCTCTTTGGTCATTTTATTACAATAACTACAGAGGTTTTCGAAGTTAATTATTATTATTATTCTAATAAAGTTATTATTTTTTTAACTCGCTTCATTGGTAGAGTGAAAACGTTTAAAAATATTGCCCTAGTAAATGACATGGTCAAATCAAAATTAGTTCAAATAAGACAGACCGTCCAGGCTATATTAGTTATTTAAACTCATACATTATTAAATGCATTCTTTGTTAGCAACACTAGTGAGTAACTGACTGCACTTGTTCAACTACATTCGATTGTTTGCTTTGCAAGTCTGGCGTTATTTGTTTTGGACTACTCTTTTCTTCATCATCATCTGTTTCAACACAAGTGTGTTCAGAGGAATCGGTTACAAGTTTATTACGCGACTGTTTTTGTACAGTTTCGTTATTCGTTACTGACATGTCAGAGTGTCTACTATTTATTTGCACATCAACAACAACCGATGAAGTAACAGTCTCCGAATTTGTTTGTTTATTACTCGACGCCGTATCTCTATCCATAGTGACTATAGTTGGTATGCTCCTCTGTGGTCCTGGTAATTTTTGAGGTCCCGATCCGAACACAGAATTCAAATCGAGCGTCTCGTTGAGCACGCAGTACGACCACGTAAAAACGGCTTTAACATGTTCGAACACGTCCGCATCGTAAACGGAACGCGCCGTATTTGTCAAATCGAAAGGTTCTTCGATGCACAACAATTTCCATTGGTGCGGTTCGTTCTTGGGCGTTCGCGCTCTCCGACACTCTTCGATCGGCACACGTGCACCCAGCCGTACCGATATCGCGTTCGAAGCGTAATCGAAATACGCGTAATACTGTAAGAAGCGCAGGAATAGTTCGCCCAATGATTGTGTATTGTCCGACTTAAACGGAAGAAGCACTTCATGCATGTCGATCGCATGAATGTCCGAGTCGGAACAAAACTTGTTCTGATATAAGCCGTGCAAACATGGAACTACCGGAGGCATTACACCACCTGCTCAATAATAAAACTCTGTTATTATCTTAAATTTAAAACATATTTTCATTTCCCCACTTCCCAAATTATAATCTGAGAATCTGTGAAAAAATAATTTGCAGAGGTGGGGCTAAAATGTGGCAAACAAGGCACTTGCCTTATATAAAAAAATATGAAATGGCGCAAAAACGGCATTACAATTTTCTACATAATACGTGAACGAAATATTTAATACTATAAGGCCCTTTCTTTCTTCTTTTTCCTCTGGCGTCGAAATACATAGTCTCAGTACTAATCAACTTTATTTGCACTTTATTATTTAAAATAAATTGGAAATGTTATTGGCCTTCGCAAAAAATATCTACTAAAAAGTGAAACTCAGATCTACCAATTAACAATAAAAAGTCAAACACAAGCCGTTCTTAAAGGTCCTTTCAAAAATTAGATCAGCAAATATAGAATTGTAAATGATGAAAAATTATGACTACGTGAAAAAAACAAAAAGTTAATTATCCATTCTGCTTGAGTAAAAAGATTTCAGGAATGGCAACATTCTAATTCTGTATAACTGTTATTGGTAACATCTATTCTAATCCACTCGATTTCTAATCGGTAAGTTCGGTTTTGCGCTCAGATCGATGAGTGCTCTAATTTAACATTTATATGCTCTGAAAGATCTCTATCCTGCGTTCGGATTTAATATCTGGAGAAGATCGAGCACGCTCTATGAGCTCTGTAGAAAACGAGTAAGCAAGCAGATTTAACCATCTTCAGAGATTCGTTTTAAAAATTAGAAGAAACACATGTTGTAAGAATTAGTTAAGCAAAAAAAGTAACCATTCGTTACTAGAGTACTCGTTACTCAGCGAGATCCGAAGTAACGAATACCTACATGATAACGTATTCGTTACTTTTTACAAACAGTTACTCGGTACTTTGTATTCGAATCATCTAACTACCTATAGGTTACAGGCGTACCTACAGCATATTATGCATATGCATATAATATCTACGTGTTCATCGTAATGTGCATTGTTTGTGTGTGTGTGTGTGTATACCTTTGTTTCTTGAGCTGTGATAGGTCAGTCATTCGGTGTGATTCGTTGTCACTGTCTGTATACGATATATCTCCACAGTGTTTCCAGACTTTTTACTTTTACAAATTATTATTGTAACACACTATTACTTTTAAGTTTTAAGAGAGGTTTATTACCTCTTTAAAAAAAAATCGCAAAAAAGCTTTCAGAATAAACGTAATTACATTAATTACACCGTCCGCCCCGGATTTCGCTAATAACCTCTGTTGTCGAGCGTCTATAATCCACAATTCATTCCGCCCCGGATTCCAGCCTCCAATAGTTTTATTATAAATCATAAAAAGTATTTATTTTTGGAATCTCCACAAAATTTTGACCGAGATTTTTTCCACCTTACGTGATTAAGACAGATCGAATGATACCTTGATTATGAAAATCGGTTCAGTAGATTTGGCCCTACGAAATAACAAACTAACATACAAACATAGACCTTTAAAATCATAACCCTCCTTTTTTCGTAGTCGAATAAAAATTTGTTCTAAATATATTATTTTTATTAGTAGGTATATAATTTTTCGTTTTTTATTTTTTATTTGCAGCACTGCAGTTGTACTGTCATAATAATTACTGTCTTATGTTATTGTTCTGTGGTTCATTTCATATAGTCCGTCGGACGGACGAATATTCAGTAATGCAGTAGACACTACACACTGCCAGTACCTACTACCTATTTGCCACGGTACCTATACGCAACATCCAACGACGCATAGTGTTTGAGTAGTCCGAATTCCGAGTACTTGTAATGAATAGTAACTAACGAGTATTGTACCTCAAAGTAACGAATAGTTACAAGTGCCTAAAAGTTACGAAACTTTGCATCTCTAGTAAGAATGGAAAAATTTTGAAGTTTATATGTATGAGGTAGTTTAGTAAAAATACGCATGTAATATTTATTCAAAGAATAGTAATAAGTTAATAACCAATAAGTAATTATTGCACAGAATGATTAAATATATTTATTGTATCTATGGGTTGAAAAAAATCAACAGCAGATAGTACTATTATTTCTAAAATAAACGAATGAAATGAAAAAAATTATAAATCATAACTTATTATTATAACAATGTTGAATTAAATCAAAAATGAGGAACAATAAAGAATACATATCGGCTTAAGTAATAAGAATTTAATGTACTGGCGCCATTTTATTCTGACGTTTTGAGAAATCTGCTAGATTACGTTCGGAATTGTTTAGATGACTTGAATTGCTCGCTTGTCATGTGACAAAAAATCTGCTCGCTCGACTCGATCAATCGAGCGCAAAACTGAACTTACTCAAGATGTTAGATGTAAATAATTAATAACTTACACTGCAAGAAATGTATAACCATCAGTGCGAGCGAGTAGCTCGAAATAGTCATGTTTTTGGCATCGTTAATGTGATGGTGCCTCGCCCACAATTTGACAATTAGTACAAGTGGTTTAACTCTCCAATCTGCTCCCGCGTAACAGCGCAAAAGATGAGTGTTTCGGATGCCGACGGCGTTGTTGCAGTTCAAATCGACTTCAAGACCGCGTTCACTGTCCCGGAATTTCAAAATCGGCACCTTTGCTTGTATAAGTTCCGCGTTTTTTATATAATCTGATCAAAACACCCATATTTCAATTATAAAGTTCTCAGATGTTTGAATGTTTGCTGATGACATTAAAATTTTCAACACAATCAAATCACCCCTTGACGCTACTAAATTACAGGTTGACCTTGACACCTTAAGCCGCGTCCTCATTATGCCGATATATGCCAAGTGGCAAGCCCAAATGGCAAATCCAGTTGCCGCTGCCACACACAATTCACTGCATCATATTGCAAATGGCATTCAGTCGCAATGTATAGGTACCGACGAGGACTTGCTTGTTGCTGCTGCAGCCGATCGCGATACAAGTCAATTAACGACATCACTTTCTCATTGTTTCCATAATATGTATATTAAATAAATAAGTGCTTGCTACGACGGTCGGGAATGAACTGAGGCCGCCGAAGGCCAATTGGCACGTCCCCACTACACTTGCCACGTGGCTTCCTTTGATTTGGACCGACACTCGTCGAGTTCAGATCGGCGTGCCATCTGACTCTATTTTGCCAACTGGCACGAGCCGACAAAAACGTCCACATCACTCTTGGCTTTGCCATTTGGCATATATCGGCATAATGAGGACGCGACTTTAAGCAGCTGGTCTATCTCAAATAGACTTTACCTCAATCTTGATAAATGCAAAGTTCTTACATTTACTATAACAAGAAACTCATTTAATTACTAGTATTTATTAAACTTGAAAGTCCTCGAACGTGTCGCTAGTATTATAGATTTGGGAATTACATTTCAGTCTGACTTCAGTATTGAAATTCATTTGGGTAATAGTCTGTAAAGGGCTGAAAGCCCGTTGATTCAATAAATAAATAAAAGTATTCAGACAGTAAGAAGGCTCCGTGCTCATAATTGGAAAATAACTAGAACTGACCACACTTTTTGAGAAGACTGCGCACAAAGTCGAGATGAACGACAGCTTCACAACGTTGATCCATTTCTGTATTGCGCACCAATAGGCACATGTCGACATCGCTTGTATCAGAACCAAAACCAGATATTGTTGAGCCCACGAGAAAGAGACCATAACGGGGGAAGTTGGACTGCAACAAGAAAAAGAGTGAATCCTAAAACCATAAGAAGACAAATATTATTACAAAATTTAGATAGAGCAAATACATCAAAAAGAAAAACATCCACATCTTCACAGACTATTGGAAAAAGAAATAAATGAATCACACTTAAAGTTTATGATTTTTGCATTGCTTTTTTTGAAACAATTCGACAGTACATCTTAGAACAAAATTAATTATTTTCTTTAATTTAATTATAATTCGTTCACATATGTAAATAATCACTCTTGGGTTTTGGAATCCATATTCACCAAACTCTTGCCATCAACCAGAGTTTTTAATTATTCAGCAGTTACCTTTATAATAATGTAGAGATTCCTCCATAATATCATTTTTTTGCGGTACGTCTCTTCTGTCTGCTGTTTTGTGACGAACCTTTGCCAGACAGCAATGCTGAGATTGTCCCATACACTGCCAGTTCTCAAACAAGATGGTTCGCCGCGCACCTCTACCTGATGGGCACGGGCCAAGAACCGTTCAGGCGCAATCGCAGCCCAACTTCCATCGCGCCTTCGGATGCTGCTTCGTCCCCCTCCCCCTCTTATCATGTTGTTCTGTAATCTGCAGCATTTCATTTTTTTAATTTTTGAATGGTTATAGGTAACGTTTTCTCGTCATTTACACTATATTTCTCAAAATGTCTATAATTCAAAACTTAACAAGATCTTTATCAACTATAAATATGTTACGGCTAAAACCCGAATATTGGATAATACTAGAATTACTCGGATAATGTTAGAATTATCCAAGTATAATAGTGGATAAAGTCAGCATGCGAGTTCGCAAGATGACAACTGATTTAGAATACGTTCTTGTTTTAAAGAGCGATTTAATGAAATACTTTATAATTTAGTCGCGTAAAAACTCAAATTCATATTGCATGAATTTTACATAATATAGCGAGTTTTTGGAATCGGCGAAAGAAGTAAAATCTAAATCGGCGCTACAGTATCGACGTTTAAAACGGTTTGATGTCTGTGTAGTTGGTAATGGTGGTATTGAAAGACTCATATCTGCAATGGTTGAAGGTGAAACAAATATAAGGTATTTTGTCAAAAATGAAGAAATTATATTTGACATACTGCATGAAACACATTTGGCAATGGACACGGCGGAAAACACCGAATGCTAAAGGAAGTGAACAAGAAATATAAAAATATGTTTTTATTTTTGACAATTTTACTGTTTCTGTCGACGGCATTTGAGCTCTGAAGATGTGATTAAATATCACGAAACGTTAGCTAATAAATTCAATATCAATAGTAATTGCGTTTTTTTATTGGATCCTTACGCCATTGGAGACTTCTTTTGTCTCAAGAAAATACTCAGATTACTCAAGAAGTTATCATGATTTACTTAAAACTCTGTGCTGCATGTCAGAAGAAGCGGAAATCGGCATTGTTGTCAAACCCATGGTATTTCCTGAAATGAACAAGTAAATGCCAAGTGGAAGACATGCAGTCAAATCCAGATGGACCTTATAAATTTATTATGGTCTACCAAAACTACTTGGCAAAATTCGTACAAATCAGGTGGTCTTTGCAATCAAAGACAACAGAAGAAGTGGCAAAATATTTATTGGATATAATTTGCATTTTTGGTACTCCGATATAACAGTATGTGTAGTCTATCTAGTTTTTGGATGATATCGTTCATTTGAAAAGGGAATAAAAGGAAGGGGGTAATTATTACCCGACTTCAGACAAATAAAGAAATTTTTCCATGAATCAATGTTTTTAATATCCTACCACGCGCGATATCGGTTCCATGTGTTTCAATCCTACGTGCTTTAGCCGTTTGCCATTGGATAAATCTAAAATTACCCAGATAACGCAAGAAATCATTGAATCTTTTGCGTTTGGATAATACGCGAAATATCCGGATAAAACTAGCTTTATCCAGTTTCGGGGTTTAGCCGTAACAGATACATTATACAAAATATTATATTGTGTAAGGGTAGGTAGCTCTACATTGTTAGGAAAACTTCAAATGAAAATAGTGTATTTTTTATTATTTTTATCAAAATGGACCTAGATGTTTTTATAGATCTATCACGTGTTTTTCTTTTTACATGTAAGTAAAAAAAATAATAATGTACCAAATTAACTAATGGTAACGTGAATTTTTAAAGTTGAGTCAAGATTCAAGAAACATTCAACTGACGATTATAAATTTGAGTTTTAAATCTTTCATGTATTATCTGTCATATCGTTAAATATATCGAACTATACACGGTACAAAGTGTTTTTACTACAATTTACTTATAGTCCGAGAGCCCGGTCGATTTATCTACCTTGAATCCCCGGCCGATTTTAATGTTTTCTAAACGATTCGTTATAAAAACATGTCCCTAAAAAGGCAACGGTGCCGGCGAAAATCCTGCCGAAAGCAATTGATATTAATTAATAATACATATTTTATTCAAATTCTTTTAATTAGGAAGTTTCCATTGGACGAAAATACTAATTATGATACTATCACATCATTGTAATGAAGATTCTGAAAGAATTATTTTGATATCTTTAATTTCAATGGAGATATTCAATTTCTTGTACGTGGCGTCGCAAACGAAACTGATTTATGAATATGACGTCACGAGATACAAGTTTGCTGTTTTTTTTGTTTTGTGACTAATTAGAACCTAAGTTGCTTAGTAACTATTTTGTTGTAATACAGACTTTTCTATTTTAGGGGAGTCAAATTAGATTTTCACTTCGGAATAATCTCGATCGAGGATTTTGGTTGAAACGTGTTCAGAAATGTGTGGAGAACAAAATGTCAAAATGCCACCGTGAGAAATTGTGCAGAAATTTTTTTATTAAACAATGTAGGTGCTAAAATACGATATTTCATGAATAACTATTTAAATTCAATTTGTATGAAAAAACTGGCAGCACCATTGGAAAGAACAAAATTTTACTAAAGAAACATAATATATGACGTGTGCTTTTCGGATTAAAGTTGAGCGAGCAGTAATTTGTTAACTAATGCTCCAAGTTGACCTACGTCCGCCGTTCGCTCACGCTGGGAACAGGTTTTCGAGAGCGCGCGCGCTGTATAAAAGTTGCTATAACTTTTGATTGGCAAAAGCAAATGATATAAAACCAATTGGACATTAATAAGTAACATTTTCTCGAAATATTACGTGTGTTGCAATAATTTTTCGAGTACTTTAATTATTGCATATTTCACTTGAAAGTGGAGCAATGCATGAATTCTCGATTATTTCATAAAATTCGTAGAAATATGAATCATTTATTGAAAAAAAAATAAATACTTGGGTAGCATATTTAAAGGGATTATCTAAAATAAAAAATTATTTCACAAAATCTATGCCTTTAAAGTTTGTCAATTTTCGAAAAAAGTATTTTTCCGCTATGAGTATCTAACTTTGATCGTTAATATTAAAGTTTTGAAAAGTGATATCGGCACTTTATAGGTGATCAAATTAAAGCTGAAGATATGTATTATAAGTAACAATGATTGATTTTGCGATAATTATAAGTTCTCATGCTTGTTTTTTTCTAACAAGACGATTTTTTTAATTTTACAACAAATAAACAGTAAAATTCAAGTGTGAACAAAGTAAAATAATTATGTGAAATAAATTTTTCTAATTTTTTTGACTGCAGACGTATTTTAAATAATCCCTTTAAATATGCTATCCAAGTATTTTTTTTCAATAAATTATTCATATTTCTACCAATTTTATGAAATAATCGAGAATTCATGCATTGCTCCACTTTCAAGTAAAATATGCAATAAATAAAGTACTCGAAAAATTATTGCAATATACGTAATACTTCGAGAAAATGTTACTTTTTAATGTCCAATTGGTTTTATATCATTTGCTTTTGCCAATCAAAAGTTACAGCAACTTTTGTACAGCGCGCGCGCTCTCGCAAACCTATTCCAGCGTGAGCGAATGGCAGACGTAGGTCTTAACTTGGAGCATTAGTTAACAAATTATTGCTCGCTCAACTTTAATTCGAAAAACACATGTCATACTTATATGTTTCTTTAGTAAAATTTTCTGTTCTTTCAAATGGTGCTGTCAGTTTTTTCATACAAATTGAATTTAAAAGGTTATTCAAGAAATATCGTATTTTAGCACCTGCATTGTTTAAAAAAAAATTTTCCACACCATTTCTCACGGTGGCATTTTGATATTTTGTTCTCCACACCTTTCTGAACACGTTTCAACAAAAATCATCGATCAAGGAATTATTCCGAAGTTCGGGTTCTTTTTTGACTAATTTGACTCCCCTATTTATATTAAATTAAAATTAACTGTCAAAAATTTAAATTATTATTAATTAATGTCAATTGCTTTCGGCAGGATTTTCGCCGGCACCGTTGCCTTTTTAGGGACATGTTTTCATAACGAATCGTTTAGAAAACATAAAAATCGGCCGGGGATTCAAGGTAGATAAATCGACCGGACTCTCGGACTGTTAAGAAATCAAACTTTTCAAGAAACTTTTAAAAAATGCAAAATGATAAAGAGCTATGCCTGCAGCCTGCGTCCCGATTTAATGCTATTATATTTTTTATAATAAATATTAAACATGTGTACGCCAATAGGGCGCAGTAATAAGATTATCTTAAATTTAAAAAAATACAAATTAAATAATCACTGACATACCTGGAACAGATTAAAATCCAATACAAAATCAACACAAAATTATTAAAATTCATTCATACCACTGTCATGATAAATTAATGACCTTCAAAACACACTTTTAGTTTGTTTTTTTAAATTGTAGAAGGGATATTATCTATGAATAAATTTAAGGGTAGAACTCGCAGTAAGAATTCATATTATGTAAAATAGATAATATGGTATATATTATTTAGATTATATCGCGTGATTAGCAATTAAATTTAAATTATTGCCCTATTTTATAGAACAAAACTATTTTTTTTCACTATACACAATCAATTAATGTCAAATTGTATTTTTTTACTGACTTCAGATGTATTAAAGAAAACTGACTACTTGATCATTTTAACGCGCCTGAAATTGAGTTACCTTTGGTCCAAAAAAGAATAATTTTTCTATCTTTGCCAATGTAGGCAATGAGACAAGCAAGCAAATTTTGTAATTTGGGCAAACAAAAATTGCACACAAAAACATCGAAATAAATTAAGCTTTACACTGTAAAAGAGTAATTTTAACAATTTGATATTTTTAATACAATAATGCATTTGTAAAGCAAACAATGTTTCTAAAACGCGCATAAATCTGATTAAAGTAATTGCATATTTCAAATGACAATCTCAATGTTTATAGACCCATAAAAAATGGTTGCACTGATAATTTCATTTAAGAGATATAATAAAAATTCTCACCTGCGTTTTGTTTGATATGAATCAGAATGGTTCATATAAGAACTATTGTAGCTGACGGTATGATTCGACCCATCACCATGGCTGTAATAGTTTCTTGGATGATGCTGGAAATAAGTATGTTGTGTCCCATAGACATCGTGTAACCGTTTAACACCTAATACAAAGATATTAAGTCACACTTTTGATTTTACAAAACATGTATTATATTTGCACACAAATTTAACAGACTTGGAGTAATTCGTTACTTATTTAATTTAATTGAACACAAAGATTGAATTAACGGAAATGGTAAGTAGGGTTGTAACGAATGTACTTATAACGAATGCAAAAGAAAAAAATATTATATTGCGAAAGAAGCAAATGCGAATGCCATTGTGTATTACTACGTACATTTTCAGTTTCTATTTTTTACAAAATAGATTATTACCTGAGAAATAAATGCCAAAAAAACTTTAAATCAACTTTATTTATTAAATAATCAGATATGGTAACAATTCATTAAAACATTCGCAATAAAAATTGCGAAAGCGAATGAGAATGTTAAAAATTTGCGAATCATTCGCATAACATGACGAATGCGAACTCTAATGGTAAGGCACTTTTAAAGACAGAAATCTGCTTTACCACTCATAGTTACAGTTTAGTACACTGTGTTACAAGGGCAGAAAATTGGAGATTGCGAAGGAGAATAGCGTTTGCTCGCCAATCACTCGAGTCGCAATCGCCAATTTCGCCCGAATAACACATAGTACTTTTTGTAATAAGTGCATTAAAAGAACAACATTAAATACTTACAAAAACACCGTAAATGGTTATTGTAGGTTAGGCGAACTGTCAGATATGGTTTTAATCATCGCGTAGGATGGCGCCACTTTCGCTTACTTTCACCTCAAAAAGAATTTCCCAAGGAACGAAAATACTTTACTTTTGATCTGCGCATGAGCGGCTTTAATTTTACGTCACTGGCATGACAAACCCAACTTTCCTCCCCGAAAACAAGTATGTAATGCACATATTACAAACAAATATTTTGATTTGATGAATAAAAAACATTTCATATACATACATAATCAGGTCTGCACAGATTCGTTGTGAGGATAGGATTTTTCTTTTCAGGGTAATTTTCCTTTCAAAATTATAATTTTATTATTTTATGACATCATAAAAAATAGACAGTTGTCAAGTTGTCACCTGTACATTTTTTTCCGAACATTCTTAATACTATATGTTAATATCTGAATTACTCGTCCACTGTTTTATTGAAATCAGGATATTTAAAAGTAGTCGCTTACTTAAGTCATCACTTCCTTCGGTCCGTACAGTTTTCAACTGTAAGGCAGTGGTCTCCCTATAAACGCCGTCAGTCACGTCCAACGTAATGCCATGTGCCACATCAGAATGCTACCTATGTTTATGTACTGTAGAAGCGGTTTTTTTGTACGCCGTAAGCGGCGTGCATGCGCGCACGATTCACAAACGCTGTACGCCGCGTCTTTGGTTATTTTCTAGCATTGCAACGTACGGACGTTGCGTGAAATGGATAACTTACTACAGATGATTAATTAATAAATATCCTAATACAACCCTGCATGTTTTATATCCATATACAAATAAAGATAGTAATAAAAAACAGCGCTTCCAGAAAAATGACTGCAATTTATAGGGTTTCATTTAAAAAAAAGCATGTTGATTTCACTGCTTCGATCTCAACAGGCCGTTTTTTCATTAATTAATATGCTGTTTTGTGTCCATTTTTTATTAAAAAATTAGTTGTTCCAATTTACACAAGTAAACACCGGTGTACAATATTGACAACAGGAGAGACCGCGTCAGGTGGCGTGCGACGTACAGAAGTGTGTAGTCGCGTCAACGGACGCTGGACGTGGCGCACAGCGTAAAAATTGGAGACCACAGTCTTATGAGTCCTTACTCTCGTCAGCTGTGAATTGTGATGAGACTACGCTAAGTTAGATTTCACAATAAGTTTGGTTTGGACTAAGAAGAAATAACGAGAAGGGGGTCCATAAACGTCTTCTTTCTAAACAGCCCGATAGGCGCTGGCTTAAAGTCTACTGTACTTAAATTGATAACTTACGAGTGTACAAACAAAATTATAATGAATTCCAGAAATTTAAATAAGTAGACCACACGTCTTTGTCGGAAGGGTTCCATTGTGCCGTTTTCTATATTGAAAACTATTTTGTATCGCCAATAAGCAAATTATTTTTACTATCAAGAAATAGTGCGTTATTTAAATGGCATACTAACATTAAAAAAAATTGCTAATGATCCCAAAAATGTTATGAAATTTCTGAGATTAACATTTATATTTATTGATATACTAACTATCAAAACCTCTACAACTAGTCAATATTTTTAATTTTAACATACAATAAAGCCTTTTTTTCTTGTAATTTAAATAAATATTTTCAGTGTTATTGTTAACGTGTTATAAAATTCTGTATACTACAAATGATTCGAAAAAATATACCTTTTATTTCTGGCACAGGTGAATGACAACTATCGTCACTGTCACCACTGTGGGGCGTAGATGACCGACCGCTATCTTCAGAATCAGGACCCATAGGTTTTTTACTATTCCAATGATTTCCAGCTTTAACATTATTTTTTCCATTACCGTTATAATTTTTATGAGACGTATTGTTGTTCAGGTACAAATGCGGAGGTGGTGGCATCATAGAGCGAGGCGATCTCATGGAAGCCATTTCATTTGGAGATAATGCGGACGAATTGTTAACGCAATGGTTTGACTGAACACTATGATATAACGGATGTGCTGTTTGTTGAACGGAACTTGGAAGCTGAACCAGAATATGAGGCGAATACATTGTTTGATACATCATAAATGTTACACGAGCGATTTTTAAAAGAAAATTGATCAAATATTTGTGTCATAAGTTCATCAAACACATTATATTATTATTGCACCGTATCACAGTTTTCCACACGTATTTTTATATTTTCTTTTAGTTGACGAGTAATGACAAAGCTTCATTAAATTCTGAAATAGGTTAGAAAAATATTTTTAAAAAAATATAAATGAATTTCAAATTTTACAGCAATGATCTAGAGGTATTTTAAAAATTGTAGGTTTTAATTACTGTTATCGCTATTTTATACTATTCAAATGAAATGAGAAAAAGTGTCCGGAGATGTGCAGTTGAATTTGACGTGTAAAAACTAATAGAAACTGGCTAACAATAATTATGCAAATATAGCTTTTACTAATTAATTAATTAATCACTTACGTTTTTTGATACTGTTTTATATAACAGATGTTTAATTTGTATACTTAATTCATTAAATTATATTTTAAACTGTTGATAAAAAAAACCCATATCATAGGCGCGGGGAACGTCAATCGCAAGATGATTAGCTACGGTATTTACGTAAGCGCCTTTATCAAGGTATTCACTTTATCTCTTTTCCTCGTGTACAATTTTATATATATATCTCACTCATTTTTTCAAAATTTCTTGACCAATTTGTAAACTGAACGTTGCCATCACGGAATACATAAAGCTCTCTGGTTGCCATTTTTGCCCTTTTGGTACCGAAAAACTTGCCGAAAAAGAACAAAATAATAAATTGTTGCTTCAAGCAGTCGTAAGAAATTTTCAGTGTTAATAGATACAGCAGCTGTCGAAAAAATTACAAGAATTGAAACTGTATATTTCCCCAGTTCTTGTCAGAGTATTTTATTTTAGCCGCAACTCGCAAGAGACTGCACGGCACACTGCACTACAGAGTACGAACTACCCAGTGCCGGTGCGTGTACACCTCCCTGTCTGTGTGGCTTGTGCGTTGCGGAAGCCCCTTGCTGACGGCAACCAAATTTACGAAAGCTATAACAGTCTGTTAAAATACAGATAAATTATTAATTATTATGTTACACCATCAGTGTTATGTAATTAGTTTTTTGCCAAACCCACTATAAAATAGCTATTACATACCGAAAAAATTCTCAGAATCGTTTCAAAATTGAAATTTAACCCTTTAGTAAAAATTAAAATATGTTGCCAAAATTTTAATAAAATTGGCCCGACAGAACCGGACTTACAAATTTTATGAAAACACTAGTTTTCGGATATAGATTTACTTACTGAAGGGTGTATTTAATGTAGTGCAGATGTTAAATTGATAATAATATTGCAATTAAGAAAAAAATGTTATTTAAGCGGATATATTAAGGGCTTACATTTTTTTATTTTGTCCAAAAATAAACTTAAGTTCACATAATAAAGCCACAATGCGGCAGTGCCTGTATTAGCAAATACTATATTGTCGGCAGGGTTTGGCACTGCGACCTGAGTTTTTCATTATTGCTACTAGGCCTGCAACATACCCTTATTTTTTTGACTCAACTTGCAACTTCGAGATAACTCGTTCTTTCGCAAAATTATCGAAAGTGTATGTATACTGTCACTACTTGTCAATAATATACCTCATTATGACACTAGAAATACAAGCTACTATTATAAGAAAGCCCGGGTGCAATACACTACTCACTCGCTTCGCTCGAATATTATAAATACACTACTCACTTGCTTCACTTGTTCGCTTGAATATTATAATTACATTACTCACTCGCTACGTTCGTTCGCTATATATATATATATAAACATTCCGTGAAAAATTATCTAACTGATGATGAAAACCGCATCAAAATCCGTTGCGTGGTTTAGGAATTACATTACTCACTCGCTTCGCTCTTTCGCTTTCTTACTCGCTACGCTCGTTCACTATATATATTATAAACCTTCCGAGAACGATTCCATCATACATGATTTTTGCGTAACTTTAACTGTTTACGCATCGCACTCAACGGAAGCTCTCAAAAGGAATAATTTTTCCCGTTTTTGCAACATTTTTCATTGATGCTCAGCACCTATTGGTCGTAGCGTGATATTATATAGCCTTATAGCCTTCCTTGATAAATGGACTATCCAATACAAAAATAATTTTTCAATTCGAACCAGTAGTTCCTGAGATTAGCGCGTTCAACCAAACAAACAAACAAACTCTTCAGCTTTATAATATTAGTATAGATTATTTTTATTTATTTCAGACGATCTATACAAAAAAAGTACATATTGAAAAGTCAACAAATATACAGGGTGTTTCATAATATATGCGCAGGACTTCAGGATGTGATAGCTCGTCCAAAAATATGAAAAAAGTTTCTATTAACGTAACCTCTAAAATGCGCCATAAAAACACCCACTACCCCTTCAAAACCTTCACCAATTATGACTTAAAAAAAAAATCCGCACAAAACATAGCTTAGAAAATGCTTACAAAAGCTGTTTTCTATACGATAAACGGTTCCGGAGATATTCGCAAAAAACGAAATTTTTTTTCAATTTCAACACCCTGTATCTCTAAAATGGTGCATTTTAGAGGGTAAGTTAATATAAACTTTTTTTCATATTTTTGGACGAGCTATCACATCCTGAAGTCCTGCGCATATATTATGAAACACCCTGTATATAAATTATAAAATATAAATACAATAATAATTAATCAGTCAGTATGCGTCATTTAAAAATTTGTTACTTTAATATTATAATATGCCCGCAATATATACCTAGGATGTTGACGCCTAGGACCTGGTCAAGTTGTCTGCAGTGAATATATATGTCACGCTTTTTTGTATCACGTATAAGTTACGCCCAAACGGATGAACCAATTTTAAAAACCTTTTTTTTTTAAATGACAGGCCAACTCTGCCAACAAAATAGTGTATTTGCTCATATACGTTGTGGCTTTATTCTGTCAACTTAAATTTGTTTTTGGGAAAAATAACAAAATAAACCCCTTAATTATTTAATACATCCTTTAAAATAATTAAATTTTTCTTAATTTTTATGTTCAGCCCCCATTTTTACAATTCAATATCTGCAACCTAGTATCTTCTTATAATTTTTAAGTCCAGATCTGTTGAGCCGATTTTGATAAAATTTTAGACACATTTTTGTTTACTAAAGAGTTAAATTTTTAAGCAATTTCGCAATTCTTTTGGGTGTTTTTGGGCTCAAAAACAATTTTCAACCTCTAAAAACAACCATTAGTACTATTGCGCCCATTTTAAATAGTCTTCGTGCGGTGATGGAATCCAATCTGTATACCAAATTTCGTTCAAATCAATTAAGTTTTTCGAAAGTTTTTGCTCTCTCTCTCTTTCTCTCGCGCGCGCGACAAACAAGCGCGCACGCGCACGTAGAAAAACGCAGGGGCTTTGCCTTCCAGATCCAGACATGAACCCACCAACTACATACTATGCTAAATTCAGCCCTATGATCTTTCGGTCATGAAATCAGTCATAACCTCTTAAGACTATCATAATTTAAACTTACTTTTAATTGTATTTCTTATGTGAAGTTTTAAGAAAAATGGAAAACACTAACAAGCTTTTATTAAAATGAACTAAGTGGGAAAAAAATGATATATTTACTTGGCATACGGTGTCTGTTCATGTTATAATACTGGCCGAAATAAAATCGTGGCGCGTAAATATTAATATTTTCATTTTATAAAATACAAGAGTTCCAGACGCTTCTCGGTTTATCACATAAAATTTGCGCGTTACGATTTTATTTAGGTCAGTATCATTACATTGTCAATAACCTGAACCCTACTTTTACATTTATTAATTTCTTTAAACTTAAACACATGGAAACGTCTATTATAAATCTCAATATTCAGGGTTTTAGTCTAAAAGCTTGTAAAAGTACGAATTGTCAGATCCCATAATTTTTTCTTTCTATTTTTTGTTATTATTTGTGAATTTCAATTTAAAATTAGAAACAAAATGCGTTGAAAACATATAGTTATAAGTTTCCAATGCGTTTAATCAAAATTTCCTTAGGCAACCCTAGCGTTAATTGTACAGTGTCATGTCATGAGGAAAGAGAATTAGGTATTTAAATTTAAAAAAAATTATTAATTTTTTCTAATAATTCAATATAAATAATATTGAAAAACGAAAAGAAAATTTTTTTAAAGCCATAGATAAATTCCGAAATGTTACAATTACCACAAAACACCAAACCATAACAAACACTCTCGACGTGCGTTTCGCCAACCAAGTTGGCATCATCAGGAGATGATTAAAACTGTTTTTTAATCATCTCCTGATGATGCCAACTTGGTTGGCGAAACGTACGTCGAGAGTGTTTGTTATGGTTTGGTGTTTTGTGGTAATTGTAACATTTCGTATCTTTACACCAAAGGTTCCACCATTTTTTATTGCCATAGA
The DNA here is from genome assembly GCA_039654895.1 of Mongoloraphidia duomilia. NCBI lineage: Eukaryota > Metazoa > Arthropoda > Insecta > Raphidioptera > Raphidiidae > Mongoloraphidia > Mongoloraphidia duomilia. The sequence continues at coordinate 52,193,508 of CM077516.1, forward strand.
TAAATTACTAAAAATTAATTAAAATGTATAAAAATTTAAAAAATATCATGTGAACGCGCCAGGAATGTTTGTGACGTCGTTATGTTAAAATTTGTGTGTATTTGTTGGTAGAGTATTGGCGTCAAAGCTCCGCCCTCACTTAGCAACAAACTATATCTGATTGGCGACCAGCTAATTTTATTGTTTTTTTCTTCATTTTCTTCAATAACCCTTTGCACACTACGCCACTAGGTCAGATAGGCAGCGTCCAAATAAATAGGCGTTTTCTGTCAATGACGTAGCGGTATCATTCTTAGAGTAATCGGATTCTATTTGTGTATATGTATTACACATACTATCAAAAATAATAAATTTTTAACTTGGTAACCATGGACACAAAGACCATAGATAACATAATGACGTCACACGCGTTCGGATTCTTTCAGCGCGTCATCGGAACTGAGTTTAAAAATTAATTTTTATTTAAATATATCTTTTTAATTAGTAAGCAAAAAAATTAAATAAAAACAGTTTTGCTATAAAACTTGTACATGGTCTTTCCATTTAAGTAAAAAAAAAATTCATTCAAAACCCCAATTATGAGCTAATGAAGTATGTGTATTTTGCACTGGAAAGGAACTCCTCCCGGCCGTCGCACCAGGATTTAACGAGGCAATCCTAGCGCTGTTCTGTCAATAAATACTACCGTCCGTGAAAATTTCATCCTGTCAGAAATGGGCTTAGTATATTTACGCCCACCGCTCAACCTAATAATGTCAAAACATTCCCAAAATGGATCGTGAGTTTCCATAGTGACATCAAGTCCGCCTGTGTTTCTCTTTTTGTTTGGTGGTGGAGAATCATTGCCAGTGGAAGAATCATCACAGCTCATTTTCAGAGCTTGTTTGTTTACTCACTAGTTGATCCCTCCACTCGCAACCCATATTCACCCCTGCGCTGCAACGGCGCCAACACATTATATGATATGAATCGAAAGATCATTTGCTGCATATGCCAAATATCCAGCACCCGAATATCCAGCCAAGGTGCACGCCGGATATCCGGTATCCAACCAAATTATTTTCCCTTGCATCTCTAATAGTTTCTAATGGACAAAATGTGACTTGAGCAGTCCATGAGAGCATGTTCGAAGGTTTTCTATCTCAATGTATTGGTTGCACTTTCGAACTTCGACCATACACTCAGGAGGAACTACATGGGCCCTTTCAAAATTAGCACAGTTTTCGTGAATAAAATACTCATTTTATTACATCAATTCTTTTTTAAGTACAAAACAATATAAAAATGCGATAACATTACCCTTTTTTTCTATTACATCCAATATCCACAATATAAAGCCTACACCTAAATGCCATAAAAATTAAAGCATTTTTTTAAAAAATCTGTATTTTACACGAATAAAAAATTTTAATATTAAACTTGTCAGTTTCGTTGCCAGCCCAAATTTGCGATCAGAAATATTAGCTTTATTCTACTATAAACTAAAATTTTGATTGCACAGTACCCTTAGGATACAAATTAAAAACATGTCTGAAACAAAAGTTGGTTGTTTTGAAACAAATTTAGTTTGGCTTTTGTTTAGTAACAAAGGTAAGTTTTTAGATCCCTTAACAAACAATATTTAAATGTTATAGTGACAATGACATAGTATCTACATTTTGGGAGCAGCTTTTAACAAAGGTACAAGTTTCTGCGTAAGCATAACATTTCCATTAATTTTAAGTTTGCCTTTCATAAACGCTACTTGAGGGTTTAACTTTCCCAGAGCAATGTCTACCATATCTTCATCAGCAACTGTTAATGTTGTTTGCGCTTTTGAGCCTTTAGGACTGCCTTCATAAACTTCACCATTTTTCAAGTCAAGAGCTGCAAAATATAAAATAATCAGTTTGCTTTTCAATAGTTCAATTTCTTTTCTAACATTGGATTGCACAAAGCATGGCCAGATTTGAGTTGACCTTAAAATTATAGTTCTTATACAGTGTCTCACGGCGATACATAGATTTTTAGCATTGGGAAAAAATGAATTCATCAGAATGGGCCATGACTGATAATGTACATATTTATATAGAGTTGCTATGGTTATTTTAGTGTTTTTAAAAAATAAAAATAATTGAAACTAAAATAAAAACACTAGAATAACCATAGCAAATGTGCTATTAATACTGCATTTTAACAAAATAAACTCACTCCACTGTTTAACTTGTTTTCCATTTTTTGTAATATTATACAAAAATACAGCATTCACAGACTTGGCTTTCTCCGGTTGAGTTTTGACACCGTCTATAATTTTTTCGAACACTGCATCGCTTTTAAGATCGTTTGCTGCTGTTGGACGTGTATAAACTGGCGACATTTTCACTTCTTTAAGATCAACGTAAGCTCCTGCAATCGAAAAAGAGCCAATGAAAACTAACAATTAACATAAATTCTGTTGTACTGAAAACAACGCTGGACAAAAATACTTTCTAGGTTAGGTTTAAGTTTCCTTCAAAATTTTATTAAAACAATGTTCTTTTTAGAAAAACTTACCAATAAACAACTCACTAATAGTTTATGAACCCCTATTAATATTAAATACACCACAGATCGATTTATCTTGTTTTTACGAATTGATGGATTAGCGTATGATAATAGTCTTGATAAATATGACAATCAAGGCAATTTTAAATACTAAAATAACATTAAAGTACCACAAATAATTTGACTCTCAAGTGAACAGTGATTACTTTTTGACCATGAACGTTGTACTCGAGCTGTGATTCTAGTAAAACTTGCCCAATCATTGAAGGATTGAATAACAGCTGATAAATTAATACATTAACAAAATTCTTGCAGGCTACAGATGTTTCATAAGTTCCTATTCAATTATAAAATCATAATTTTACAAATTGAATAAGTACCTACTTTATCAAATATCAACTGTATCTAAAATTTGTGCTTAAAATTTATAGTATGCATTATAACCAATTTTAATAACTGAATTCATTAATGTCGAAATTTGTTTTCTAATTGGTTTAGGCAATCCGTGAATCAGTTTGTTATCGCACGAAGTAAAAAAATTGTTTTCCTGTTTACGAAATTGTACCTAACATAAAGGTTATTAAATTTTTGTCATTATTTATAAAAATAGCAAATACGACTAAAGAAGATTATTGTTGACGTCTTTTAATGTAGTCAATAAATAAAAAATATTTATAACTTTAGTAGCAAATATAAACATTCTCCAAAAAAAATCGAAACGAGTAAATAGTCTATTGCTGCATGTGCTAATTTTATATAATAAATAAAATATGTACCATATTTGAAAATAGCAAAAATACAATAATTGCGAAAACACAAATAAATGCCTAAGTTAATGTAAGGAACGCACCCATGAATGACATAACGTTACAATGCAACACTAGAAAAATTCATTTTAAACCTATGTCACCATCGGGGCTCAAACCAGAATCTTCCACTATCGCGGCAGCTTAGTTATCATTTTTAATGGTGACACGATTAAATATGATTATTTAATTGTATTACCGTGGAGTAAATGATAACTCAACAGCCGTGATTCGGGTTTGAGTCCCAATGGTGACATAGTTTTAAAATGAATTTTTCTAGTGTTGCATTGTAACGTAACGTCATTCGATGGGTTTTACTAAGACTAAAGCTAACTTAAGCATTTATTTGTATTTTGCGATCATGTGAGCATTTTAACTATAAAAAAATAATATTTACTGCAAATAGCTTGTTTCTATAAAATTAAATATTTAAACATTACAAAGCAAGAAATAAATTTTTAACGCCTAATCTGCAAATGGCGACTTGTCATTGGCGTAATTGAAGGGGCTGGGCCGAGTCCCAGCCTGTCTGTCTAATTAATTTTTGTTGAGAATGCATTGAAAAACATACTACATATTTTTAATTAATTAATTCGTATTTCTATGGTAGGCCGAGCCCACTTGGCCCCCTCTAGTTACGCCTATGCTATTTGCTTCAGTTTTTATCGCGTTATAATAAGAGACAATGTTAATAATATTATAAAATATTAAGTTAAGAAATACTTCTATGTACCTGAAAGAACTGTCTTCCCCGTTTCCACAACTATTGTCTGAAAATGAATTCTATTTCCGCTACGCCACATTTCGGTTCTTAAAGTTTCGCCGGGTAAAACTGGTTTTACGAAACGAACCTAATAAAAAGATACACTATTATTCACACATCATGAACTTCAAATCATACTTAAAGTTAAATATGAAATAAGATAGTAACCTTATAGGCTTTAAATAATGATGAATCGTTCCCAGCGAAACATTGTAGAACATGTCGAACAGAATGACCCACTGTACACAATCCATGCAATATCGGTTTTTGAAATCCTCCCATGGCGGCCATGTTTGGATCAATATGTAGCGGATTCAGATCACCCGAAAGTCTAAATATCAAAAGATTATGATGCAAAAAATCAATTTAAATATTCTTGAATGCAACGAATTTAAATTTGGAGAAAAAAGCACAAATCTTCCTAAATAACGAAATATCTTATTTAAAAAAAACTATCAATTATCAAATTAATGTCGTTTTAAAAGAAAAAAGAACGGTTGGACCGATTTTGAAAAAATTTCTTTCAGATCATATTTACGTTAATACGCGTCGATTGGCACCCTAACATAGTCGATATCATTTTTCATTCTCGAGATTTCATCTTAGAAAGAAATGACCACATATGTACGTACATACGTACACACACACACACATCTTTTCAAAAATAGTGTAATGACCTTGAAACATAAAAATTTGTTCTACATTTTGATTTCGATTTTCGGACACATTACAATAACTTCCCAATGAAATGAAGTTAAAAAATTATTTGTGATTTCAATTTTTAATCTGATAAAATCTGGTAAAGTGCACGAACCTGTACAATGCAGCTTGATTTGTGTTGGTTTTTTGTTCAACAACAGCATCGGGTTGACGACTCGGTGCATCTTGAGTTGGAACTACTTTTGATGAATTTCTTGGGCCGCCAAATCCGCCAGCTCCGACGACAAACGTTGAACTTTGAGCTTTTACAAGAAGCTCGCCATTAGCGTCATAGGTATTCGCTTAAATAGATACAAAATTAATAAATACAAACAAATAAAAATCGCGAAACTGCCTGTAATATGTACATTTTTAACTAAATTTTGACTTAGATGTACAGTTCAGACATTGACGAATCACCCATTTTCAGACTTTGTGTCACTCTGTTTGAACTAAAAAACTATTAAACCAATTTTTATTGGACTTTCACTATTGGGATCTGTCAAATGGGCATATGGTTATCTGGTGATAGAAAATTTTACTCGGATAAGGGAAAAATTTACATGCTAACAGTATAAATTTATCGTAAAATTGTTTATTACAAAAATAAAACAAGTAAAATAAACAAAAAATTTATTGAAAATGGAATCCGCGACGTTTTCTATTATCATTATATTAAACACTAGCAGTTATTGTCCTGTAAAACTTACTTTACAGCAAATTATTGAAGATGTACTCATTATCATACTGTACTACAATAGTTAAACCACTGATGACTGACAAACTTAGCACCAATGATATGCAAATAAATATTTTGAGATTAGAAACTTACTTATTATAATAAACTATGTTGCAATGTTGCAATAATTATGTGTTTACACTTTACATTCTTCACCTAACCCAGCTTTAAAGGAGCATTGAACGGATGATTAATTTCATGGGATTTTCTTTTATTGTTGATGTTTTTAAGCAAAATGCCATAAGGGCCGGCGCATACAATCAATTTTTAATAACATAACTGTTTAGTTGTTTGTCAAAAAGCAATAGGATTAGAAGGGATTGCGCATACTATCGACACTATAGCTGTACAATAAAAAAATCATAAAACCGCATCGACCGTCTTTTGACTTCTCTGTCAAACTATCGTCGGCAGCTGTGTATTGACGCTAGCCAGGGCCGCAGTAAGGGTAGGGCGGAGGGGGCGACGGCCCCGGGCGCATTAAGCAAGGGGCGCCGAAGACGCTGTATTTTTTGACATGAAAAACGACAATGATTATTGCCAGGCTAATTACAATTCGACAAATATAAAATATACAATAAATAATAATACTTTTGCAAATAGGACTAAAGAAAGAAATATATAACACTTATTATTAATTTGTATTTCACATTACGTATTTAATATTACAAAAGTAGCAAGCGCAAAGCAAATGCTTGAATCATTAAATGAAAATATTAATAAAATGTCACATTTAGAGTACTACAAACAATTCATGATTTGGGTTTAGTGGAAAGCTATTCAAATATGGGAATAGCATATAGAATTTTTTTAACAATTCCCGTAACCACTACTTCATGTGAGAGATAGTTCAGTAAACCGAAGCTCATAAAAAATTATTTACGATCTTCAATGAGTCAGAAACGGCTAACGAATTTGGCGATAATTTCTATAGAAATATATTATATAACTAAAAGTGCGAGTTGTTGGAGTCGATTCAGCGCTATTTTTTCTATAAATTGACTTAATATCAAACGAATCAGGTCGAATTTATTTTTCAAAAATTTCGCAAATTTGTACAAAAAGGAGGGTCTTCTTACTTTTGGCATTTTTAAGAAAACTCAAAAATCTCTCAGATGCTGTTTATATATCTTTGAAACTAAAAGTGCGAGTTGTTGGAGTCGATTCAGCGCTATTTTTTCTATAAATTGACTTAATATCAAACGAATCGGGTCGAATTTATTTTTCAAAAATTTCGCAAATTTGTACAAAGAGGGGGTTTTCTTACTTTTGGCATTTTTAAGAAAACTCAAAAATCTCTCAGATACTGTTTATACCTATATCTTGGAAACTAAAAGTGCTGGGTGTTGGAGTAGATTCAGCGTTATTTTTTCTATAAATAGACTTAATATCAAACGAATCGGGTCGAATTTATTTTTCAAAAATTTCGCAAATTTACTTTTGGCATTTTTAAGAAAACCCAAAAATCTCTCAGATACTGTTTATATCTATGAAACTAAAAGTGCGGGATGTTGGAGTCGATTCAGCGTTATTTTTTCTATAAATAGACTTAATATCAAACGAATCGGGTCGAATTTATTTTTCAAAAATTTCGCAAATTTGTACAAAGAGCCCGGTCTTCTTACTTTTGGCATTTTTAAAAAAAACTCAAAAATCTCTCAGATGCTGGTTATATCTTTGAAACTAAAAGTGCGAGTTGTTGGAGTCGATTAGTAAACATTTTTTATGTTTTTCAGTTGGTTGTATTGGAATATCTTATAAAAATCTTGTATCATGCATTTTTTGATTTTTATTGGGTGGGGGGGCGCAAATTGAAATGTTGGCCCCAGGCGCAAGATTTCCTTGCTGCGGCCCTGACGCTAGCATACACTCAACTAAATAGTTGTTCGGCGGCCCATTAGTTTAATAGTGAAATTATGGCACCTCTAACAACTAAACAGTTTAGTCTTGTTGAAATCGCGACACGTACACAACTGGACTAAGCTGTTTAGTCATGGAAACATTATTGTGTGTATGCGTCCGGCCTTAAGCTCACTACTCTTGACAGTTCATTTTTCTTTTTATTTTTCCCACATTTTATAATATATCTGGCTTTGAGAATCCGCAATCCTTCAACGAAATCCCTTTGTTTGGGATTCGTGCCAGCCCAATCACAAATTGCACTTATATTGATCATTTCTCATCACTTTGAAAATCACTAGATTGCATGCAAAACTATACCCCGTATTTGAAATTTTCCCTTAACTCCGCCATGTTTTTAAAGCTCCTCCCATCTGACAGATCCCAATAGTATTTGTTATACATCAGGGAATAGGATAGCATGTATATCATCGCCCTTCTACTAAAAAGAGCTGAGCAGTAGCCTTTCTTATAAAATTCATTATTAAATAATAATATACCTTCCGTAATGACAACAGCACCAGAGCTTTTGTCAAGAACATCGACGACTTTTATATCTGATGTAAGAGTTCCTTCTAATGGAAGATCACCAACTATTTCTAAATATTGTTCACCGTGTAATATATTAGCTGGTGTTACCGTGACTCCTGGCAATGCGTCAGCCGTTACACTGCTAGTCAAAAGGGCAAGCAGACTGGGCATTACAAAGTATGAAGGTATTGGTTTGAAGTCTTCATGATTTTCATATAAATACTGCAAATCAGAAGGATCTGTTGCCGATGCTCCCACTAAAACAAAAAATTAAACAAACGATTCATTACCCAATAATTTCTTGATGCAGTGAAATTAGTTAGCACTCTACTGACGATTACCTGTTTTTACATACTTAATTACACCGCGTCGCAAATGATGTGACAAACGAAATTCACTAGCCATTGTATATTTCAGAAAAATAGCTAAAGGCAAGTGAGCAAGTGCTGTAACTTTCTAAAAATGGACTACTAAAAGCCACTTGCATCAACTATGATCAACATACTGAGAAATTAATTACAGACATCAGTAAATGGTTGATTCTAAAGATCGCATCAAGTTCAATAAATTTATTGAATCATTCAACTTCAATGTTAATGAAGAGATTAACAATTCAAAAAAGTGTAATAAAATAATCAATTTCGTACCGCCCAAAGCATACAGAATCAGGTCTCTGTTAGTAAAAGTAAAAGATTCTTCAGAGTTAGTTTCAGTAGGTTCAAGCACATTCATCAGAGCAGCCGAAGCTTCTTGGATGGACTCCAATCGCACTGTGTTTGACATGTCGGTCACTTTTGGCCACGCATCTCGTACGCCTTCAATTGAAACTGGTACACCTTTTGTGGGTCGTAAAACTCCACCAGGAGATCGTACAATGTGACACTTTGCAGCCCATCCAATTGCTGATTCAATAATGGATCCGTTGTCTGTACATGACTCGTGACATAAATACGCCTGTGTTATAAAAAAATATACATATTATAAAAAAAAAGATGATTTTGTAAATGTTTAAGATTTTCAAACTTCTTATTTTATTCAATTCATTCTATAAAATCAAAATTATACACATAGCAATTAATCTTATGTATTGGCGGTGGAACTTTTTTTTGGAGGGATGGGGGGCGGCTATAGGCTTATGAAATCTTGTAAAGAATAATAAACATTATAATATTTTATACCCTACTCTCAAAAAAATAATGCATAACTTACAACAACAGGTGCTATTAGTTCCGGTTTCAATTCATTAAACATGTCCGGAGGTAAAATGTCCTGTGTTAATCGACTCGCTGCTGTTGGCACGATCACATTGCAATGAATGTTATTTTTAGCACCCTCTATTGCTACTGTATTGGCCAAACCAACTAAACCCATTTTTGCTGCACTGTAATTTGCTTGACCAAAGTTGCCATATAGACCCGAATTTGATGCGGTCATTATAATTCGACCATAATTTTGTTTCTTGAATATTGGCCATGCCGCTTGAGTAGTTTTGAAACTTCCTTTTAAATGTACTGCATGAACAAGATCTGAAAAATAATAAAAACATTCAGACACTTGCACTATTATTTAAAGAAAAAAAATATTCAATATTTAAATTAAATTTACCCCAGTCTTGATCAGATATTCTAGCAAAACTTTTATCTCTCAAAATTCCAGCATTGTTAATCAATATGTCGATTCTACCAAAATTGTCCAAAGCAGTTTTAATTACTTTATCTCCATCGATGACTGAATTGTAGTTAGCAACCGCTGTTCCACCTATGTGAGAAACAAATGAAATGTAAAGAATTACCCATAACCTCTTAAAAAACAAAAGAAGTTATCTATAGACTATATTCAGATTTTTAACCCCCGATCCCGATTCAAAAAAGGGATGTTATTCTTACCTAATTTACGAATTTCATCAACAACAGTATCTGCCGCTTTGGCATTTTTACCATCTCCAGAAGGACTGACACCTAGATCGTTGACGACTACTTTTGCTCCTCTTGACGCAAGCAAAAGGGCGTAAGCTCTTCCTAATCCTGCACCAGCACCAGTGACAACAGCCACTTGCCCATCGTATCTTAAGTCAGTCATTGAAAAAAAGTAGAAAAAGGGATGTTTAAGAAGTATAATATAAAAGACAAATTACACTGACAATGATTTAGCAAAATGATAATCCACTTTTACTATTCGTCTAGCGGGTTTAGCCCCACCAAGTTACTTCCAATCAGGCAAGATAGTTATTTTTAAATGAAAAGAACGAAGGTCACTTATTTATCGTGTTGTTTGTTTTGATCTTCTCTAATATAGGTACTTATAAGTTATAAATTACAATAACAATGACTTCATAGATAATGCGTTCCGGAATCAAACCCGAGTAAAAATTTCTTCTATTTACGAAAATTTGAAGAATGTGTTTCAAGCATGATATAAACAATTAGGTACATAATTGCTTTTTAAAAACGTGTAATAGGTGAGAACGAATTGTATGTCAAAACGTGTATTTTACTATTTTTTCGTTTTGTTTGACAGCTCAAATTTGACATTTCAAACCACCTGTTAATAAATGCGTGCGCATCATTTATTTATTTTTCAGCAAATTTTGGCGCCGGAGATAACGATGAATTTTTATATTCTCAAATCTCAATTCAATTCTTTATTCATTCAAAATACTATAGTACGAGAGTCGAATTCGTCAAACAGTAATAAATACAATTAAATAGTTAAAATTACTAAAAGACCTGCAAGCGGCGTTCGAGAGAAGAAAACACTAACGCAATAATAAAGGAATACCATCGCCGTTTAAAGGTGACCAACTCTTCTTGACTCAAATCCGGTATAGTACACAAACCAATATGTATATATTATTTAGGTATATAGATTTTAATAACTAACATTAAACAATTTATTATATTTACTAGCCGCTACCCGCGGCTTCGCCCACGTTTATTTTAATTTATGATTTATTATCCCCCCGCGAGAAATTCTCCTCCTGCGAAGCAAAGTCGGACTAAATGAGATCACAAAACATCCATGAGCGGAGGCGGGATTTGAACCGACAGTCTGATCCTGAGGCCGCGACGCTAACCACTGGACCACACTGTAAAGTCAGGCTGGTGTTAGTACGATTCCGCCAATACGCTAAAATGCAAAGGAATTTCACGTTTTGTTAGTAGTTGTAAACCAATAAAAATTAAATTAATTAATTAACTCAAAAATTAATTTAAAAAGTTGAATAAAACATACCTAGCCTATAGCACTTCTGGAATCATAAGGAACATTAAAAAAAATCTAAACCATTTGGAACATACATACTGATACATACATACATACATACAAAGAATTTTATATAATAGTTAATAGATAAAGCTAAATCTGAACCAAAAATAGAAATGAAAAATGCATAGCCATTGTCGCTGTTTAACATTTTTGAAAAACTGAAAATATAAACTCCTATTTAAAATATATGCTGGAAAAGAAATATGAGCTTTACACATTTTTAAAACCGTATTTGTTTTGAAAAAGCTAAAAGCTAAATTTCACGATTTGAAAATAAAATCGGGACAATTTGAGAGTACGTGTCATAAAATCGGGACTTTCCGGTATACTTTATCCGGGCGTGACGAGAAAATCCTAAACCTGTCCCCACCAAATCGGGATGGTTGGTCACCTTATTATTTTGTCATATTCAATAATCAAAATAATATGATCACTCAATCTGATGGATGGTCAGAGCTGTACACCTTTATTCAAAGTGATAAGGTGTGGGAATAATCCCAGTCTGTGATTCCTTAAAAATAGTTTGGTACATGGAGGATCTCCCTGAAACCATTTGGCTATTGGATAAAAAATTACTTTAATAAAAAATGTATTTAATAAACTTTTATTTTAAAAACACTAGTTTCATGGAAATGTCATAGTTGTGCTTTATAAAAGTAGTTTGATTCTATTTTGAATTATTTTGTAAAAGATATTTCGTGTGTAAGTGATTCATTACTTTGTTAGGCTACTTTTGCTTTTTTATTTGATCTAGTAAGGTTCAACCAACATAATAATTGTACTATACTCTGTTTTTTTTACTAATTAAATTAAAACGATAAAAGTAAATTAAAAAAATAATAATAAATATAAAATGTTAGTTTGTTCCCGACTGTAGACGAATAATTAAAAAATTAATTTTATATATTTAAACTTATATTAACAAACTTCGAAATTACATTTTAATATTATATTAATACATATGTATCAGAAAATAAGTTAAGAAAAAATTATCTAGTCGCTATTGTTGCTTCTTTTCTCGCTGCATCTTGTAAAAGTTGTGTATCTACTTCATCTCCAGGCAGCTGAACATATCTCACAACAGATCCTCGGATAAAACAATTTTTAACAGATAGCTACAAATAAATTAAGAATTATAAATAAATGAATTCCCCAACATAAAAATAATAGCTACTGCTCAATCATCTTTAGTAGAAGCGCAATGATGCGAAGGCCTGAATTAAGGAGGGGGGGGGGAGAAAGAATGGTCAGTTCTCAGTAATCTGTTTCATGGAAAAATAAAATATTTTTGTTTACAAAATATCGGTTTACAAGAAATCGGTTGTTGTAGGCTCGTTTTCGGCAATGACTCCTCCGCACTCGCCTACAACTCGTTTCAAATTCAAAATATCGCAATCGTTTTAAAAAAGCACCTTCTCACACTTGTTATGCAATTTACTGTTTATCTTAAATCTAAATACCCATAAATTATTAAAAAATTTACCATATGAGGATATTTTTCAGGATCAGTAACACTAATATCTGTTAATTTAATATTCAGATATTGATCGACGGAATGTAACGTACCGCACATACTGAAAAAATGATATTATTAAAATAAATGGTGATACTTTTACAAAAGTATATAAATAAAATTTAACAACGCAAACCTTAAATCATTTTTTAATTCAACTACAACGTCTTTGCCAACGAGAGATTTGAAAAAGGAGTAGAATAACTGGAAATAAGAAAACAAATTTTGCAGTATACTTAACAATAAAAAAACGCAACAAATAAATGTCAAAATCCTACCATTATTCTTCTTCTTCGAATTTATAATTTAGAAAATTTAATTATAAATATACAGCTAGTAAGTAACGTCAAAGTCAAAAGATTTGAGGTTATAATAACCCTAGATAAATAAATATTATAACAGTGTATCTTTTCTCTGATAATAACAAATTACACTGTAAAATTACTACAGTGGTGCCAAAAGTATAAATCGAAAAGTTGATAAAATTATAACGTTGAATTCATGTTGAATTATAATACAAAACGTATTATTCAAAGCTTTAAGCGTGGTTAAGTATTATAATTGCCCGTTGATACTAAATATGGTTAACATCATTTTAACATGTTACCTGTTATTTTTTATTTTCCTACCATCTACGTTAGTAACTGAACGTCGATGTTTCCTACCATGTAAAAAAATTAACCGATCGGCACTCGGCAGTCATGTTGGTACCAGAGAACAGATACACGGTTGGTACTTACTATTTCAGTGCGAGTTTTGATTTTTGACAACTTGAAATTTCAAACTTCAAAGGAACGAATAATTAATACATTCTCTAATTTATTTAATTTGCTTTAATTTAAAGTAAAATGGATGAATCTACGCTTCAATTTTTTGAAAAACTAAAAAGTACGGGTAAAATTTCATTAGAAAGCTTAGATGCAGTTATCGAAACTGTAACTAACATATCTGAAGAAGGCTTTACTGATACAGAATTATTAATAATTACCGAAGCGATAACCACTTCTCTTAAGCGTAAGTTTAAATTTGTGCAATATATATTATTAACATGGGTGTACACAATAATACACCGGAGTTTTTTAACAGTGTTGGGTTTATGAACTGCTCCCACCCGGTTTTGAATCCAGTACTAGTGATGGGCGATTACGAGATATTTTAGTCGATTGTCTCGATTGTTCAAACATCGCGATGACTCTCCATGGTTTTCACTTGGACTCGATTGTTGTTGTTTCATAGTTGACCGAGTCGCATAGTACTGAATCGTACAGACGATGTACACTGTCTAGAGCCACATAATATACAATCGTTCATCACTCAACAACTGTACTGTGGTCGAGTCGATGGTCGATTGTGCACTGTGCAGTAATTGAGTGCTCAAACAGAGTACCAACTGAACAGTGGACAATCAACGATGAACTAGTCGCGTACATCAGTCGACTAGCATATAACCTTGAAACGCGATTATATGAATTCTCATTGGCTGGCAAATAATCGACTTGAACAATCGAACATTTCGATTGTAAAATCAAACTCCGAGTCAATTGTGGACTCGATTGTTATTATGAACGATTGCAATTGTTTCGATTGTAAGTCACAGTGTAAAGCTTAAACTGTGATGTAAGTCTTGGATTTTCCCCACTAGGCAATTGACTCGGTCGACGGTCATATTGTATACAATGCTACCCTTACCCGCGGCTTCGCTCGCCTTAACAGTTTTGAGAGAAATATCGTATCTAAATCTATAATATAGGTACAGGGTGTTACTAAGAATGTCTCGAGCGATATCTCATTTATTAAGAGCATTAGAAAAAAAGTTTTAAATAAAAGTTGGATAAGAATAAGAGCACTATACTTTAAAATTATTTTTAGCTATACAGGATGTACGATGTAGTCATGGTACAACTGACTTGTATTTTTATAAATAGAACACCCTGTATCTTTTCAGGCCATCTCATTGTCCATTTGGAGGCCTACATAAAATGGTGCCATTTTTGAAATTCGGTTGGGACGTTGCCAAAATATTCAACTTTTTCTGCAAAATTCTACATTTTCATCTACTACTAAAATACACAGCAACCACATTTTTCAAGTTGAGTCAATTTTTGCGTGTCCATAGCCCATAGCATGTGCTATCTTCCAGATACTTCAGAGTTAAATTTAATTATACAGGGTGTTAGTGGCAATAGTTGGAAAATACATAACTTTAACTTACCTTAAGTTAATTTTTTTAAGTAGCACATCCTATATATCTTTGGGTGATTTCGGTTTTGCGCTTAGATCACTCTGAGTGCTCGAATGCGTTCGAATAATATTTATATACTCAGAAAGATCTCTATCCTACGTTAGGTTTTAACATCTGGAGGAGATCGAGCACGCTCCATGAGCTCCGAGGAAAGCGAGCGAGCAAGCAGATTTAACCATCTTCAGAGCATTCATTTTAAAAATAAGCGGAAACGCGAGTTGTGAGAATGGATAAATTTCAAAGTTTATTTGTAGTACGAGGAAATTTTTCAATAAATAAAAATATGCATTTAATATTTCTTGAAATAATAGTAATAACAAATATATAAGGCTATACTGCACAGAATGATTAAATAAAATATTAATTATTATATCCATGGGTCGAAAAAAATCAACAGTCTGTAGTACTATTGATTCTAAAATCAACGATTAAAACGAAAAAAATTATAAATCATGGCTTATTATTATAACAATGTTTAATTAAATCAAAAATGAGGAACGATAAAGAATATATATCGACTTTAGTAATAAGAATTTGATTTAATGGCGCCATTTTATGGCTCGAATTGCTCGCTTATCACGTGATCAAAAATCTGCTCGCTCGGCTCGATTAATCGAGCGCAAGACCGGACTTACCCTTTAGGTATGTGAATAGAGCTCGCTTTCCTCTACACATTGTATACCTAAAAATTCGACTGATGACCAGTCCTATACTTCCCACCTAGTAAATATTTGCAAAAAATAAACACTCTTTTTTTATTCTTTGAAAAAAAGCATGGCCCTCTTTTTCGTTTAGTGATCTACTACCTTGATTTACATACAATTTTTATTTTTTTTAGTAAAATATTTTTTTTCTCGAAAACTACATTTTAGAGAAAAAAATATTTACATTTTTTTCATATTATAACATCTAGAATTCATTTATATTTTTTTTACCTATGTTAATACGTGACATTGAGAACGTTTTTTTTATATCTCAGGATCCACTGAACCGATTTGACTCAAAATCTAATCAGATCTAAGTTAAAGGCTGAACACAATAGAACAATCGGGCCGTATGTTGTTCCGTTCTTAAGATATCGAAGGCGAAAAATTGACCACATACACACACACACACACATACATACAGACATCAGTCAGAAAATGATCTTAAACGATTGCTAGGGTCTCAAAACGGGAAGATCTGTTAAAATCTCAAAATATTTTTTCGGACTAAATCCATTACTTCCCTACCATAGTAGAGGTGGGAAGTAAAAATATACAGGGTGTTCTACTTAGAAAAATGTTAAGTAGCACACCTTGTATATTTTTAGGCATAAAATGTGTAGATGAAAGCGAGCTCTATTCACATACCTGATTATTATTATATACATATTATATTGTACACTATAGACGCTCGACACCTGGAGTCTACATAATTATGATATTACAGTGTTTCACTTTACATGAGGACACCTAAATAACTTCTTTATTTTAAAAGCAATCAATATAAATTTTTTACCAGTTATGCAGGCCATTAAAAGATGCATCTTTTTGTAGGATTAGATTTTTTTAAAGTCAAAATCTAGCCAACTATGATTTATAATAAAAAGTAGCGTTTCAAGTAAAGTCATATGTGCGATCAAAAAACAAAAGTTTATTAAGAAAAGTTGTTCAGAATCACAAAAATTCCCTAGTATTAAGTTTCGTCAAAAAATTTTCATTTCTTAAATTTCCCAACATTTTTATGCAGTCAGGTAATTAATTTTCTATTTTACTAACAAGAGTGCCATGAAAGAATAAAACAATTGAAAATTTTTTTATTATGTTTTATTAAATTACTTAAAACAATTTTCATTTGTTTTATTGTTTCGTGGCACTGTTATTAATAAAATTGAAAGTTAATTACAGACTGCATAAAATTGTTGAGAAATTTAAGAAATAAAAATTTACTTGGGAGTTTTTTGTGACTCTGAACAACTTTTCTTAATAAACTTTTGCCATATCTTGATCGCACATAAATTAGATTTTGACTTCAAAAAAACTGTATTCCTACAAAAAGATGCATTTTCATGGCCTTGCATAACTGGTAAAATTTTTATTTTGATTGCTTTTAAAATAAAAAAGTTATTTGGGTGTCCTCATGTAAAGTGATAATACCTATAATATACTATGTAGGCAAATAATAGACGCTGTTGCTCTCAGTTTCTCTCTCTCTCTCTCTCTCTCTCTCGGCAAATACACAAAAATAGCTTTTTAACAGATTATCACAAAAAAAAAAATAGATTTTGACAGGTTTTATTATATCATTTTTAGATGCAGGAAGATTTTCTAAAATCCTGTCATTACTAACACCAAGAACCGTTGTATCAGAAGAAGTATTTAAACGTATGATAGTATGGTTACATGATAACTATATGGAGGCTTCCATAACACACGTGAAAGCTGTGTGTTTTTGGATAACAGGCAAGTAGTAACATGTATATTACCTACTATTAATATTGAAATTTTACAAGCAAAAATTTGCTTAAGCAATATTGGCCGATAAACGGCATTGCAGCCGATACACTGATATACAGATCGGTATCATTCAGTCCCTATTGATAACGCTAATATATAATACCGATACTACTCAATATACACTAAAAGTTATTATATTATATTAAAATAAGTTTGAATCTAATATAAAGTTTATTTTTAAAATTGTTTGTAAAGATTAGTAATTATTTTAGGTATTTTTGAATATGATTTATTGGATAAAGAAGTAATAAATCCATACTATGAAATGTTGTATTATTTGCTACATTCCGAAAGAATTGTAAGTTGCATTACCGTGGGTATAAATTATATAAAATATCAAATACGAGATTTAAGTAACTTGTGGTTAACAGTGAATGTTACATTATAATAATCGATGATTAAAAACCTCAATTCCATAAACGAATTCACCTACATTAGTGAATAATATTACAGTTTTCAGACAACAAAGTTGTCATGAATGTTACAAGGCTACATAAAAAAAATTTAAAATTTACTGACGTGACTAGAACCTGAAATTCCCAGATTCGCGCTGGTTTAGTTATCAGTTAACTTACAGTGCACTTACGTAGACATTCATTTCCTTCATATACCGAGTGTTCATTAAACCGTCTATAAGACTTTTAACCGGTGATGGATTGGCAATGTGCTATCAAGATAACAAAACATGATCCCAGTGAAAACCTCACGCTTTTCGAGATATTTAAACTTTAAAGAACGCTTGTCCCTAGCCATAAAATTGGGTAAAATTCGAATAATTAGTAATTACTCAAAAATGAGACCCTGTTCACTTAAAATAGCAATATATTTTTATTCCAAAGAATAATTTAGGTTTTTTATACCATTTTGAAATCTGGATGAAATAAGCAAGTTTTTGAGAATATGGGAACAACGAGTTTAAATGCGTTTAAAAAGTCAAAATATCTCGAAAACCGTGATGTTTTACCGGTCATATTTTGCTAGATAGATATTGTAGATTATAGATGCTCGACAACATCATGTTTTGTTATTTTGATAGCACATTGCCAGACCTATTACCGATTAAAGTCTTACAGTCTTATATTTAGAACGCACGTGTAAAAGTAAGATTTTTTGTTTTATAAACTTGTACCATGCATGGCAACATTATTGTCTGAAAACTGTTATTCACTAATGTAAATAAATTTGTTTGTGGAATTGTGCTTTTTAACTTAATACATCTATATAAAATATGTAGAAATTAATTATACATTATTTATTTTAGCAACAATATATAAGCAAGTTGTTTTATAGTCTAACAGAACCAGATGATGTTTCAAGATGGCGCGTAAAGCAAGTTTTGAGACTTTATGAGAAACATAATAATGCACGGCATTTAGCTGCTATACTAACTCTTTTCAAATCATTTCGTCCGGAAAACGTTCCTGAACAAATACCTACAATGAATCTTTCAAATGCTTTTCCAAAACTTCCAAGAGAATTTATTTATACTCTGCAGAAGGCTAACGCAAGAATGCTGAGTACTAAAGCTTCAGAAACTGTCAAAAGTTATAAAATTATTTGGAATGAAACACGGTTTAAAAGAAAGGTTTATAATTTTTACAATTTCAATTAAATAAAGCACAACGTTTTAATTTACATATTTTAATATTTACACTTAAGAACTTTTTCAATAATAATTGTTTCGCACAACATAGACAAAGGCCTTTGTTGTGCGAAACAATTGTTATAAAATAAAGTTCTTAAGTTTTATTAAATTAAAATGTGTAACATTACATTTACATCAAGTAATGGCCGATTCTATTATATATTTATGATTTCTGTCATATATAACGACCTTGAAACTTGAACGTACTATAATAAATAAATTATCCCTGACATCAAACGATCACTGACTGATGTATTATATTGTAACAAAACTGCTATTTGGTAAAAATCTTTTTATTTTCTTTATTCAAATGCAAGGCAACGGTACATTGAACCAACACACTCTTTCATAATTATCGTTTATTACTTTGTTCATTTATGTTTATTCACTATATTATGTCCAGTATCCTTGACCACTATGTCTACTAGGTTCACTATTGGACCACTTACTGTTATTTTCAGTCACTTATTTGACTGTCACTTATTTGTCTGTAACTTATTTATCTTTCATTTATTTATTTAGCACTGTTCGTCGATCTGGTCTCGTTGACTTTCCAGAGTAGAGTCACTTATATTATCTATCGCTGTTATTTATTTCACTGTTTATTTATCTTCACTATTCGCACATCTTATCTCGTCGAATCCCGCAGAGTCGAATTCTCTCTCACAAACCAGCAAATATGCTTGCTGGTCTGTGTCCTCCGGCTTCTTCTTCCGTCGAAGTGGCCTCCTGAGGCCCTTCGTGAAGTTGTCGCAGCACATCCAGCACTCAGCTTCTCGGTATTACCAGCTGAAGGCTCACGTCTGTGCCGTCTTCACTTTCCAGGTATTCGCTCCAAGAAGCCATCTTCCACCGTCAGAGTTACTGGTCTGTGTACACTCTCGCCGACTTCCCCGAGTAGAATCCCCTCGATAATCGATGCACTTGTATTTATAACATTTTCAATTCATTGTCAGCCCAGGGTGGCTGTTTCTCCATTATTCAGAATATTTCCTGCGCTCAAGGCTGCCCGATAAAATATTCTCTAGAATGTTGGTTAACGTCAAACGGTGCGCTAGATCCGTTACAATATTATTACTTCAACTGCGTGAGTAACCTAATGAGATAAGAAACTACTGGGTTTTAATCCCGGCTGGGGCATATATGGCTCGAACTTTTTCTTACTGCCTTTCTTCAAGAAACGGTAATTCCTATACCAGCCATCTTGTTGAGGTTTCCCTCAATGATTTCATATAAATATCGAAATTGTTTCTTATACAAGGCATTACAAGGTCATGACCGATTATCCACCAAACTCCTATGCTTAAAAGTTGCCTACCGTATCCTAATTTCCTACAATTCCCACTCACATAATTCTGTTAACTAAAGGGAAGTTTAACAATGTAGAATATAACGGAAATTAGTGGTAAATGGGAGATAGTAATGGTGCGAGTGGCATCTGTAATGACATAATATCGAGAAGCGCATTATTATCACATTATTTCTTCAGTCAATCGCTGTTATGATGGCTGTACACTCTCGCCGAGACACTCCAAGGCAGGGCGAGTGCAAGAGTGTAAATAGTAGCGCTCGTCTAGTCTCGGGGTGTCTCGGTGTTCCTCGCTTGCTCTCCGTCCCGTGTCGGTTTTTTGCGCCCAAGTCAAAGGGTCTCGCGCGAACTGCGAGTGCGTTACTGTACACTGCAACCGATCTAGCGAGAGTGTACATGGCCGCACTCGAGCACAGACCTCTCGGGCCGAGACGTCTCAGGGGAGACATAGCGAGAGCTCTCGGTCAAGAGTGTACAGCCACCATTATATGTTAGGGATAATTTTCCCACGGTTTTGATAGAAACTTTTTATCTTAACCCGGATGAAAAGTAGGTTTGGGTACCAAGGAATAGTATTCAACAAAATCAGTCGAGCCGTTTTTGAGTGTATATGTATTGAATTTGATATAACATCCTGTAAAGAAGTTTTTACATTTTGTCACATATTACATCTAAACTCTGTTGTTTCAGAACAAAGAAGATAAATTAATCTCAGACTTGAAATATATGCCTGTCACACAAAACAATGTACTAGAGGCGCCTAAACGGACTTTACACTGCTATAAAAAGTATGTAAAATCGTCATTTTTTTTTTTTAATGCATAATATGTATCTATGGATAGCTGATGGTACCATATATAAAGTGACCAAATTCTGAATATCAAAAAGCGGGACAAGGTCTATAAAAACCCAGCGCAGGCAACCGTTGGGTTCCACGCCCAAAAAAGCCTTAAACGCGCTATAAACCCCCAAAAACTCGCTAAAAAACCCCCAAAAACTCGCTAGAAACCCCCAAAAACTCGCTAGAAACCCCCAAAAACACACTAGAAACCCCCAAAACTCGCTAGAAACCCCCAAAAACTCGCTAAAAACCACCAAAAACTTGCTAGAAATCCCTAAAAACTCGCTAGAAACCTCCAAAAACTCGCTAGAAACCCCCAAAAACTTGCGAGTTTTTGGGGGTTTCTAGGCTAGAAACCCCCAAAAACTCGCTAAAAACCCCCAAAAACTCGCTAAAACCCTTAAAAACTCGCTAGAAATCCTTAAAAACTCGCTAAAATCCCCCAAAAATTCGCCTTTAGAGACCCCCCCTCACCAGGTGTCCCCAGGTAGGTCAAGCCAACGCATGTTTACCTGCTCATCTATCCAGTAGATACTTACACAAAATTTCAAGGTGCATCAAACACGTTATGAAACGTGCGTCACTAGCTCTTACATTATAAGGTATACCAAAAATGACTTGAGTAGATCTGCTACAAAGTTGTAAAAATCACCAGGAATAAAAAAATTAACTTTTATGACCTCATACCAAATTTCAGAAATATCAAAAAAACAAAAAATTTCGTAAATTTTGTGTTGTTAATTTTATTGTTTTTGTTATGTCGTTCAAAATAAAATACAAATTATTTAATTTCAATTTTTTATATTTTTGAAATTTGGTATTGGGTTATAAAATTGCATTCTAAACAACTTTTCTTAATGGAATTTTTTTTATATTTTGAAAAATAAAGGTCTGTGAAAGACTGATGTATGTGGTGTAACCAAAAATAATAATGCAAAAATAATATGCTGCGTCCCGATATCAAAATAATTTTAATAATTTTCAAAATCTCAAAACAAAACTACATTTTTTTTACAATATTTTTATATTTATATTTTATTGCATGTTTAAATTTAATTTGTAATTTTTGTATCCGGTATTGGATATTTTACAGGAAAATATATCCGAATGGATCCAATTATAAAAATTATCCAGTACCCAGCTATCCGGTGAGCCCTAATAATTAATCTTAATTAAAATATGTTACTTAATTAATTTTCAGTACTGCAGATTTAGCGCAAAACTTTCATCGATTACATCTACCATGTCATGCCATGTCATTATTGGCTACACAAGCTGGAATGTTAGTTCTTACTTTTGGAGGAAGTAATTTGCAAAGTCGGTTTTCATTCTACCTTTATTCTACTTTACATGAAGGTATGTTATTTTAATTATCTATAAGTATGTTTAAAAAGATTTTTTCTTTATAATAATATAAACAATAGGGTATATTCCAGTGGACAGTGATCAATATAAAACTTTGTTATAATGAAAGTTTATGCTCTAAAATATTTATTAGAATTTTTATTAATTAAGTTTCGTAAACATATTTAAATTAATAAATAAAATCATGATTTTTAATCTATTTGTCACGTGACTTCAAACACCGCGTGACGTCAATTTTGAGTAAAATATTAATGTATCCATAGCAACGGAGCTTAGATTGCTTACATCATGTTTACATAGGTACAAAACGGTATTTGTCAACACTCTGTTTCTGGGTCTTTAAATAATATTTGTAGTTCATATAAACGAACTTTCATAAAATTATGACGTCATATTTGCCTAGAGCGGGCGGGGCTAAAATAAATATTTCAAAAATTATTTTTGAGCTTATTTGAAATCAGAATGATTTAGGTGTCATTTTGTTCATAATTTACTGCACTATTAATATAACAAAAAAAAAATTTTTTTTAGTCATCTACCCTATTACATTTATTTATATCCAAGACATTTTTAGGGTTATATAGCCAAATGGCAAGAATGGAACCCTTATAATTTCGTCCCGTTCGTCTGTCTGTCTGTCAGTCACAGATATACTGACTGACTGATACATGGACTGATAGATCATCATAAATGTAGAGTACTTTCAATCGAGCTCGAGGTTTGAAATTTAGAACATAGATAATGTTAATGATAATTACGAGAATCATTAAAAATCCAACATGGCGGATATGTTTTTCCCGAGTACAGAACCCTGCACTGTACGTGGTCCGACACTCACTTGGCCCTTTTTTTTAAATATACTCATTCTGTCGAATTTCGACGGGGTTAGTCTAGTCATTATTAATTTTTAATTGACTTAAAAAAAAGTGTTTAATTTGTTGTGTTGAATGTAGTTGTACCGAATGTCCATGTGGAACTTTCCACGCATTTCATTGTTTTGCTCTTTGAGTTACAAATTGGAAATTTTGGTGGTTGGATATTCAATAGGGGGACACAATCTGACATAGGAATCGAATCGGAGCACCAACCCTAACTGCCTTTAACACGCTAAACTTTGTTATTTTAAGTAGCACCTTATATTTTTTGACATATTCAGAAAAAGGACCTCCATAGTTAAATGTATTACGTCTTTGTTTATTTTGACGAATCATAACTCGCATGTTTTTTGTTATTTTATTATTTTTTTTTTTTAGTTTTTATAAAAAATGATACTAATGTGAAAGATGAAGAAAAAGAAGATTTATTATTACTGATCGTGGCTTTTGAAAACCATATCCGGCAAGGCCTGCCTTGCGTGACTCGTTTCTTATCGGATTACATGCGCATGTGGGATGGTGAATCATATTTCGATGCTATCATGGATTTGTTCACTTGGATCACGTTCATTTCATATGAAGAATTACATCGATGTTTATTCTACTACTTAAATATTATATTTATCGCTGCGTATCCGAATGAAAAAATAAAAATTATTAAGATGCTGGAGAAGTTAATTGTTAATCTCGTAAGTGTTTGTTTTTATACAGTAAATTTATTAATCTTTTCGAGTGAACTTTGAAAGCACCAAGAAGACACTGAATATTAAGAAGTAAACAAAAAAAATAACGCTTTTTTCTCTATGCACGTTTCGCTAAACATGTTAGCAAAATGAGGAGATGATTAAAACTCATCTCCTGGTGATGCTAACATGGTTAGCGGGTTGGATTTTCGGTTTGTTATTGAAAAAATAATAAATTGAAAATATGAATTGATACTAGGTACAAATAACCCTGGCTGTTGGTGGTCTTAAAAAAATGAAGAAAAATGTTATTAATTTAGTTTCCATATCCATATGGGGGGGGGGGGGCTGATTTTGGCCGAAGCTTCAGTCGGGCGCTAGTTCTAATATAATCTTGATTTATTTATCTAATGTTTTTCTTTTATTGTTTTAAAATTAGTGAGGTGAGTCGATAATCTGACCATAGTCATGACATGGTCATGACCAAAATGACCGTCACGTCACATTGGTTGTGACGGTCATTTTTGCAAAAATGCATCAGATTGGTTGTGACGGTCATTTTGCAAAAATGATTCTATAAATTACCTGTCATTTTCATTACTGACGGTCACATACTTGTTGAAACTGGTAAATACGCGTGTGTTCTGTGTTTTGTAATGATCAATAATTTTAAAATGACCGTCATAATGATCGTGACGCGGTCACGATTTTAAATGACCGTCATTTTACATCACTATTTAAAATGAGTTATCTGAAAATGATACAATGGATCTTCAACTGAATTAAATTAATAAAATTATTGTCAAATTTGTAATATATCCTGTGGAACTTTAAATCAACATTTTTTAAAAATTAACAAAAAATGTCAAAGTTGTTGGTAAAGGTTTACGTGCTCAGATAGTCTAAAATTCACTCTTAGACCACATAATTTAAAAAAAATTTCCAGGTGAAACCCCCCGAATTTTTCTTTTTTTTTTTGGGTATTTCATAATTTCTTACCCCTTCAGCTTCCTGGTGTCTCGCCCCCTCCCCTGGAAAAATTTCTGCGGACGTCTATGATTCATGCGTTTATTACAAACACACCTTAGGTCATCATATTATTATTATAGAGATGAAATGGATATCTGGTCTATTCGGCCTAAATTTACTATCTGGCCGAATACCGGATAGTAATCTTTCAATTACAAAAATATTTTTAATAGTAACTTCAAATAACAACAACACATGGAAGCGATCGTATTCGCAACAAATCAAATAGCCAAGTCAATGTCAATATATAATTCGCTCACTTCATTCATGAACAACGTAGCCCGAATTCAATCGAATCCGCCCTATCAACCTCCATGGGCTCGCTTAGATCTACATGTTACGATATGGCAATGGTAATGTTCGGCCGAATATCCGGCATCTGGCAAAACAGCTTTCCTTTTCATCTCTAATTATTATAAAGATTGTCCTAAATCAAATCTGAACATTATATTACATAACATACTACATAAAATATGTAAATTATTAAAATATGTACAAAAGTTTTCAAAACTAGTTTATTCTATGTATGCAATAATGGTGACAATGACATTAAGCTTGAAAAATTATTAATAACATACGAAACTTTGCTCATAATAATTGGTAGTGTTTCTACAAGTCCACTTTTCCATGATCTACTAACTATTACGCGTCTATAATTTACAATAAATAAACACTAACTATTATTATAGCAAATTAATGAGTGCAACAATGAGGTAATAATAATAATTATTTAAATTCACTTTATGCTTTAGTGATTTCCACGGATACTTTCATGTTTACTTAAATGTAGCTTGAAAATTTACCTAGCCAAGATTGCATTCTATCTTTGTCGCGCTACTCATTTTGTTTATATCTTCCTTGTTCCACTCATTAATTTGCTATGTTCAAATTTGATATCTGCATATTATTAGTTTTGTTTTTTTACAGTTTAATAATACAGTCTGGCGCAAGTTGAACGGCATTCCATATATTTTTCCTGTCCTGGACAACAGTTGGCCTATTGCACAGACACTGTCTGAAATTTGTCAGTATGCTTGCGGACTTTGCGCTAAAGCAATGCGAGAGGATCCTACAAATATAATAATCAGACATGCCTCACTCAGTTTACATGAAACTATAACTGAACTTGAATCTCAGTCGGAATTTCCGTTGTTGACAGTTGCACCGCTTGCACTGACATACAGTTGTTTGTTATCAGTACATACCAACACCATATCGAGATTCTGTGCATTATTATTAAGGTGAGTATTTAAACCAATATTTAACGCGTTCGACAATAGAGGTCATAAGCGTCTATGGTACAATCGATAAACTTGTCGGGTTTTTCAATGGTGGGGGTGTCCATAGTTTTGAAGACACCTCTCGGAGTACACTTTACCGCGCTAGGTTTTTTAACATGGTCTATATTTCCCGTAGAACTGAAACATATGAATACTATTGTTGTCTTTTTGTGTTCACAGCGTATTTTGAATTTTCTTATGACGAATGCGCTGTAAAGATAAAAAAAAGACAAGTGTAGTATCATCTACATTCTATCTCGATTCTATGGGAAATGTAGGCCATGATGAACCTAGCAGAGATAAAATGTACTCCGAGAGATGTTTTCAAAATTGAAGAAACAAATAGATTGTAAAGAGAAAATTGTTTCGGACGTCAACAGTTCATAAAAACTTAGCCTCTACTGAAAATATATCCCCGAAATTTCTCAGCTGTACATAAACTGATATGTTTTCAGATACAAATTATTAGAAGAAAGGTTAAATACGGAGGATAGTGAAACTGAGCCAAAAAAACAAATAATAAATCATTACACACAGGACTATTGGAATTTTCTGTGGAATGGCAACGTGTTGAAGCCAACAGGCAACACTTTAATATTTAGTAAACTGGATGACAATCTTTTAAATGAGCTTGTCACTAGAATTCCAACGTTCTACGATAGTTTTACCGTTCATAATCATATTGCATTTCAGCCTTACATACTTAGTACTGCTAAACATACAGATATAACAGACACAGTTGTGACACGGATAGTTCAAAATTGTGCTAGACCTATTAGCAATTTTGTAGGAACTTTTAATATGACGTAACAACAGGGCGGCCACAGACCTAAAAATACCAGATAATAGGGGCGTCCCTTATTTTTTATAGCAAAATAGATGATATACCAATCCTGGAATACTAACGTTGTATGTTCACCGAACTCGTATTTTGTAATTTAAAATCAATAATAATAACACTTGAAACGTGACGTAATTTGATGAACAAACGTACGCTTAGTTCGCACGTTTTTCATTGGTACATGTTTCCTGTGGGTAAGTTCGGTTTTACGCTCGATTGATCGAGCCAAGCGAACAGATTTTTGGTCACGTGACAACCGAGCAAATTGAGCCATCTAAAAAATTCCGAACGTAATCTAGCAGATTTTTCCAAACGTCAGAATAAAATGGCGCCAATAATTTAAATTCTTATTACTAAAGCTGAAATATATTCTTTATTGGTCCTCATTTTGATTTAATTCAACATTGTTATAATAATAAATCATGAATCACAATTTTTTTCGTTTTATTACTTTATTTTAAAATTAATAGTAGTACTGGTTGTTGAGTTTTTCGACCCATAGATATAATAAATATTTTATTTAATCATTCTGTGCGATATAGACTTATTGATTATTACTATTCTTTGAATAAATATTATTCGTGTGTTTTTACCTATTGAAAAATTACCTCGTATAAATAAACTTCGAAATTTATCCATTCTCACAAGTATTTCCGCTCATTTTTAAAATTAATGCTCTGAAGATGGTTGAATCTGCTTGCTCGCTCGCTTTCGACCGCGCTCGATCTGCTCCAGATCTTAAAACCGAACGCAGGATAGAGATCTTTCAGAGCATATAAATGTTAAATTCAAACGTATTAGAGCACGCCGATCAATCTGAGCGTAAAACCGAACTTACCCTGTGATGACTTCATAGGGTAAGTTCGGTTTTGAGCTCAGATCGATCTGAGTGCTCCAATGCATTCGTATTTAACATTTATATGCTCTGAAAGATCTCTATCCTGCGTTCGGATTTAAAATCTGGAGGAGATCGAGCACGCTCTATGAGCTCCGAGGAAAGCGAGCGAGCAAGCAGATTTAACCAACTTCAGAGCATTCATTTTAAAAATGAGCGGAAACACTGCGGAAAATCTGCTAGATTACGTTCGGAATTGTTTAGATGGCTCGATTTGCTCGCTTGTCACGTGACCAAAAATCTGTTCACTCGACTCGATCTATCAAGTGCAAAACCGAACTTACCCATAATATCGCTATTGGCTGGACTTCAAATTAGATTACATCACAACATATGCCAAAAGTTATTGTTTGAATTAAGTATGTAATTTAAATATATAAAGAAATAATTTCCTTAAATTTGTTATTTTTTTTATTGTGGTTTAATATAAAAAATATAAAAAGCATTGTACTTGATTGTATTTGATTCCACGCGTGTCATCCCTATTTTAGTGTAAGAGATCATATTGCGAATATGAATAATTAGTGTCCGACCAAAACAAGGTTTTACAATCGAAACCGATTTTCGGCTTCTGCCATAGTTTCAGCCAAAATCGAAACTTTTGTTTAGGGTAATTTGTAATCGCACCTCCGTTTTAGACGTCTTTTTTCGAAATTTTTTTTACATAGTTGAATAATTTTTTATTTCACTTGCTGAATAAATCACAGAAACAGATAACTACTGCGAAAGTATGGTCTTAATCAGTCTTTAGAGCAAACTTTTATTCAAATTCATATGTTTATTTGTCAGTCAGTTTTGGTCAAATCTTGCAAATCAGTTTTGAACCACTTCCACGTATCCGATCGATTTGAAATTTTGTACACATACAGTGAGCATCTAGTGTAGAGTGAATTAAATAGGGTCGTCCCACCTTTTTTTTTAGATTTGGAATCTATGTTACAAATAGATGATTAAACAATTTTTTGAGATTTTTTCGGAAGCTTTTTCTATAAGAAAAAATACCGAAAAATGTACCTATTTTTCAATGTAATTTTAAACATACATTGAGCCAATTTCCTGAGAGTAGTTCCTTCAATTATCCACGAGAGGCAGCACTTGTGGACGTGGTAGGTACAAACATTATTTATTCCCCATAGTGTCGTGTCATTTTAGTGGTAAAACTTAATTATTTAATTAATTTCGTAGTAATAATAATTTAATAATTAAGTTATACCACTAAAATGACACGACACTAATGGGGAATAAATAATGTTTGTACCTACCACGTCCACAAGTGCTGCCTCTCGTGGATAATTGAAAGAACTACTCTCAGGAAAATGGTTCATTCAACCGCTACGAAAATTACGTCAATCACACGCCTTCTATGATTTGCTGCTGTAGTTAAATCGGCATTGAGATAGAGAGAATATAGTACACTGATTTGTTTATGTACACTGAAATAAAATAATGTTGGAAAGCGAGTAAAGACAGAAATAGTTTTTGAAGCAAAGCTTTTTTTTTTGATGTTACGCGCTTCGCAGATGGGGAGTAATCTAATGCCTCCTCCACACAATTGGTCATGATGGACGATCACAAAATGGGCCATGATTGTCACCATCATTGCGCATCTGTCCACACAATCGTGCCATTTGTGAATTGTCATCTGTCCGACATGAATATCGAAACAAATATGAACTGAGTGATCGACGAACATGTGGAAACGCGCGCAATCATGGCCGAAAAATCCATACAGAGGCGATCACGCTCCATCATCGGCGATCATGGACAATTACAGGCGATTATGCCCTCCACACATTCGTGATGACCTGTAATCGCCCATCATGGCCAATTGTGTGGAGGCACCATGAAAAAAAACATTACCATTAACACTGCGCGTGCGCAATGTTTCCATGACGTCATTTTTAATCGAGGTACAAAGATCGTGTTTAAATTATTAAATATACCTATTTATTTTGACGTAGCTATAGTTATTTGAAACGTCAAAAAATTGATTTTTAAAGTGATAAAATCGATAATAAAACGAATTTTTCCAAGGATGAGACCTAGCTAAATCGTTTATAGCTTTGATAAATTCGATTTTATATACAATGAAAGATTTGCTTCTGTCGGGTGTCTTTTTTGAGAGACTTGGGCCAGGGCCCCTACCCACTAAAAACCCCCTCCATCGCACCCGTATCTACACAGGAATCGCCTTTCAGCATACCATCAGGTTGACGACTTGGTTAGTGAATCGCCGGAAGAAATACATTTCTACATTTAGTGGCTACTGATCGCCTGTTCTCCTCCATTTCTTATCCTTCTCCTTATTACGCATTGTTTTCACCAGTCCCCTTACTATCTCCTAGGACCTAGAAGACTGTTCCCCAGTTGGTCATAACCGATATTAGATTGCGACTGCGTACTACCAATTCCTATCCCAGTTTAGTGAAAGTGTCCCTTCTTTCTACCTCCCACCTTAAGCAATGAAAAAGAAAAGGGTGCTGCATCATCTACTTCGCAATATAACACACATCGCTATCTATTTTCCGCGTTACGGTGATACACGCCTACTATTTATATTGGGAATTAGTTCCTTGGCCCATTGTGCAACCAACTCATTATCTTCCCACTCTTTTTGCCATGCATGGAATGATGTCCTCTCTAATCTGATTTCTCATCGACTTTTGATTGCCTTCTCCGTCATGTACCAAGATATAGTTAATACACTGAAATAGAATAATGCTGGAATGTGCTCTGACGCGTTGCTAGCGAGCCGAGACAGACAGATCTAAGTGGGTTGTGACGTAAGCAGGTTTTTATTTACGGACTATAATGAGTCCTTCACATCAATTTTACATTATAACTATTTGGTAGTAAATACTTGTGGAGTTACACTGGTTATAAGTATAAATGTATTTAATATCATCTTTAATAGTAGCGTAAAAGTCAACAGTAAAATTTGTATCTTCGTAAATACTTACTGCATTGAAATGAAATAAATGTGTGTGGCAATGAATTCTAATAGGAAGCAGTTATATATTAATTATTTTTACTTCCCACCTCTACTATGGTAGGGAAGTAATGGATTTAGTCCGAAAAAAATATTTCGAGATTTTAACAGATCTTCCCGTTTTGAGACCCTAGCAATCGTTTAAGATCATTTTCTGACTGATGTCTGTATGTGTGTATGTGGTCAATTTTTCGCCTTCGATATCTTAAGAACGGAACAACATACGGCCATGCCGATTGTTCTATTGTGTTTATCAGCCTTTAACTTAGATCTGATTAGATTTTGAGTCAAATCGGTTCAGTGGATCCTGAGATATTACTAAAAACGTTCTCAATGTCACGTATTAACATAGGTAAAAAAAAATATAAATGAATTCTAGATGTTATAATATGAAAAAAAATGTAAATACTTTTTTTCTCTAAAATGTAGTTTTCGAGAAAAAAAATATTTTACTAAAAAAAATAAAAATTGTACGTAAATCAAGGTAACCATGATTTTTGCTATATTAAGCTAGCCATCAGTAGATCACTGAACAAAAAAGAGGGCCATGCTTTTTTTCAAAGAATAAAAAAAGAGTGTTTATTTTTTGCAAATATTTACTAGGTGGGAAGTATAGGACTGTTCATCAGTCGAATTTTTTATAGTATATAATAATAAAATAAGCAAATAAATGATAATATTTTGTCTTTATTTCAATGTACACATTATACACTAGGGAATTTTCATGATTTTTGTAACTCTTCAATAGAAATTAGAAACTTAAAGCTAAACTATTAACAAGAGTTCTTCCATTTTTGAAAAATTAGAAAAAAAATTTTCAGCCGCCAAAACGTTGATGACAGATGTGTGACGTCAGTGTTTTTATATGAAGGCTTCTTTTTCTCTGCCATAGTTAAAATAACGAAACATAAAACGACTATCAAACTTGAAATACCAATGAACAGTTAAATATACAACATAAATAACTATTAATACTAGTGATGTGCCGGATCGTTAAAAATGTATATCCGCGGATACGGATCTGAATACGGATATTTGGTCTCAAGATCCACGGATACGGATCTTAACTTTCTTAGAGTACGCGGCGGTAAATACTAAATATTGCACATCGACCTTTGGAAAGAGACTATCTGTTATGGGAAAAAGTTATTGACCACGATATTAAAAAATAAAAAATAATCTGAATGGAATTTAACTGTTTTTCATTATTACCTAATTACCTATATATATAAAATTTTATCTATGAATTGAAAATTGATAAGGTAAAAGATCCGTAAAAGACCCGCCAAAAAACTAACGGATACGGATCTTTCTTTTCCCTCGGATATCCGCGGATACGGATCGGATACGGATATCCGGCACATCACTAATTAAAACGCCTTTATCAATACTGTAGTCTAGTTGCTGAGCACGTAATTAAAAAAAAAAAAAAAAAATACTGTAGTCAAGTTTCAAAAAAGAGTCATGCAATTATTCTTCACTATTTATAAAAGCGGCAGTTTTTATGCATGGGACGCGTTTGCTAACATTGTTTCATTGCTTTTCCGTTCCATTAACCTGTTACAAACTATCATGCCATGACTCGCTATTTTAAATTTTGGAACTTGGGTATAGACTACCGATTTTGTTTAGATAATGCCATAACCTCAATTTGCAGTGACGTCACACAAATGTAAGCAACTTTTTTTTTGTGAATGGTCGTCCCACATGTCACAATTATTAATTTTGAACAATGAACATTATTCCTCATTCGTAATCAAATAATGTAGACCAATTTGTTCATTCTTTTGTCCTTTCTCTAACTGAGCGAAAATTAAAAAAAAACTCGGGTCGCAGTGCCAAACCCTGCCGACAATATAGTGTATTTGCTAATACAGGCCTTGTGGCTTTAATACGTAAACTTAGTTTGTTTTTGGAGAAAATAAAAAATTTAACCCCTTAATACATCCCTTAAAATAATATTTTTTTTCTTAATTTCATATTATTATCAATGCAACCTCTATACCAAATTAAATACACCCTTCAGTAAGTAAATCACTATCCGCAAACTAGTGTTTTCATAAAATTTGTAAGTCCGGTCCTGTCGGGCCGATTTTATTAACATTTTAGCAGCAGATTTTGATCTTTACTGAAAGGTTAAATTTCAATTTTGAAACAATTCTGAAATTTTTTTCGGTATTTTCGGGCCCAAAAACTTTTTTCAACCCCTAAAAACTACCCTTAAAATAGTCCGATTGGGCCCATTTTAAATAGGTTCCGTGCGGTGATAGATTCCAACGTGTGTACCAAATTTCGTTCAAATCAATTAAGTCTTTCGAGAGTTATGCCGCGAACACATATATATATATATATATATATATAATATATATATACATATATATATAAACATTTCCAAAAATGGTGCCAAATTGTTCAGGAGGCTATGAAACGTCGAGAAATTTTGGTCCGACCCCTAGGTCCCGCCATCCGACCGACGCCAATAGTGTATGTGCCATATGGCAAATACACTAAAAAAATTATACATTTTAAACCGCCATGATGACGCAGAGGATCGTTGCCACTTGCGCATTGTAACTACTTTTTTTTTTTTACTTATTAATTAAAAAATAATTTTAAACTAAGAAACCCAACGTGTAATGTTCAAATATCTGTGTCAAGTTGTTAAATTTTTCAACGCAAATCGTTTGTTCCGAACGCCTACAAAATTTCAGCGTTTGTTCCGAAAAAATAAAAAAGTTATTAGCAAAAATAAGTGACCAGCCAATAGTATATGCACACTGCTGATCATACGTTTGTCGTTTTACTTTTGGCCAGTAGTGTACATATACTAGTTGTTGGTCATCTATTTTGGCTAAGAACTTTTTTATTTTTTCGGAACAAACGCTGAAATTTTGGAGGACGTCCGGAACAAACGATTGGCATAATCAAAATTCACAAAATGTTGTTATTAAGAAGTGGTCCATACAACTTGACGTCAAGTTGGCTGGCCACCTATTATTGCTAATAACTTTTTTATTTTTTCGGAACAAACGCTAACATTTTGTAGGCGTCCGGAACAAACGTAGTATAAACGATTTGCGTTGAAAAATTTGACAAAATGTAAGTTGGTCCGTACAACTTGACACACACCAGATCTGGTTACTTTAGTTACTGACTACTGTTGTGTTGTACCTACTGAGGAGTGAGTCAAAAATAATACAATTTGTCATTTAAAAAATCGGATATAATTTCTTTATACCATTTTATAAAATCTGTTACTTATCTGATTTCGCTTTGACCAACCATTTATCACAGATTGTTTACATAAATTAATGATAAATGTCTCTTTAAAAAGAAATACAAAAATTTAATAATTTTTTTAACTCAAATACCTAATTGGGATAGCTTTTAATATGAGAGGGCGGGATCAATGGTGATTGAATTGGGCATCTTGTTAAAATTACATTGGAAATTACACTTTTGAAAATGTTTTTATTGCACAATTAGCGTCTAAAAAATGTGCTTTATAGTTTATTTTTTTTGTGTAAATTCTACGCATTAAAAGAAAAAAAAAAAAATGTGGGACAAAATTTTCTGAGTTTCTGATACTGAATTTCACAATTTTTTTTTCATTTTTAACCTGAATCGTTACTAAAATCATGCAAATGCCCTACTCAAAAATAATAAAATTAACAATCTTAAAACATTTCTTTGAGAAAATTGTTTATAAAATTACGAGCGCTATCGAAGCTTAAAACAATTAACTCTACTTCAATTAATTTTTTTATATAAACTTTGTGATTCTTCTTCTTCTTTTTTAAGTACCTAGCTCCATCTATCATTTTTTTAATTATATAATGTAACCATAATATGTTGGTATATGGTTTGAATGATTCCCAATTGTTCCTAAAAAAAAAGCATTTTAATAAAATTTTCTGTAGTTAATAAAAACTGAATAGTGGTGTTAAGCGGATCACAAAGCTATTGAAAAACAGGCCAGAAATGTAGTGGTGGCTGCTTTCTTCACGTCTCTTTCTACTCAAACAAATTGGATTGATGTAAATCAAATCTGTGTTTCGTAAGTTATAAGCGCACTAACAGACAGAGACGTAGCATTTTATAATATTTACAGATTTCAAATTATGTATAAAGCTACAAACAAAACAGTACCTGTTATGTTGTTTCATTGATCTGTACACATCAAATTGGTGGTCTCCCTCAGACTGAAATAGATCATCTTCTTTGGCCAGATCAAAAAAGAGACACGCTCCGTCATATGTTATTCTCGACAATGTAAAATCAATAATTGTTGCTTTGACCCCATTCGTTGGTACTTTAAGTTCTTCGTTGTTTAACCAAAACGAAATTTCACGGTCATCAGTCGGTGTTATCATCAAGTTTCCCCAGTGAAGGTCGCGATGTTCAAACTGATATGCTGCTTCAGCAACGGCAAGCGCATAAGTGGTCTAAGAAAGCAAAAACCGAATTGTCAAATTGTCTGGCAGGGTTTTCCAGTCCTATGCCCTGAAAGTGTCAGTTTCACGAATACCCTAAACTGATAACAAACAGAGCTGGCCCAAGTAGAATGAAAATGTATTTGAAGTACCAAGTACTTTGGCATTTCACCCAAGTGAGTCCAAGTACATGTACTGAGTACAAGTACTTGGATTTTACAAGTACTTTATACAAGTACATCGTACATAATATAATACAGCCAGTATTCAGTACTTCACTCAGCCTCAGCAAACCAAATTTGTGGTGCATTGGCGTTTTTCTGACGGGTGAAAAAGGGGTGGTTGGGGGGGGTCCCCAAAAAACGTTCGCAGGGGGAGAGTATGTATGAACGTGTGTCCATTCTTGAGAATTTTACCAAAACAAATATTTAAAACACCTTTATTCACAAACTCGGACAACCCTCAAACTCGGATGGTGCACGGTCCCATATGTGTCCAGACTCCAGGTTTGCGAAGCTGTACTGTAGTAGGTATGTACAGTCGCGGACTCAAGGGAGTTGGGGTGTAATGTCGACTACGATGAGAAATTTACCAAAAAAATCCATGATGCAATTTGATTAGTAATAACTTCTTTAGCTTTCTAAATAATGAAGTAATTCTTTCAAAAATTTGTTTTTTAAAAAAGTTAAAAATTAAGTAGTGAAGATTCTTTACGAAAAATGTTTGTAAATTTGTATGAGAATGTTACTAATTGTTAGTTTCATTTCACACTGAAAGAATTTAGAAGCCTGAAGAAGTTGTTGTTATTATTAATAACGAAACGTAGCGGAATAAATAATTTTTTGGTGTTTTATTGCACTCCACATACCCAATAATAATAATAATTGAACAAATCATGGAGAATAGATGTGTTTGGTAACAAGGTGTAGTGTAGTGTAGATAATTTTTCACTGAAAAGTGTAAACAAGTTCACCAAAAGTGTAAACTAAATGTACGCTTGTAACAAACGGGCTAGTATACATTCCGAGTAGATTGTACATGCGCATTACAAAATAAATAAATAAATAACAGATTGACCGAGTTCATTATTTCTAGTTTTTACAGTTTTTTTGGTCGTAAAAATATTAAACTCACTGCCATATTTATCTTGTACCATTACATTTTGAAGCTCATTCATTTTTAAGAGACAAAAAATGTAAAAAACAGAGTACCAAAAAAGTATCAAATCTGTCAAAGCGATTGCCAATTCAGACATATATCACGTGACCTACACTACACTACACTATGTGCACCTGCTCAAGAGCCGGGACTAATAGTTGTTACACTTTTAGTCCCACACTGAAATAACAAACAGGTCATTTGTTTTACACTTTTGTATAACAAACGTAATAGTGTCAAAAGTGTTTACACTTTTTACACTACACCGGACACCTTGATACCAAACGCACCTAATATTTATTTTATAATTGCTTTTCGTTTCCATACTTACATATGGATTCACACGTAAAAATTAACAAAAGCATTGCTTATTTCTTTTTGACAGATAAAATACTTTCGGAGGCTGCCGTAGCCCAGCCCACCACTGGTGCCGCAGTTGAAGGTCACCAGGTTTCATTTTAACATCACATTAAACTTATAAATAAAGTTCAACTTTGACGGTTTTGGTCGCCAAAATAGG
Source organism: Mongoloraphidia duomilia (assembly GCA_039654895.1). Classification (NCBI taxonomy): domain Eukaryota; kingdom Metazoa; phylum Arthropoda; class Insecta; order Raphidioptera; family Raphidiidae; genus Mongoloraphidia; species Mongoloraphidia duomilia. The sequence continues at coordinate 52,230,848 of CM077516.1, forward strand.
TCGCGTGCTCCCAGACTATAAAGCAAACGTATCGATCGCTAGATCAAGCGAAAGTGCGATTCAGTCTACATAGTTGCCAAACGAGACATTTTGAGTAGTTGAGTAATCGTATAATCGCGATGCAGTTGTTAAATCGCGCGTTTTCGATACAAAATAAATTCAAGATGGCATATTGTTGGATGTTGCCAAACGTGTTTTGTGATGTAGTCAGTTTTTCGATCCAATAAACGAAAGTGGCAGGCACAATAACAATATTTTATCGTTTTCATTGACTAATAATAACTACAAACTGTAGAAAAACGTCTGATGCAATAGATGAGTGAACATCTAGTCATGAAAAAACAAAACATGCACTGGATATCACACACCTACTGAAACAGATATACAACATAGAGTCGATTCAACTGCTGTGGACACTGCAAAACAAAACAACATGCAAACGAAAAACATTTTTTTCTGCTGCACTCTTAATCTGAAAATCTTAAAACATGCGACATTTAGGATCACTTTCTGATGGCATGCGTTATATAATATTGTATAGCTATAGAGCTTCAAACTGGGTATCCATATTTTCGGGATTAAAGATGATAGTCCCGATCTCAGGATCAAGGTTAATATTAAATCTGGGTATTAGATAAACACAAAAATAGCATACCTGCATAAAAATTGAGTATGCCTGTTCAGCACTGTCGAAAACGTACGCTTCGAGATCTCGACCAGCATGCGCCAGTTCAAGAACTATGTACTGCTGATTCGCTGGAAAAAAATCAGGCCGATCGTTTTCTGAGCCTGACTGTTCATCGTATAAATCCCACAATTCAAGCAGACGTTGTGGATACTTTCCTTTAACGCATTGAACAGCTTGGACCTCTGCAAAGCAGCTTGTACCGTTGCATTTGTTTAGCCGTAAGTTGCTTAGCTCCCTAAAACAAAACGGAAGTGAGAACTCATGAATGTTAAACTTAGGGTAGACAAATTTATTTGTATTTAAACTATTGCTTGTCTAACACCAGCTATGCGGGCGAGTTGGGTATACGCAGTAGATGTTGACTGATAGCATCCACAAAGCGTCAGTAATCACTATGTTTTGAGTATACACAGTCCGTGAAAAAATAACAATCGCGCATAAATCTAGTGAATAAGTTTCTAACGTACAAAGCATTCTATTCTGTACGCACATAGATGTTTGACATGCTGTATGTATTTTTCTAAAAAATTTGGTGTGGTCTCCAAACCAAAATATTTTTTAAATCGATAATACAAAAAAGACAACTTACTGAGTTATAATAATTTCAACCACAATTTCGGAGTACTTTTTCTGATAATCTCCGTTTATTTTGAGATCTCCTTCTATTGGTATCACTTTCATAACTGTTGCACGGCCATCGTTGGCTTTGAAAAGAAACACCTCCCCATAAACACCTTCTCCAATTTTGAGACATTTTTGTAAAAGACTGAAAAAAAAAATCACCATAGTAGTTTTTTTTTTATTATAATTACATACAAAATTACAAATAATCAAAATTATAATTTTTCGAGATCAAAGAAATTACAACAATTCAATTCGATCTTTGACCATATATCTATGGACTTGCAACGCTAACTTCATTCTTGATCCCATTTCAATTTGGTCTTTAATTTATAATAAACATTACACTTCTTTAAAGTACCCATATTCGTTACATGTGCCTATTTTATTAACACAGTTCTTTTATATTCCCAAAAATAAATATTATGAAGTGCATATAGGGAATGCACTGAAGATTATTGGAAATTGTATCGATTTAACCGCGAGAACGTTTAGTGGCTTGCTAAATATTTTTTAACAAACTTTAAAAAAAAGAGGTTATCAATTCAACATGATGTTTGTATGTAGTTATATTATGCTCAGAGAAATCTCTTTATTTTTTTCTTGTAACTTATATAAACATTTTTTATTAACAAACTAGTGTCCGGAAATACTGCATCAAACTTTATAAAAATTGTTCGAAGTTACGACCACCATTATCGATACACAAGTTATAACGATGTGTAATCGACTGCCGAATTCTTCGAAATAACTGCGAACGTTCACGAATATTTCCGGACACTAGTTTATTAATAAAAAATAAAATTAAGAAAAATCGCAGGATAGTGGACAAAATATTTAATTTATTAAATTAAATGTACATTTAATTTAATAAATCAAATATTTTGTCCACTATCCTGCGATTTTTCTTAATTTTATTATAATCACGATGGACACGATTTCTAATATAAATTAATAAAAAATGTTTATTTAAGATTTAAAAATAATAAATTCTAGACTTAATTTTCAGGTAATGGGGAGGCAATGTGCTTTTCCAGGGTGTGAAATCGGCACTTTTCATGATCGAAAGAATCGACGTGATTCTAACAAAAAAAGTCTGTCCTTATATAAGGTCCCAAAGGTACGATTTTCTGAATTAAATATACAACATCGCCGTAAATAACAATTTCTTAATTATTAATTTTTTTGCAGGACAAACAAAAATTCAAGAAAGGGAAAGCCGTTGTAAAAAACCTCAAAGATTGTATTTGCGAACTATGAGTGTACGGCGCGTGTGCAACTCAGCTGTCAGTCAGTGTTATGGTTTGCTTTGAGCTGCAAGATTGTCGGTTACATAGTGTTTTGATTTCTATTGTTGTAGATGTAGAATATTATTACAACATTACCTAAATTCAATATGAATTGGAAAACTTTCAAAAATCCCGTTTAGATGGTAAAAAAATTTGGTTTAAAATATTGAAAACTTTAATTCTAGAGTTATAGACAAGTGTGTGAGTTACAAGAATTGAGTTTTTAAATGAATTTTTTTTTACTTAAATGGAAGGACCACATACAAGTTTTATAGCAAAACTGTTTTTATTTAATTTTTTTGCTTACCAATTAAAAAGTTATATTTAAATAAAAATTAATTTTTAAACTCAGTTCCGATAACGCGCCGAAAGAATCCGAACGCGTGTGACGTCATTATGTTATCTATGGTCTTTGTATCCATGGTTACCAAGTTAAAAATTTATTATTTTTGATAGTATGTGTAATACATATACACAAATACTAACAAATGCAGACGCATTTTAACATAACGACGTCACAAACATTCCTGGCGCGTTTAGAAGTCACGTGATATTTTTTAAATTTTTATACATTTTAATTAATTTTTAGTAATTTATCTATAGCTTTAAAAAAAATTTTCTTTTCAATTTTCAATATTATTTATGTTAAATTATTAGAAAAAATGAAAAAATTAATATTTTTTTTTAAACTTAAATACCTAATTGCCGCATGGACTTTTTTCCGCCATTGAAAAAATTAATGTATGTAATTTCAGTCATATTTGATACGTACTCATTTAATAATTTTTAACATAATTAATGTCCGCTGAGCTTACGGACAGTAAAATCATAAAAATTAAAAACATTATGTGCAAGCGTAAGATAGTCGCTCCGATGAAGCGCGCTTTTCCGCTTTCTAAAAGCAGTATATAATCTTGGGAAACATTATTTTCTTTTAATTTTTCTACAGCTCCTACTTCTAAAAGGCCACGAGTCACCACTGCTTTCCCACGTTACGAATTCACTAAAAAAGAGTGCCCACTTTTCTCCAGAACAAATTTTCCTGACTTTTCCCGGTTTTCTAGGTGATTTTATTGTTTTTTTCCCCAGACTTTTCATACGTAACTAACATAAAGAAATAAACAATTTATGTTTACGTTTTGGAGAAATTTCCGACCGGCTTAACTACGCAAAAATTTTGTATGTCACCAGGTACCAAAGTTAAGTTGGTCGACCAAAATTTGTTCAATGTGGGCACAGAACACTCTGTGCGTGACTCCGATTTTCACTTGACCGTTTTTTTTCACAAAAATCCCTAACTTCCACCAAAACTCCCTGACATTTCCCTGACCGAAACTCCTAATTTCGCGCCGGTTGAGTTCTCAATTACTCATATTCAAAACCACATACCCGAAGTTATACTATGTAATATTTTCTATTTATTTATTTGGATAAATGTTATAATAATTCGTCCCGACGATATAAATTCTATGACTCAGTGACGATATTATTATTGGATTTACATTTAATAAGTAAAGGTTCTAGTCTTAACATTGTTGATCAGAATGAGATCTTGCATGCAGTGGGAAAAAATGTTACATTTGCTATACATATAATATGGGAAACTAATGATTGTCAAGCTATGGCCACTGTTGAGTAATTGAGAACTCAACCAGTGCGAAACTGGGAGTTCCGGATTTGAATCCCGACGGTCGCTTGTGTATAAAATAAATTTTTCCTGTGTAACATTGCCATGTTACATCTATTTGTATAGTAATTCACTAATTACTTTTATGAATTCGTAATGTGGGAAAGGGTAACTATTTATTATTCATGTCTTATCATTTCTTTTAAATCATGACTTAAAAAAAAAAATAAAGATGTACACTTAAGAAAGTGACTCCTTTATTTTCCTTTTCGACAGACACCTCCCTCGCGAGGATAAAATATGATCAGCCATGCATGTCCGCTCAAGGGATACTTCATACATAACATACATATGTGCGAGATTACCTCAGGGACTATAATAATCTGAACCAATTCGGAACGTTTTTCACTGTTAATTTAAATGTTTAAAAACTTACTCCTCCTGTAGAATAGGCTATACAGGGTATTTGATTCCAATCAACATTTTTTAATTAAATTTTTCCGTTTAAGTTTTTACATTGAATTCAAGTTATATCAAATAGGCTCATAAAAACCAAAGCATGTAAAGTCAATATGCTGTATCAAATAAAACGCACTGTATAATTTAATAATTACTTAAGATAAAAAAACGAAACTTGGGATACTTGCTAGGTAGTTCGCACAGACTAACTACTTAAATATTATGAATTTTTAACAATATTACATATATATATATATTGATTCGAAAATCGTTTTTTGTCGGTTAAAAAGGGGATGAGCACTGAGTGAAAATGTAAATCAAGTATTGACGCGATCATCTCAAGAACCATTGGGCCGAATTGGATTAAACTTTTACCATTTTATCGGCGTATGAGGAAGAACCTTAGGCTAGTTGCATTATTCAGCTAAATGCAAGGACATTAAATAGTGTGAAATGGCAAATAATAGTCCAGTTAGGATTGCTCGAAGAGTCCATAGAATTTGTTCTAAGACTTGCTAACAAATACACCTAATGTACGACGTGCTAAAAATCCTCAAATAGTACTTACCTATCAGGATAAACTTGTAAAAAATCTTCTGGTCGCGTTTGTTTGCAACGATCTAATACAATGTCTTCCGCTGTGACAGTTGGCTTTAATGATAGGTTTGTAAAATCCGATTCGAGATCAGACTCACAGCCAGTTGATAAACCATCGATTTGTTGAGGTACATAACCTGTAGTTAAGAGTGTAGTTAGCGATGTAAAACACATAAAATTATCTTTATATTCTCCTGAAAACGTAGAAAGCATTCACTCTATTTTTAGAAGTAATAAAATACTAGGCAGTTATTTTTAGTTAACAGTTAAATTATTACAAACTTAACAAAATAGTCAATAAAATATATCTTTATCACAATAATATCGCGTCTTAATCAACGAAGTTTTTAAAGAATTTTTTTGCAGTAAAACAATGGCGTTTCCTTTATGATGGTTAAAGGAAATTAGTCAGCGTCACGCAACGTCATATACGTCAGAAGTAGAACAAAGGTCACAAAAACCATTGACACATCAGACAGTATTTACCCTCCTTGAATCCACTGATCTCTATACTAAAAACCATGTACATAAGAAATCTGTACTGCTGATAGATCAAAAATCGTGAAGCCAACATACGTGCGGGTATATATTTCTGTCTTTTTTATGGGAACCCAGCTGGCAGGTTCCTGATTGGCTACTTCCATAGACAAAGACAGAATTTTTAAAAGAGAGAAGGTATACTATTGACCACTGGGGCACTGATGTTTTACGTCAATGGCATCCATGACATATTTCTTTGTCTTTATATATTACGTTACAAGTGGTGTTTATACTTCAGTTCACGGAATACTTCAGTTGATAGTGATATTATTATGCCCAAAAAGATCCGGAACCTGTGTTTACTTCTTATATCACTATGAATTTCAAGGAATATGAGTAAAAAACTGTTCTTAACAAAATTAAACTAGGTTACGTTATAATGACAACAGCTGTCAAGCGTTTTGTTTACATTTTGTTCAGATGGAACGTCCGTACATCGACCAATGACATCATCGGAATAAATGCGGAATAACTTCGTCAAAAGAGACACAGATATATTTTTGCTCTCTTTGTGGACTTCACTCACCGCACATTGAGTAAATGGACAATCCGCGGTATATAATTAAAGTATATGCTAAAAACCAAGGTTAGTTGAATACTTGGGGTAAAAATATAACTATAGGGATTATAATTATTTAAAAGTGAAGCCAGTCGCCGTTGTAACTCTGCCCTCATTTTTATGTGAGAGAAGAAGAGAATAATATTCCCAATCCGCCATATTTACTCGGCTCTATTTTTAAAGAAGAATTTAATTCCTCTCACTTTTAGGATTTGTGATATATGAACATTTTATCAAAAATTTCTACATTCACTTTTGACCCTCTTATAGGGTTCGAATTTCGAAAATCCATTCTTAGTGGGTGCTTATGTCACAAAAGGAACCTCTCGCCCAAATTTCAAGTTTATAGCTTCAGCGGTTTGACCTAGGTGTTGATGAATCAGTCAGTCAGCTTTTTATATTATATAGATATTAGTAAACATTATGATATAAATATTTTTTTTCCCTACCCACTACAAAATAACCTTTAATGAGTCATTTAACAGGCAGGTGTGCGGAAAGTGTTTTACTTATCGTACTAGGGCGGTAAGTAAACGGTTGCCATAGCACTTCTGTTTATTCGCTCTATAGGTACGCCTGCGTGCGCCTGCCATTACTTACTCACGAACTTCACGGCATACTGTAGAAGTAAAGATGTCAACGCAAATGCACACTCAACATTTCTTGAAAATGAAGTGAAAAGTAGGTATTTTGGCAAAAAATATTATATACAGGGTGAGTTCGACCACCCGTATCAGTCGTTTTTTTCGAAAACGGTTAGTCGTAGAGAGTTGTGTCAAAAATTTGTATTATAAAAGTCCTAATAAAGAATCGAATGATGATAATTTTTTTTTTCGGGAAGGTCGGCTTCCCTATTAGTTTTCTCCAGAATGTCCAGAACTCCGGAATTATAAATGTAACGATAGGTTGAAAGTGGTATTGTTGAAAAGATCTTTAAAAAATAAGCAAGTTTTGTAGGAAAATTTTTTTTATTACTGCCACCCCTGCAAATTTCTATAAGTATAAATATAAATTATTATATGTTCAAAACTCCGGAATTTTAGAAAGCACGATAGGTTGAAAGTGGTGCTGTTGAAAAGCTCTTTAAAAAATAGGCAAGTTTTGTAGGAAAAAATATTTAATTACTGCCACCCCTGTTAAATAACAATCGTTTGAAATTATTAAATCAAAATTTCATAATAACGATCGAAGTCGGCATTAAAAATCTAGCAACCTTAGACATTGTCACAAGTGTTCAAACTGTCTTCCATTTACTCTTTAATACATACTACTGAGCTCTTCTGGTTATACTGTGAGTGTACTTCTTCAGTGTTTAATGATCGATAGATAGGTAACTAGATTTTAAATGCGGACTTTTAAAAAGTTCGTTATTATGACATTTTAATTTAGTAATTTCAAACAAATATTACTTAACAGGGGTGGCAGTAATAAAAAAAAATTTCCTACAAAACTTGCTTATTTTTTAAAGATCTTTTCAACAATACCACTTCCGACCTATCGTTACATTTATAATTCCGGAGTTCTGGACATTCTGGAGCAAACTAATAGGGAAGCCGACCTTCCCGGAAAAAAAAATTATCACCATTCGATTCTTTATTAAGGCTTTTATAATACAAATTTTTGACACAACTCTCTACGACTAACCGTTTTCGAAAAAAACGACTGATACGGGTGGTCGAACTCACCCTGTATATATACAGGGTGTCCTCAAAGACACTAAACACACGCCTACCACATGTTCCTGAGACCAAAATAAGCCGATTTAAGCAAACTTACCTTCTTACAAAATTGCTTAGTTTGGGCGCTATACGGCCCTGAAGTTACAATTTTGAAATCGTTTTTTTGTTATAAATTTAAAACGGCTTGTACGATTTTGCTAAAATTTGGCACGTTGACATAGTTTTATGGAACAAAAAAACCCATGTTAAAATTATGATTAATATTAATCCATAGGCGTAGAAATCGGGTTTTTTAATATTTGAACGTTTCAAATTTCTACGCCAATGGAAGAAAAGGGGTTTAATTATAAAATTTAGAATCAGTAACTTATTTGCTACAAAAAAGCTACTCTTAATAAGACTCGATTACTCTCATGGTTTTTGAGAAATTTGTATTTTAATAATAAGCTAATCAGTAATAATACGTTGATAATAATAAGTTGATCAGTAAACAAATAAGATGGCCATGCTTTTTTCTAAGTATAAAACTAGAGATAATGAAGAAGTTATGCAAAGAGTAAATTAATTTTCTTCGTCTTATAAATCTTTGTATGCATAAAAATGGTGGACACTTTGACCACTTTTTATGACATATTTATTTATTTCTATTCATGTTTTAGTAACTTTACTTCATTTTGTAAAAATTACTGCGAGTTATTAAAATACAAATTTCTCAAAAACCATGAGAGTAATCGAGTCTTATTAAGAGTAGCTTTTTTGTAGTAAATAAGTTACTGATTCTAAATTTTATAATTAAACCCCTTTTCTTCCATTGGCGTAGAAATTTGAAACGTTCAAATATTAAAAAACCCGATTTCTACGCCTATGGATTAATATTAATCATAATTTTAACATGGGTTTTGTGTTCCATAAAACTATGTCAACGTGCCAAATTTTAGTAAAATCGCACAAGCCGTTTTAAATTTATAACAAAAAAACGATTTCAAAATTGTAACTTCAGGGCCGTATAGGGCCCAAACTAAGCAATTTTGTAAGAAGGTAAGTTTGCTTAAATCGGCTTATTTTGGTCTCAGGAACATGTGGTAAGCGTGTGTTTAGTCCCTGTATATCGTGCGTAATGGTATTACAACTCGCATGACTATCGCTCGTTTTTACTTACTATCATTACTCATCGTAATATTGTTCATTACACATCTAGATATACAATCTACAATTTTTACACAATATTTTTGTCATGCGATGTCGTCCGACCATCGCAGAAAAACAAATTTGTTTGTTTTTCCATGCGACATCGTACGATTTTTAGTCCAAGGCCAGTAGTTTAGTGAGTGAATAGTGTATTTAAAAAACAATTTCCTTCAATATTTTTTTTAATGAATTTAGAAAGATGATTATGTGTGTGCAATCAAGACTATTATGGGATCAGAAATGTAAAGACTACCATTAACTCATTAAAGAGGGTTACCTAATCTCCTTCCTTATCCCTTTTTAAATAAATATCGTTAACGCAATACTTTCTCTTTTTAGTAAGTATTCCGTATTTCAAAAACGGATTTTCTAAAAAATACTAATCGTCTTCGTCATCCATTTTTAGTAAACAAATCGCACGCAACAAATCGCAAATAGTATAACCACTTTATCGTACGACTATCAGTCGCGCGACATCGTACGATAAAAAATCGCACGTATCCGCATCTAGTGTAACCACACAGTTAGGCTCGCGCACCAAGGGTTCCGTACCATCAATCATATTAATATTATTTTCCTTTGAATTAATGACCGCAAAAACTGTAAAAGCATAACTATCGTATAGGTATGTAAATCTGATCAAAATTTGTTTATGATGGCTGAATAATTCCACATAGAATTAGAAATTAATGGTTTTCGAATTTTTTCCCCTTTATTTGTGCTATGGCCTATGAGACATGTATGAGACCTTCCTTCGTGCTAAATTTCAAGATTCTAGGTCATCTAGAAATAGATTTTGAGTATCAAAATACGTGATTTTAAAGTTTTTGAAAGGTCGTATCTTTTTATTGCATTGAGTTTCAAGCTTGAACTTTTCACAAGGCTATGGGGTTGTCGACCTTAGTATTTGATATTAATTTCAACTTGATACCTCTAGCCCTTCCTGAGAAAAAAGGGTTTTGACGGACAGACCAACATCAAAGTGATTATATATTAAAGGGTTCCGTTTTTTTTCATTCTGAGGTGCAGAACCCTAAAAACTAGGTTTTTTTTGCTAATTATCAGTGTAAATCATGTTTTTTCCTTATTCTGCCGGACATTCTTCTATTATGAAAAACTGTATTATCAAAAAATAAATGGTATGGCCACGCCGCGCTAACCTTCTCGCGATTCATGCGCTATGAATGAATGAAAGCTGTGATTCGATTTAAAATAAATTTGTAATTTTTATACTACACTTAACTATATTATATTACCATTAAAAATCATCGTAATTTTTTTGGCCTTTAGGTGAATTTTCCAAGGAAAAACAATAACGGCACATTGTTAGGGGTGTAAAGTACTATAAATGTACTAAATTTGATCAAAATACTCAGAGCCGTTTCCGAGAAAATTGGGTAAATATGAAAAAAACGTCTAGATAGGGTCTAGTAGAGCTCAGAAACAAAATTTTAAGAAGACGATAAACTACTCCTTTTGGATTTTTCTGAAAGAAATGAATAGCGGCATATTGTAGGGCCTGTAATGACATATGTATGAAATATATCGAAATCATTAGAGTCGTTATCGAGAATATCGAAACTTTCAATTTTCGTTCGTCAGTAAACTATAGCCCGATTACTCTTAGAATGACACAGTGACGTCATCAGTCTATTGGCGCTCTCACCAGCAACCTCTAGCAATGGAATTGTCTGCTTGACAATCGTTATCCTCTCTGCTGCTCTCTAGTGGCTTTTATCATACACGGCGTGTATGAATTCAAGCAGGCGGCGACCGGAACAATAGCTGTTGTCGAGTGATGATGTCTCAGTGTCACCCTTATTATTTATAGTATTGTCTCTACCCCTTTTGGAATTTTCCGAAACAAATGAATACCAGCATATTGTGGAGTCATTAATGACATTTCAATTTCAAGAGTCGTTTTCGATAAAATCGCAATTTTTTATTTGGGGGTGTAGGGTAAAAGTGTGAATAAAAAGATCTAGTTATGGTCTAGTAGAGCCAAGAAACGAAATTAGAAGAAGATCCATCGATTAGTTTCAGCGCTAGACTGGGATACGGATTATGAAATTAATTAAACCAGAATACAGAAAGTATATTACATAATATACACACAAACACACACACACATTTTTTTCTAAACCTCTTTTTTAATATCTGGGAGTGATTTAGTTTCAAAATCTCGAAGTCGAATTTTTCGAGTTACAATACTTTCCTACTCCATAGGGTCGCGAGAAAGTAAAAAAAAAAAACTGCCGAGTTCCAACATTTCGTTTTACCTGATTTTTTCAGAAACAGGAATTTTTTTATCTAGCTTCGCGGCTTTTTTTCTCGAAAATTTATTGGCATTAATAATTCTGAGATATAATATTACCGTCACGCTCATGCGCAGTGGATAGAACGCGTTCCGACCGAACTTGTGATCGTTTGTGAACGATTCTTAAAGCGTTCCAGCCGAATTTGTGATTGTTTGTGAACGGTTTTCAACGATCATTTCGGTACATGGTCTAGACACGAAACCAAAATGAAACTGTGAAAGTGACATGCGCATTAAGCACTTTGTTACGTTTGTCACTGTTCAATACCAACTGGAGACAGTTGTTTATTCATTTGTAATTTGTTTTATTTTTGTTTTGTCTCGATTCTGTTCAAATACCTGTTTATTCTTCATTTGAGATTTGTTTTGTTTTTGCAAAATTATTAATTTAAATATTTATATTTTGATTCCTAGTTAATAAAATTTAATTATATTTATATTCGTGTAATTCCAAAAATTTTAAATAAGTAAATGTTAGACAAACAATACAATTTTTAACAAACGCTCAAAAACATCACGACTACAAATTAATAATTAGCATATTTTTTATTTCCAAAATAAAATGTAGCTAGCATATTTTATCAAAAAATGTTTTTAACAGTTAAAACATTTACGTTTATTTATTTATATCTGGGGCCACGGCAGTGGCCCCCGCCCAGTCGAGCAAACAACAGACGGCCGCTACCGTGTATACCTTTTCTCGAAGCAACTCAAGGCACTTTTCAACTTTCTATATCTCTGTTACAAATGCAAGCAGAAGGCTGAAAATTTCGCTAGAGATTGTACCTAACGGTCTTAACTAATTCCCCAAATTACAAGTTTCTAATAAATATAGTTCAGAAAATTTCAACCCTCAAAATTGTCTATTTTGTCATCACTCACTCACTCACTGACATAGCGATCATCAAAAAGCTAGGGCACTTCCAGTAGTCCTAGAAAGCTGAAATTTTGTATGCAGGCTGGGTTTCACGTACAAGTAACGAGAAAATTCCAATATCTGTGTTTTTCCCTCTCCAACCCCTAAAAGGGGGTGGTGCATATTTCTATTATTATAGGCTAAGTCCGTAGTCAGAGAAAGCTGAAATTTGGTATGCAGGCTAGGTTTCGCGTACAAGTAACGAGGAAATTCAAACATGTGTGATCTTCCCCCTCAAACCCCTAAAAGGGGGTGTTGCAGATTTCTATAGGTTCTTAGTCAGAGAAAGCTGAAATTTGGTATGCAGGCTAGGTTTAGCGTACAAGTAACGAGGAAATTCAAACATGTGTGATCTTCCCCCTCCAACCCCTAAAAGGGGGTGTTGCAGATTTCTATAGGTCCTTAGTCAGAGAAAGCTGAAATTTGGTATGCAGGCTGGGCTTCGCGTACAAGTAACGAGAAAATTAACAAATCTATATTTTTCTCCCTACAACCCCTAAAAGGGGGTGGTGCATATTTCTATTATTATAGGCTAAGTCCGTAGTCAGAGAAAGCTGAAATTTGATATGCAGGCTAGGTTTCGCGTACAAGTAACGAGGAAATTCAAACATGTGTGATCTTCCCCCTCCAACCCCTAAAAGGAGGTGTTGCAGATTTCTATAGGTCCTTAGTCAGAGAAAGCTGAAATTTGGTATGCATGCTGGGTTTCACGTACAAGTAACGAGAAAATTCAAATATTTGTGATTTTCCCTTTCCAACTTTACAAAAAGAACTGAGATCCCATCAAAAATATTCTTGTAAAGAAAAAAAATGCCAAGTCTCGCAACACTTCCGCCGTAAAAAATTTTGAGATCCCGAAAAGTACCAAGTCAGCCATTCTATTACATTTGACTATGTAGTTAGCAAATTACTCGATAGTTGTCTTAAAACTACACAGGTAAAATAAAGAATAATTTATAAATAATATTTTATGACTGTAAACTTGTAGTACCTTTTGAACTTGGCAATCACATAGCATCAGGATATATAATACCGTGCGATAAAGTTTTAATAAAAACAAAATCTCATCACAGTGCACCTATGCCACGTGATTGCCAAGTTCAAAAGGTACTACAAGTTTACAGTCATAAAATATTATTTATAAATTATTCTTTATTTTACCTGTGTAGTTTTAAGACAACTATCGAGTAATTTGCTAACTACATAGTCAAAGGTAATAGAATGGCTGACTTGGTACTTTTCGGGATCTCAAAACTTTTTACGGCGGAAGTGTTGCGAGACTTGGCATTATTCTTACAACTAGCCATCAAGTAAGTTATTCATTTTTTTTTAAATGTTTTTAACAACAAAAAAAGCAATAAAAAGTGGTGGAACCTTTGGTGTAAAGATACGAAATGTTATAATTACCACAAAACACCAAACCATAACAAACACTCTCGACGTACGTTTTAATCATCTCCTGATGATGCCAACTTGGTTGGCGAAACGTACGTCGAGAGTGTTTGTTATGGTTTGGTGTCTTGTGGTAATTATAACATTTCGGAACAAAAAAAGCCTGAAATGAGAAATTTACAAATGACAATTGATATTATTATTTTGATCACTTGATGCATGGAGGCCTTTGATGCATAAAACGGTCACAAAAGCGTTCCAACCAATGTCTACGTTTGTACCGTCACAGGACTGTGCAATGTTGACGCATGCGCACAAAACCGATACAAACAGTTTAGTTACCGTTTCAGAACGATCCATTTAAAGCAGGTTGGAACAGAGCTAATACTTAGTATTAAAATAAGAAATTTGAGTACTACTATAGAATTTTAACTACGTACAACTCTGGCCTAAAGCTGGCAACAAGTAACATTAGCGCTGCGCGCGGTTTAGGTTATTCAAAAGTTTTTGACATTATGTGCAAATCTCGCGCATTAGTTTGTTATGAGATTTCTCACAAAAAGCCTTTTTATTCCTTCCAACACCAATCTTTTATTCATCTCCAAATTATTAAAAAAAAGTGGCTTGGTGTGTGAGTAAAACCACACTGCTTGTGTGTTTTGAAGACCACCAAGAGCTAAGGTTATTTGGGCCTAGCGCCAATTCATATTTTCAATTCATTATTTTTTTTAATTATAAATTGAAAATCCAATTGACACTTTTACCAGCTCTCGGGTTAGAACCCGGGTACTGCGGACTTGTAATAGAGGAACCATAGGAACGCCATGTAAACAGCACTGTTACACGCTCGGCCATTCTCAAGTTCAAAACCACACTGCTAACTTCCCATTAGGTGCCCTTAGAGATTAGAGACCAGTCTACCGTAGAGACACGATTTGCAATACATTTTTTTGTTATAAAAAAAAAAAAAAACGCCAATTCAATTTCTTTGCAAACCTTATCAGGTGTTCATTATGCAATTATGCATAGGATGAAATGGGTCTGGAATCGATATCATTATTTGTTCTTGAGATATGCAAGCAGAAAAAAAGTTCACCAACGTACGAATCAACGTACGAACGAACGTACGTACACACACAGAGAGAAAGACTTCTCTCTAAAAACAGTAGATCTGGACTCTAAGCACCTCAAAACGTGAAGATATGCCCAAATTTTTCATTCCCAAAATCAGACCCATTACAATAACTTCCAATGGGAAGTTAATGCGGAACTGTTTACTTACCACACTAGTGTGTATTGAAAACACTTTCAACACACATGTCTGTTAACTGACCCATTCCATGCATACATACACGAATGTAAAGTAGCTATTTTATAGTGGGTATGGCAAAAAACTATAGAAGATTTCAGATACAAAAAATATGTAGCGATAACAACCATTAACAACCCCAGTCCATGGATGGCATTGTTTTTTTTTTTTTTACTGCAGTAGGAATATATGCGAACTGTCAACAGCATGTATATATCTGTATTAATTATAGTATTTGCTTGAAGATAACAATAACTACTACATAGTTTATACTTTGTAGTAATAAATTACATAAAGCCCCATGTCCACAATACGAATTCATTTTTATGAGTGAATTACTGTTTTTAGACAATGTTGTCATTAAAATTACAAGGTTTTATAAGAAAAAATTTAAATATCCCTGACGGAACTCAAAACCGAAACTCCTAGATCACTGACTGAGTAACTGATAACTCAATCAGCGCGAATCTGGCAGGTAGTAATGTTTAGAGAAGACACAAGTAAGATGGCCGATCTGCGCAAGAGTAGTAGGGAGAGCTAACAGTGCAGTGGCAGAATATGGATTCGCCCAGCACGAAAAAAGCGGGCCAGTCTGTTGTGCGTCACGTGCCACTCCTTTAAACAGAATATGGACTCGCCCGCACTATAAACTCGTTCATGCATACATACGACGCTGGTGTCTTCTCTAAACAATTTACCACCACTTGTATTTACGGAATTATGCAACTACAATCAATGTGCAGATTGTGCGCCAAAGACAGAACTTACCTGACTGTGTATACGCTTGTAAAAGAGAGACATCCTGAGATGGTTTTAAACTGCAATTGTCCGGTGTTGAAATAATTCGAAAAAAACTTTTTGGGCGAGCAACTGTATTTCTTCGCAGACTTTTTTTCACAAAATCTATTTTATGGTTACTATTTCTCGAACAAGTATCTAGAACAAAATAATACAATTGTTACAATATCATTTAAGATAGATACACAGATTGTCTCAAAATTCCTTCTCCTCAACAGAGTTTCTGTGAGATGACTGTTGCTGAGAGTTAAGGACACAGTTCAATTGAAAAGCACTTTTAGCGGCACAAGTAAACTTATGTCACTAAATGGAAAGGACCCATACAAATATATTAATTTTAAATAATACTTGATTTATCTTTTCATAAACTCTTCTAGTATTGAATGATTATTTTTAAGTAAATGCCTATATGTTAAAATATAAGATACCTACTACATAAATAATACATACCATTTTTAGATTTCTGATACTCTAACAGTTCATTGACACTTTCTCTCCACTTGCGTCCTTTTTTTACGCATTCTGACTGGTCAAAAATATCACAGTCGGAAGTTAGTGTAGACAATTGCCGACGCCATTTTTTCCCTGGTTTTAGAAATAATACTGGACTAGACATACTGCATGGATAATCTGAATTTTCATCTTTTATACTTTGGCGAATAGAAGTATCTTTTGATTCTAAACTACTGTTAATAGTAATAATTTCTTCATCTGATTTAAGTATATCTTCTTTTGACATATTTGATTTAAGCGTATCTGATTTTAAATCTGGCGAATCAATAACCAATATTTCAGTTGTGTTGTTTTTATCAGATCTCCTATTTAAATTTATTTTAGTATTTGAATATTTTCTTTCGTCTTTGTGTCTCACTGTTATAAAATTCGAAAGTGGTATATTGTCCAACGTATCAAACAAATTACCTCGAGAGAAATTCTGTTTCTGAAACTGATTAGCTGTATGATCTATACTATCTTTTGTTTTATCGCCAAGACTGTCATATATTTCAGAATTGTCTTCACTGTGCTGACTTTTAAATCTCGAATTTTTTGTACACCGTTTTCTTCTTTTTTTAATTGAGGAATTGTCATCTGAGATATATTTCAGAGATAAATTTACTGCAATAATTTTCTTTTTATTTACTTTTATAGGAGTACAATCAGTTATATTGTCATTTATTGTTTTAATCATCATATCACAGTTATTCAAACCCAATTTGTTGGCAGACGAATTTTGTTCAAGTAGCTTTTCCGTATTATTTTTCTTTTTTATGATATTTCGGTTTTTGATAGATAATTTCAATTTACTTCTTT
Source organism: Mongoloraphidia duomilia (assembly GCA_039654895.1). NCBI lineage: Eukaryota > Metazoa > Arthropoda > Insecta > Raphidioptera > Raphidiidae > Mongoloraphidia > Mongoloraphidia duomilia. The sequence goes on from CM077516.1 coordinate 52,248,138, forward strand.
GTTTTTTTACTCGGAAAGCTGATGGTTCATCGTCGAAATTATTGTTGATTTTTGGAGTATATTTTGAATTTCGTTTTAACTTTTTAATACTTTTCGTATGTAAACCATATATATTATTTGAGAAATTGGTACAATTTTCTTTATCAATGGCTCTATCTGGTAGTCTCTCCAAAAGAACCCGTGGGAAACTTTTGAAAAATGTTTTACATTTGTCATCTTTCGTAATTTTCACAATCGGTGAAGTATCACCATGTATAAATGTATTTGATTTAGCACATGATAGTTTAGGTGTGCTCACCATAACAGGTCCAGTTTTAGATAAAACATTTAGCGATACATTATTTTCAAAAATTATTTGATCTTTAGTATTACAAAAGTCATCGGTGTTTGATTTTTGTTCTACACTTACATAAGGTGAAAAACTTAATGATTTCTGAACTGGACGCTGCTCTTTTTCACACAATAAACTTTCCAAATATTCGCTTTTATTGGACACAGAACTGCGTGTTTCATATAAAAATTTTTTATCTGTTTTTTGTTTTTTCTTAACCGGTGCAATATGGTTTTTAGTGAAGGATTCAAACGATGTTTTTGACATGCAGCTTGTATCTAGACTGCTACTAAAACAGCTGTTACTTAACGTCGTTTTTTTCAATGCATTTTCTCCATTTTTCAGCCTATCAAAAGTTGTTTCTGGTAATGCTACATGAATTGAACTTTCAGTATCATAAGTTGATGACATAGTGCTAGTTGATGGTAAAGGAGATATGAAAATTTTCTTATTTCGTAACATATATCTTGATTTATAATTATCTCTCAGATTATAATTACTACTATCAGTTAAAATTCTATTTATATTTGGTTTGACATAACTAGTAATACATTGTTTATTCTGTCGCTGAGATTTCTTTTTATTTGCATACGTTCTTAATACAGGAGGAGTCATTTTCGCTAGAAGGAAATAATATAGGATTAACTTGAGTATTAACTATAAAGCTAAGGCAGACCGTACACGGGCCAAATTTTGCAGTCGTACTGATCGCAAAAGTGTGGTCGCGTTTTGAAGAGCTGTGGTACTCCAAACAAATACTACTACCCGGCAGACACGAGCGTTCACTGCAGTTGAAATAGACGTCTGCAGTTTGATTACGGTCCAAGTGGTCGCCACAACAGTATCTGTTTAGGAGAATCACAGTTCTCTGAAACGCGACCACATTTTTGCGGTCAGCCCGACTAAAAAATGTGGTCCGTGTATGGTTTGCCTAAGGTCAGACACTGCTACTTTTGCAGCGCAGTTGTAGGGTTGCTGCTGCAAAACTTGCGTTTCGTGTTCACACACAGACACAACCCATAAGAAGCGTGCAGCGAATAGTTTTTTTCTACTGCAGCTAGCTGTCTAAACGCAAGTATAAACAAGCCGTGAGGTGGGTCGTTTATTAGGACTAAAGTGCGACCCTTGAGGTCCACACGACGAGCTTCCCAGTTTGATAAATATTTAATAATAATAATTAAATTAGATATTACACAGAAAAGTAATCATTTTAATCATTAAAACATAATTATTATTTATTTTTAACAATAATTAAAAAAAAAAAAAAAAAAAAACGGCTGAACCGATTTTTATAAAATTTATGTCGGATCAAAATGACGTTAACACGCCTCGATTGACACTCTTACGAAGTCGATATAATTTTTTATTCGCGAGATATTGTGTAAAATCTACTTTTTGGAGGTTATTTGGTTAAGAAAAAGAACGGCTGAACCGATTTTGAAAAAATTTCTTTCAGATCATATTTACGTTAATACGCGTCGATTGGCACCCTAACGTAGTCGATATCATTTTTCATTCTCGAGATTTCGTCTTAGAAAGAAATGGACACATACGTACGTACACACACACACACAGACATCTTTCTAAAAGTAGTGTAAAAATAGTGTAGTGACCTTGAAATATAGAAATTTTTTTCCTTTTTGATTTCGATTTTCGGACCCATTACAATAACTTCCAATGGGAAGTTAAAAAAGTTGCAACTTGCAGTTCAGAGTCACAAACAACACGCTGATTTTATAGCAAGCAGTTACGTCTTGCTGCATCATTGCAAGCATGTAATTGCATTTTTTCTTCTATAGGTATTTTTGTTAAAGGCAGGTATCAACTATTTTAAAAAAACCTATATGCCTGGTGTGGGCACAATTTGCACACCTATTTGCGGCGGGCCTTGTCAATAAAAAAAGTAAAAAGTACTCATCCCGATTCTAACACTAGACTAGACCATTGAGCCTGTTTTAGATCAAAACAGTTTTTATATATTATATAAAACCTCAAAAATAAAGAAAAGCTGTGACGTTATGAATAATTTACTTCCGGATTTACATGAAAGGAATTTAATTCTTTATGGCCATCAACTGACAAGGTTATCTGGGCCTAGTACCAATACATATTTTCAACTTGTTATTATTAACCGACTTAATAAAAAAAAATTGACTGATGACCAGTCCTATACTTCCCACCTAGTAAATATTTGCAAAAAATAAACACTCTTTTTTTTATTCTTTGAAAAAAAGCATGGCCCCCTTTTTTGTTTGGTGATCTACTGATGGCTAGTAATATAGCAAAAATCATGGTTACCTTGATTTACGTACAATTTTTATTTTTTTTAGTAAAATATTTTTTTTCTCGAAAACTGTACATTTTAGAGAAAAAAAATATTTACTTTTTTTTCATATTATAACATCTAGAATTCATTTATATTTTTTTTTACCTATGTTAATACGTGACATTGAGAACGTTTTTTTTAATATCTCAGGATCCACTGAACCGATTTGACTCAAAATCTAATCAGATCTAAGTTAAAGGCTGATAAACACAATAGAACAATCGGCATGCCCGTATGTTGTGCCGTTTTTACGATTTCGAAGGCGAAAAATTGACCACATACACACACATACAGACATCAGTCAGAAAATGATCTTAAACGATTGCTAGGGTCTCAAAACGTGAAGATCTGTTAAAATCTCAAAATATTTTTTCCGGACTAAATCCATTACTTCTCACCATAGTAGAGGTGGGAAGTAAAAACAGAAGTTATCAATTCGACAAGTGTATTTTTTATTATAATTACATTATATTATAACTTCTTGCTGGGTTGACCAATTTGAATAATTTTGACGCCGTTTGATTCAGAATGTTTACGGAATGGTCCCATAAATTTTTTATTTAAATCTGTTCAGTAGTTTTTTTTTATAGTAATCAATTTAATTTTTTATGTGGGTTACCTCATATCTCCTGTATTTGTGAACCGATTTTTATTATTCGTTTTCTTAATCAATAGGGCATACCTTCAGGGTGAACCCACATAACTTAAATCGGTTCCCTCATATCCCTTGCATTTGTGAACCGATTTTGATGATTTTTTATTGTTTAATAGGCCATACCTTCAGGGTGGTCTCACATAAATTTTACTTTAATCGGTTCAGTAGTTTCTTTTAAGTTTAGTAATCGAATATCTAGAAAGAAGTTGGTTAATAAAGTGCGAACTACATAGGTATTGCATCACTAAAAAGTAAAACAAAAAAAATATAAATTCCTTCAAAAAAAGCCATTAAAAAGAGGAAAATAATAAAATTTTGAGGTCGGCACCAATTTAATAAAATAAAAGTATATATGTAGATACTTATATAAAAAGTTTTTTTAGTAATTAAATTTACGTCGACCTCAAAATTGTATTATTTTCCAGTTTTTTGTGGCTTTTTTGAAGGAGGTTTTATTAATAATACTAAATAAATTAAGGTTGCCTAGTTTTTTTATACTGCAAAAGTAGTTGTGTCTGATCTTAGCTCGAAGAAAACGCGTAAAAACAAGGGCCACAGTACATGGGTCAAAAATTATTCAAGAACAGTTATCGAGTCAATAACTAACGAGAGATTTATTTCACCTTTATGAATACGGCCCTTAAAATTCTCCAAATTTAAAGGTCAAATTTCAAGTATTTTAAAAGAAAAAATGTTTTTTTGATAGCCCTGTTCGTGTTTGTCCACTTAAATATAATTATTGATAATATTTTGTTTATGTAATTTGTTTGACGCTATTATACAGACTCGTCTGTCAAAAATAAAGATTATCTATCTATTTATTCTTCATAACATAATATAAAATACATTATTAAAACTTACAAAAATTTTAATTTAAAACTCTTCTTCTGTACTTAAGTCACAATTACAGCTCACTGGCATCTCACAGTTGTCAAAAACTTTTAAAATTAAAAAAAGAAAAGTAAAAAACACATTCATATTCTACCAACCTTTTATCAAGTAATGTCACTGAGCTTGCACTGAGCACTTTTCTCAACGTATAAAAACTGATTATGAAAAATCCATAGACTTACTTATATAGGAAAAATCATGTCTTAACTTCCAAAGTGAAAAATTTAATTAAAATTGCCTAAAAATAAGCAATATTCAAGCCACGGAATTTAACTCAAGCATTGACTCAAGTCTATGCAATACTCGTTTTATAACGGAAGGAAAAAATAAAAGTTTACCTCCTTGTATTACAGTAGGACATCGAAATCTATGCCTCAATGATCCCTAAAAAATTGTAAAAATAAAAAAAACTTGGCAGATGAAAACTGCTGTTTTGACAGAAGTAAAAGAGTTGTGAATTTTTTAGAAGTATTTATATTATATTTGGACAAATACATTATGGATGCGATTATTAAATCTGAAATAAAAGAATCAATCGTCGACGATAAGTCCAATATCAACATTTCTTCAGGACTTGACATTCGTAACTCAGAAGATACGAAACCGCTTATAAAGACATCAGATGAAATTTTATCAGAACTTTTTAGTACATTTAATGCAGAACCTCCAACTATTGAAGCAAACTATGATAAAAAGAAAAAGAAGAAAAGTAAGAAAAAACACAAAAAAAAGCACAAAAGGAAAAGTAGAAAACGATCTGATGAAGACACCAGTTGTGCATCTGATGGTGAGGATGAAAATAAAAAAAGAAAACATAAAAAGAAGAAAAGGAAAAAACACGATAATTCTTCGTCGGATGAATCAAAGAGTACAGAATGTTCCGACCCTGAAGATGCTAGACAAATAATTAAACGTATCAAAGCAATTAAAACCGAAAAGAAGCCACTTCTAGATATAAGTGTTGTTTTTGGTGCGTTAAGTGATGGCCTAAAGTCTGAGATCAAATTGGAAAAAGATATAGTAATTCCCGATGCGGCTAATGAAAATAATTTTTTACCCACATCTGACAATATTAATGGAGAGGAAAAATATTCAGATATGGGGTCGAAAACACCTCCTCCGAAACCGATTGTCGATGTGAATGATAAAAACAAAAATGATAAAGTGAAGTCTAATAAGATTCAAATTAAGAACTTAAAATATAGTTCTGTATTTGAAGCTACTGTAAAAGAAGCCGAAGAACAAGCAAGAAAGAAAGCTGAACGTTATGAGGACGGGGAACTGTCTGCAACAGATGTTAGTAAATCACCAGAGCATTACAATGATTTTGATTTGAATTCAACAGATGAAGAAAGTAAATTAAGAAAAAAAGATCCTGAAAATAGTAAAGTTTGTAAAGAAGAAAGCAGTGAAAAGGAGGTAAAAAAACGGAAACACGGACATAATGATAAAAATGATAAATCTAAGTATAAGCATCGAGAAAAAGAAGAAGCAAAAGATAAAGATAGTCATCGAAGCAAAAATAGGTACAAGGATAGTGATTCGAGGCACAGACACTCGGATGATGTTCATTCTCGTTCTTATAACCAAAGGAGTGTGAAAGATAGGTTAGGTTATCATTCTACCAGAATGAGAAGTAGAAATAGTGACTACAAGCAAGATCGCAGAGATGATGTTTATCGTTCTCGATCGAGACATCGGTCAAGATCGGGTTCGAGATCGCGTTTTGATAAGAAAAAATTACTTGAAATTGCTCGAAAAAATGCTATTCATATGTTGAAGAATGGCACTTTACCAGGAGCTGTAGGTTTAGGACCGCAGGCTCAGGAAAAAGTATTGGCTGCAATTAAAGCGGGGGGGAAAACTATAGACGAACTGACAGATTTTTGTAAAAATTTGTCCAAAAAAGAAGCTTTGGGTGAATTGTCAAGTGTATCATCGAATGATGAAATGGATAGTACAAGTGACACAGAAAGACCATTTAATCATCCTTTTCAAATAAAAGAAAGGCCTACTTCAATTGTTATGAATATACCGGTAAGTTTTGTACACTGATCTCTCGATTACGAATATATTAGGAATAAAATGTCACATGTGATGGCTATTTTAGAGTGCCTATGCTTATTGAAAATCCACCAATTGGTGCGCGTTTGTGTTCACTGCTCAGGCCCCCACTAACATAGCAAGAATTTTTATAGACCTAAAACTTCCTTGAGAATTAAACTATCAAATGGTAAAAATCGCATTAAAATCCGTTCAGTAGTTTTCCAGATTAGCCAGTACAAACATACAGACACCTACCGACACTTCTTTTTATACTATGTACTTATAGATTGTATGCTTCTATTTTTATAGAATTCTACGGTCATACCAATTAAAACGCCACAGGAGAAAAAAATGGATCAGACTCAATTGCGGATGCAATTTCCAGTATCGAGTGGACAACATCATCGTAAAACTGAAAGTGAATGGGTGCCTGTGTCACCAAAAAAAGAAACCCAATCGAAACCGTTATCTAAACCAGAAACTGTAAAAAGTACAACACTGTCAACAGTTGGTACAACAGAAAGTTCTCCAGTGACATCTCAAACAATATTACCTCCTCCAGGTCCTCAGGTTATGCCACCATTACCTCCAGAAAATCCACAGCAACAAATTTTAGGCCCCACTTCCACTGAAGTGAGTACTTTTTACTGTTTTTTAAGGTTTCATTACAGCTTAACTAGGTAAATCACTTTAAGTGTAACACTTAATTCGCGCATATATGCTGCGCAAATGACCGCCATGTTCTTAGCACGCACAGCTGCTAGTTCTGACTCAAACTGTCATATTTGTCATGAACGAAGTAAGTGCGCGCTTAATAGCTGTATTCAAGGTTTTGTAAACTGACTGACAGACATCAAACTGCCAACAGTTGAGTGAATGTGCTTGTATTTCTATAAAAAGTGATTTTTTTTTGTTATCTAACAAGTTTTTTTGTAATATACGTAAGTAATATGCTTGTATATATTTCTTTTAGGCAGTAGATATAGGTTCAGTTGTATCACAAAGATTAGCTGCAATGAGAAAACTACAAGAAAACCCAAACGACGTACAAGCTATAGGCGAAATGTATAGAGCACAGCAGGAGGTAAGAAGAAAAATTACAAAATTCATCTATTATAACACTTCTCTGTTTTGCGAATTTGTTCATACATGATAGATGAACCAATACCTTCGACCACACACTCACAGACTTCTCAAGCCGTAACTCGTGTAATAGAAACACTCGTAATCAACATATCAGTACAAGTCGGCCCAATAGACGAGTGATCACCAAACCGTCGATTGCGATCTACCGGTAGCTCGCGTAAAAATTAATATAATAAATATATAATTATAATTGTAACTAGTTCAAATGATCATTTTTATATTATTATTGTCTTTTTTATCAACAGTAAATATTAGAGGTGGGGACTCCAATGTTCTGTGCATTGTACATGTAAGAAAACAGGTCAATACGTGAAATGATAAAAATGCTTTAAGCAGGTAGGTAGCTCACCAGTCACCAGATAATTTAAATTTCAAAAGTACCTGCCATGTTTATTGAGTCTGACGACCACTCCAATATTTATAAATTAAAATGTCAAAATAGTTAGTTGCGCATGTGCGTGTCCACGCACCAAACCAGGACTGAACAAGTGTGTATTGATATATTGGTTACAGTCGAACTTCGATAACTCAAACAAAATTGGTTGGCAATAGCGTCAAGAGTGAAAATTAATATTATTTGATAACTCGAAGTCTTGATAACGCGAATTTTTTTTGTGGCAAGTCATGGTTCGAGTTATTGAAGTTCGACTGTATATAGATTATAGATCAATGGCTTGAAGCTTGAGCAGTCCGTGAGTGTATGGTCAAAACTTTCACTCCAAGAAGTTTGCCGCTAGAGTTTATCAGCAGTCTGGAAATATTCAACATTATTTACCTAATTTATTCTTTTTAGATGCAGTCTTGGGCAACAAGTAAACAACAGTTGGGTCAGTTCACAGGTAGTACAGGTGTTCAAATATTGACGCCAGCTGAATTATCATCAGGTTATCAAGCTTGGGCACGTAAGGTAAGGGAGTATAAAAAGTGTATATGTCATTAATGAACTAGTTCGTTTTTTCCATAAATATCAATTTTAAGTTTTTTAGTTTTTTTTTTTTCATTCAAACAAAATTAGGCCTCTATATTTGTTAATAGGGCCTGTAGCAGCAAATTTTCGGGTACAAATCAAAGTGAATATATAGAATCGATTATTCAACTTTTTCACTTTGTTTTGTTTTTGCAGGCACAGACCACTCCCACTAAATAAGTGGAGGTGGATTCTGTGGCTGTACTTCATGATTTGCTATTTTCATTTCATTTATTGTATGTACTTTTAAGATATATAACAATATAGTGAAATACGCTTTGAAGTGCCATGTTACATAGATGTTGTAACTAATATTGGAATGTGTGACATTTGAACTAGGTAGGTATTTTAAAGGGTTTGACTTTTCCTTATTTTCAAACATTTTATGAATTGACCCATCTAAAATTTCTTCCGAGCCAATGGCTGAGAACCAACGCTCTAGACCAGGAGTAGGCAGTCAAACTCCATAGGTGAGCTACTTATTAAAGATCTACCCCGATATATGATGCGAGCCTATAGTAGTCAACACCAGAGCTGTATTCAAACTACTCAGGTTACTCAGCGATGATAATGTTCTTCATAACAGTTACTTACAAAAATATTAAGACCTGAGACCAAGAATCAGCTGTCATGGCTTGGAATATTGAAAAAATATTATTAAATATCTTTCCATGAGCGACTGAAATTGGGATCACGATCGACGTGTTGCCGACTCCTCCTCTAAAGATTACAATAATCGAGGTGTTTCCCGACTCCCCAGTATAATACAGAATTCAGTTTTGGTAATGAGTTCCAGTAACTAATATACTACCTAATGTTGCTGCTTAAATGAAAAATACACTATTGGGATCTGTCAGATGGGTGGAGCTTAAAAAACATGGCGGAGCTAGGGGAAATTAAAATACGGGGTATAGTTTTGCGTGTAATTTTGTGATTTTCAAAGTGATAAGAAATGATAAATATAAATGCAATTGTGATTGGGTTGGTACGAATCCTAAACAAAGCAATTTCGTTGAAGAAACACGGATTCTCAAAGCCGGAAAATGTGTGAAAAATAAAGATAAAAATGAGCTTTCAAAAGTAGTGAGCTTTACGGCATATTGCTTAAAAACATCAAAATTAAAAGAAAATCTCTATGAAATAAGAAATTAATCGTCCATTCAATGCTCCTTTGGCTGGGTTATTTTACTTGTTTTATTTTTGTAATAAACAATTTCACGATAAATTTACACTTAAGCATGTAAATTTTCCCTTATCAGTGTAAAATTTTCTATCATCAGATGTCATATGCCCATTTGGCAGATCCCAATAGATTAAATTCTTCTTAACACATTTAAAAAGTTTTAGGCGGTATTTTTACGCACTATTTCGATTTTTGTTCATTGCTTCAGTTAGGTGTGATATAAACCTAACTTTTATTATAATGATGGCATACCAGTTTGCACGGTGGCTGGATTTCAGGTAGGGCAAAATATTGGTTGTCCGCAAACCCTACCCTCAATTGGTTCTTCGTTAGGACTCTGGTGGGGTTTTCTCATATTAACATTGTCTTTTCAATGAGAGTACAAAAATTTAAAATCCCCGGCTATTGTCCAGACACTACACAGGGTAAGTTCGGTTTTACGCTCAGATTGATCGGAGTGCTCTAATACGTTCGAATTTAACATTTATATGCTCTGAAAGATCTCTATCCTGCGTTCGGTTTTAAGATCTGGAGCAGATCGAGCGCACTCGATTTGCTCGAGGAAAGCGAGCGAGCAAGCAGATTCAACCATCTTTAGAGAATTCATTTTAAAAATGAGCGGAAACACTTGTTGTGAGAATGGATAAATTTCGAAGTTTATTTATATGAGGTAATTTTTCAATAGGTAAAAACACACGAATAATATTTATTCAAAGAATAGTAATAATCAATAAGTCTATATCGCACAGAATGATTAAATAAAATATTTATTATATCTATGGGTCGAAAAAATCAACAACCAGTACTACTATTAATTTTAAAATAAAGGAATAAAACGAAAAAAAATTGTGATTCATGATTTATTATTATAACAATGTTGAATTAAATCAAAATGAGGAGCAATAAAGAATATATTTCGGCTTTAGTAATAAGAATTTAAATTATTGGCGCCATTTTATTCTGACGTTTGGAAAAATCTGCTAGATTACGTTCGGAATTGTTTAGATGGCTCGATTTGCTCGGTTGTCACGTGATCAAAAATCTGTTCGCTCGGCTCGATCAATCGAGCGTAAAACCGAACTTACCCACAATGTCTAGTGTCTAAACAATAGTCTTGGATATTACATTTTTGCCATACCTTCAGCCAGATTGGTATGGCGACTGCCCGTGCTCACCATACGCGAATCCCGCCACTGAGTTTTTATAACCTGACTTTTATTGTAATGATGACAAACCAGTTTATTAAATGAAAATGGCAACTCATGATTTCTGTGTTCCACAAGTGTATGCATCACTATACAATTAGCCGGAGAGCTGGCGACGGTTTTTCTTAAGTGTCGACATAAGGCAAAATAATATTTAAAATATTTGTATATGTGTTCCCTATTTCATATCTGTAAGTCTGGCAGCCTTTCTCCCTTGCGTTTTCGGTGGCAGGTTGAAACTAAACAGGTAAAATACAATTTTTTCATTTATCTATTTATTAATGCAACACTTTCTTTAACTTTCCGCTAAGAAAATTATAAATTTTCAAAAATTCGGGAAATTATTGGTTTCATTCCGATTTTTGAAAATCGACATTTGAACAGATCTCGACGTTTTGAGGTCCTAGGAAGCTATTCTGACTATTTCCAAGTGGATGTCTGTATGTCTGTGTAAGTATGTAAACCTTGAATAACTTTTGAATGGATAGACTGATTGAGATCGGGTTTGCGGCATTCGAAAGAGTTTTACTCAATTTAGATTCCCTAAAAATTTGAACTTAATCAATCAAGTGGATTTTGAGAAATCTCAAAAATAAAACTTTTGAAGAAATGTTTTTTTTTAATAACTTTTAAAATACTTTACTGATCGATTCCAAAATCTAATCAGCTCTATTCACCAAAAAACTGCATTGAGTGCCGCAAACCCAATCTCAATCGGTTGATTCGTTCGAGAGATATCGTTGTCGAAACATTTTCAAAAAGAAGTGTTTTTTCAAAATAACTTATATTTTTTGACCGATCGATTTTTAAAATCTAATCGCTTTTTGCGCTCGAAAAACTGCGTTGAACTCTACAAACCTGATCTCAATCGGTTGACTCGTTCGAGAAATATCGTTGTGGAAAAATGTTCAAATAAGTGTTTTTTCTAAATGATTTTTAGAATTTGAAATGAATCAACCAATTTAAATGGCTCGTGCGGTGATTGAAACGGTTTATCAAGACTAGATCTAATTAGATTTTGAAGCTGATCAGTTAAATAATTTCAGTTAGGTAGGTATTTGAAAAAAAATTAAAAAACATTTTTTTTTTTAAGTTTTTGTCACATAACTCCTAAATTATACGACCGATTGGTCTCAAAATTTATTCAGATTTCGTCTTGAATGGCTCTTTCGATTGCCGACAGGTTTACCAAAATAAGTCGATTAGTTTAAAAGATATTGCACAGCTAACATTTCTTTTTTGTAGAGCTCGAAAGTTTCAGGAATGGCCTGCAGGGTCAACCGTTTTTCAAATTTTTTAATTCTATATTAATGAGTAATAATTTAGAATACCTACATAAAATAACATTAAGTACCTGCAGTTCGATTGGTCATTGTTATCATGTCGCCAGATTTGATTATAATTTAAAAAAATGGATGCGTGTACTTTGTACGCGCTTTAGAAGTTATACTTCTTTGGCGTGATTAAGAGCTAATTTTTAATTTGCATGCAAATAATTTATTAAAATATAAAATAATAAAAGGGCTGGAGTGAATTTATTAATATTTGTTTACATGGTAACTATGGAAATCATTAATGCTGCGACTTCATCTTGTTAAATTTTCGTGACGCGATGTGCGCGTATCGTAAAAGTTCCGTCTCATCATTTTTTCATAACACACCAAAAGAAGTATAACTTCAAATAACAAATTTTTATGTATCTGTATAAGGTCTGGCATTTTTTTATATAAAGGGTGACAATATATAGGTATATTATAATTCTAAATTGCCAGGCCAAAATGCTGTTGCAAACACTTCGAAAAAAATTATTGAAAATCCACTATTTCTAATAGTAAAAAAATAACAAACGAAGTTTAGATGGGTAGTCTGGTGCCGAAATAATAAGATTGCAACACTGAATCAATAGTAGGGTTTAATATAGAAAAAAAACTGTTACATTATTACATGAGAAATTTGCATTTTTACGTCTAATTTATACCTGCCGCCTAAAACGCAAGGGAGAAAGGCTGCCAGACGTACAGATTTTCAAATGGGGAACACTAAATACAGGTATTTTAAATTTTTAGTACTATTTTGCCTCACATAGACACTTAAGAAAATTCGTCGCTGCCTCTTAGACTAAATACTCTGTTGAAAATTGAATAGTTTATGCTACAGCTGTGGAACTACCACCACCTGAGAATTTGTTCCAGGCTTTTAGCTCAGTGATTGTTTACCAGAGGAGCGTTCTAGGTGCGGCAAGATCTAATGAACAACGGTCTGGTGGGTGAGTACAACACGAACGCCCGCAACTGCTTCTACACCCATCGTTTCGATATCTGTGTGTAAAGACAGTGCGATGTTTGTTCTATCAAATTGATATTAATAATTTATATATCTATCTTTTGAATTATTTTCTTTTTAATAAAAATTCCTTAATAATAACAACCAGGTATTGCCTTTATAATATTTGTTTAGCATGTTCATTGTTCATATACTTGTATTAATCTTGTTTCATTGGTTTTGAAGATATTTAATTCACTACGAATTCAATTCAGAGCTCATTTTTTATAGTAAGTTAGTCAATAAGAAGACGCTTATTAAATAATCACGTTTTGTTCAGTTTCATATTCATTGTATACACTGACAGTTAGGAGCGCACACAGACATTTTATACGAGAACAGTCAGATTTAATTAACTCCCCTGGTGGTATTTTCTGGAACTGTCAAAGTCAAATTTGTTCACAAACTAGTGTATAAACGAAGATTTTTTGTTGTGCTGCCGTTACAGTATTTACGCAAAAATATCTGTATTTATGAAATCTTAGGGGGAGGTCCAAACCTGTCGAAAGCTCCTCTTTGTGCGCCCCTACTGTCAATTGAAATAATTTTAAAATAGAACATTTATTAATCAGATTTATTTAAACAGGATCAGTTTCGGAATGCTGCTCCTGTTTCGGGTGGTATGGGAATGCGATTACTTCAAAAAATGGGTTGGCAACCAGGTGAGGGGCTAGGAAAAGAAAAGAATGGCGCTCTTCAGCCACTTGTTTTGGATATAAAACTGGATAAAATGGGCTTAACAGCTAATGAGGAAATCAAAGGAAATAGGCGTAATCAAAAAATGGGTAATAAACCTGTACCGGTGAAAACTCTTCAGGGAAAGCATCCAGTTTCATTGCTGGGTGAATATGCAGCAAAAAGAAAAGCCGGTATCCCGCAATATGAATTATGTTTTGAGTGTGGACCGGATCACCAGAAAAACTTTTTATTTAAGGTAATTTGAAAATATTTTTTAATGTTTCAATAACAAGGTCAAGAACATACGCAGTATTGCAGCTTCATATGTCTAGTAAAGTTAAAAATTAGCTGTTTAGTTGAACCGATCCTTTGGAGTAATAAACCAGTTTTTTTTATGTATAGCAGACACCGGTTTTCTACTACTTACCTGAGCTCAACCGTTTTTATTTTTAAAAATGACAATAGATTATTCATAACATATCATCGGCGATAATGCAGTCACTGAACGATGCCCTGCAATACCGCATAACTGCTTCAAGTAGCAAAATTGAGATTTTGTACAGGCACGATCTATGATCTCATTGGCACATAATGAATAGTTGCGCATTTGAATTAGCCAATTAGAGGAGCTTTGAAATAGTACAATACCGCTCATGAAGTTCACTCAAATATTCTCCATACGTAAGGTACGTCCAGTACGCAGCTGGGATTCTAGATGGTAGCATGTATGGTAGATGGTGGCTGAAATTATAAGCGCTTATAGGTTTGCACAATGAAGCATTGATACAAGCTTAAATCGCGTTTGAAATGTCAGATAGCGAAGACGAACATATTTTGTGTTCTTCTGCTACAAAGTGGTATATTTTAAATACAAATTTGGATAGGAGCTATCATGTCCACCCTATTAATAGAAAACGATCAAAACATAGCGAATTTCATCATTTATACTAAGAATTAAAATTTTACCCAAACCGGTTTTTTGAATATTTACATATGGAACCTAACACTTTTAAATACGTCTTAGAAAAAACTCAAAACAAATTAAATAAAAACTGGCAAAATTTCACTTATTAAACTAGTCACATCCATTGCGAAACTTGTAACGGCCATTTGACAGTTGTCACACGTTGATGTCAGTGCGCTGAAAGAATGTTGAGATACATTCTTGAATCTACCAGCTCTTGTAACAGCGCTTATACCTGCTACACTCACTGTTTCGTTGCGTACACTCGCATATATAACAATGCATTAATTTAAGCAAGCCCTGCTATGATCTACGCTACCATCTAGAATCCCAGCTTCATACTGCACGTACCTTTACCTACTCCAACAATCCCCAACCAGTGACAATTAATATTACTTATTATTATTATGTAAATACTACTATAGTTGAAATAATATACTTAAACCATACTTACCTTACACTCACTAACAAATGTAACTAAATTGTACCAGTGTTAAAAAAAAAAAATTGTTTTCAACTCGTACGCGAAGTTGCAACCTAACCTTAAACGGTATTGCAGAGTAACGTGCAATGTCACCAACGGTATACAGTGAAGAAAAATATAATGTTATTATTAAATCTCTAGCATTTTACTGATAGTATGTACCTGTACTATATTGATGCGAAGAGAAGTTATAAAATATTGATTTTCCCGTGAGTTACCAAGCAAAACATGTGTAACTGCACATACTCGTTTCACCTTCAGAGAGCTATGTTGACACAGACAACCTGTATATTAATTATTATATATTCATAAACCTTGATGATCATGAATAAAAAAGTGAAATTTTGATTACAGGTTAAATTAAACGGAATGGAATATAAGCCTAGTGTAGCGAGTCCAAATAAAAAACAAGCAAAAGCAGATGCAGCTACGGTTTGTTTACAAGCAATGGGTGTTCTGCCATCATAAGTTTATTTTTCAGTATCGCTGGTAATTTGTACTATGATGACAGAGTTGAATTTATTGTATTGTATTTTTGAACTTCAAATAAATGTAATGACATTTGCTCTTTACCAGCAGGATTAGTAATTTTCCACTGAGTTAAAAAGGTAATAGAGGCGCTATACCGTATACAATTGCTTATAGAGAGTTGAAGCCAGCTGTCTGACGTCACAAGTCACAACAAACATGGCAGCCAAACAGGGGATGAATATGAATATTATTCACTTCTTCATATTCTTACACATAAAATGAACAAGTCTCAATAGATTGTAGATTATAGATGATCAACAGCTGAGGTCATCAGCGAACAAATCTCAATAAATATGGCGACTTGCTTCACTTTTAAATACTTGTAGCACCTCTATTACCTTTTTAACTCAGTGTAATTTTCTATATTATTCTTTCCCCACCTCGGCACTGTGTTTGTCTGTTTTCAAAATATGTTAGTTTGTAATAAAATCGTATACACCAAAGGTGTTGCTAAACGCTTCATAATGTCGATCGCCTAATAGTGTATATTATGTATTTAATTTTTTTTTAATATAATTTAAGTGGAACACCTATTAATTGTTTGCCATTATTGTACGCTTAAATGACTGAACGGATTTCAATGACATTTTGAAAGTACAAACTTTTAAACTTGCTTAGGATTGTATGACGAAGGACCTTAGACTAGTCGCGTTAACCAGCTTTATCTGGGCGATCCGGATACTCAAAAGTGAAATAAAAATAATTTAAAAAAAATTTAACCGACTAAAAAAATGTGTTTTTAGACTACAAAATTGTTAGTATTTTGCTGTATATTCTTAGTTTAGAATTAAAACAAACAACACATTTTCTACCTTAAAAATGGTTTTGTTGTTTTTTTTTGCAATTACTGTGTGGTGGATGTGCGGCGCACACCCTAAGAAAACGCCTTTACCTGTTGATGGGGTTTAAAAAATGGTCTTTATTGAATGAAAATCATTGACTTACTATTATATAAATACACATCTTTAATAGAACATAAAAAATACGCACACATACATATTTTAAAGTAAATGTATATCAGATTTTTGTTAAATAAATAAATAAGTACATAAATATCTACCTAACAATTGTATCACAGAGGATTAATGTCAATTTTAATTTGTTCACTTTCACGTTGCACACAATTTTGATTATTTAATTGTTCCATATTTAAAGAATCTTGTCCTATGGGCGCTGCGCCATCCACTAGACACACTACACTTAAAGAGCCGTGACTATTTTCATTAGACAAAACACTACTTCTAAATGAATTAGCTGCTCTAATTGTACTACGTCTAAAGCTACTTCTTAATATGTTGGCAACATCGGTCGCTGTCAATGTCGTTGAGTTTTGGGTAGTCCTTTCAGCTGTTAAACGCCTGTTATTAGTCAACGTATTATTTGCACTTCTGTTTGTTTCACTGTTATAGATGTTACGCACTGTTGGTTGACCATCCGGTGAATCGGAAATATTTATCCCTCGTTGATTCATTTCTACCAAAACAGCAGCATAATCGGGGGGTGGTGCTTGTAGTCGTGATCGATGATTTTCTGAACTAGCTGAATTTCGCCCAGTGCTACTCTCACCTAAAATTAATACATATAATTAATTCTGGGTTTTTGCTTGAGTTGTCTGACAATTGTTCAGTCCTCTTAATTAGTAATAAATACTCGATGGCTCAGACGCTAATGACCTCAGTTGTCGAGCGTCTATAATTTACAATAGCTATCTATAAAACTCGATGGTATATAGCAAGCAATTTTTACATAAAATCTTATTTTCCAGTAAAAATCCATCTGCAATATATTTGAGGAAAAATAGTAGATTGTATTTCTAGTGTCGTAATGAGGTATACTACTGACGAGTGTGATAGTAGGTTAAAACGAGCGCGAGCGAGTTTTAAGTCACACGAGTCATAATATCATTACACATGAGAAATATATGGTATTCTTTACCATACCCACTATAAAATAGCTACTTTTCACTTCATTTTCAAAAAAAACTACAGTTCATTTGCATCGCCAACTTCACTTTTATAGTAGGCCGTGAGTTGTCACAGTGCGCACGACCCGTAGCAATAAACATAAATCACTGTTAATTGTTTATTTTCCACACAAGTATGTTTTGAAAACACTTTCAACTCACTTGCCTGTTAACTGACCCATTCCATGCATACATAGACGCATGAAAGTAGCTATTTTATAACAATAAAAATAATTTTTATTCGGCTATACATAATAAAATTACAATGCCATATAGTGGGTATGGCAAAAAAAGAATTTTATAACCAGCGATTATATTCAAATTGAATACGCAATCAACCGGTAGATCGCGATTGACGTTTGGCGTTTTTGACACCTTTCATATATTATAGCCTATCCTGTTTCCTAATGTCTAACAAATACTGTAGTCGAAGTCCGATCAAAATCGGCTCAGAAAGTAACGATTTTATTTATTTTGTATCGATTTTTAGAATCGATTATTACGCAACATATTAATACAAATAAATAAAATCGTAACTTTTTTATTGTAAGTTTTCAACGAGATTTTTGACTTAGGATGTACCAGTTGATAGGATGCTTAGACCCAATAAGCCGTTTTCAGAATCTGTCTGTTCTGGGCTAACTTAAAAACTACTGAACCGATTTTGATTGGACTTTGACTACAGTGTTTGTTATACATCAGGAAATAGGAGAGGCTATATACTATATCGGTATCATCGCGCTTCTACTAAAGGCGACTGAGCAGTAACTATAGTTATAAATATAAAAGTGGTCGGAAACCGGTGCCTTCACCCAATATATCGAGAAATAATTTTAATATTTGTTTTAAAATCAGATCAGAATGCAAACTCAAATAAAACATCTGTACAAACCTAAAACGCTAGCAATTCTTCTAACACTACGTCTAAAACTCTGTCGAAATATTTTTGCAATTCTTGCTCCAGTTGCCGTAGTGTAAGAAGGTGGCGGTGTGTATTTGGGCGGTGAATCTTCAAATACCATTTCAGCAGTAATGGGAGTTGTAGCAGTAGAATTATTAACAGTTGTTGAAATAGTATTTGAACTGCGATGTATCGAAAGGTCCTCCATGTGTTCACTATCTAGAGGTGGCCGGTACAATAGCTGTATACGCTGTTAAAAATAACAAAGTGATTAAAGAGACGCTAAAAACAAATTGTGTGACGAAATGTAAAACCTAATTCGCGCATACGTGCTGCGCATATGACCGCCATAATCTTAGCAGACTGTTTCAAAAACGATTCTGCATCTTGTTTATAAATACAAGTACAAACTCTCTTTAAATCGCTGCTCGTGAAGTCAGCGTTTTTAGGCTTTCCCCTTCTGTGCCTTGCTGTTTTCAACCGTTACGATTCCCCACTCCTGCACGTCGTGATGAAACTACGGGAAGTTAGATTTCACGGTATGTTTGGTTTGAACTAAACGTTTTCTTCCTCAACAGCCCCTTATAGGCCGGGAGTTTGCATTGCATTTTAGGTAGTGTTTTTACGCCGATCGATTGTTATCTTTTTCGATAAATCTGGTATGACTAATAAGTAAACCAAGCGTTCAGCTGGCGCATCCGCGGTGGGTATGAGTGAGAGGCTGCGAAAGTGGTAAAAAAAATGTTTTTTAAGTAATAGTACGCGGGCTGAAACTTGTTTTTATAAATAGTTGACATCATTGTGAGTACTTGTAAAAAAACACGTAAAATATTGCGCATTTCACTTTTTTGCACTGACAGCAGCTGAGACAATTTCGTTACCTAGGATTATGATTATATCGCTATCATAATCCTAGGTAATGAAATTGTCTCAGCAGCTGGCAGTGAAAAAAAGTGAAATGCGCAATATTTTACGTGTTTTTTTACAAGTTCATGCGACCAGCTGACGCACAATCCCCCTTCCACGATGCAGCTGACGATTATTTTTCAACTCACAATGTCAACTATTTATAAAAACAAGTTTCAGCCGGCGTACTATTACTTAAAAATTTTTCTTTTTTACCACTTTCGCAGCCTCTCACTCCCAAACCCACCGCTACTTGAGCAGCTGACGGTCAGTTTACTGATTAGTTGTACAAGATCAACTATCAATATCAAAATCAGCCGGCTTACTATGACTTTTTCATTTGCAACGCAAACTCCCGGACGATTAGGTACTGACTTCACGAAAGTTTGTTGTATAAATATATTTTAATTTCCATAAAAATGCGAATAACATAAAGATAAAAAAGTGATTAATAGTTTTTTTTTAATACTAACGTAATTTTCTTGATCAATTGCATCCTTTGAAAGCATGGAAAACGATTTAATTTATTGATTCTAATATTAATAGGTATAGATTTAGAAAATACTAATAAGGTAAATATTTTTACAATTGTGAAAAAAAATTTTATTAGTTATTAAACCCAAATAGTGAATTTGCATAATTTTAAAATTGGCTTACATCTGCTATGTAATTATAGCTGGAAACATACAGATTTTAAATATTCGGGTTATACAGACGCCGGCTGGCCAGAGGCGCTGAGCGTCCCAGGCCCCCGGAGTTTGAGAAGGCCCGGGCCTTCCCATTTCCCAATTCCGACAAATTGCTCAAGTCTCTTCCTGGGGCCTCTACAAATGTTAGCGTCCCTTAAAAAATTTAGCCAGACCGCGCCTCGGGTTAAAAGTGAAAAACATTTGAGAAAAACAAAGTATTGTCATCATTCCAATGACATAAAACGTCGCTTTCTTTTGTATGACGTCAAAACAAAGAAATTTATTTTTGACAAAGGACATTTTCATTAGTTGTCTATATTGTGCATGTAACTGCTTAATAGACATGGCTTATCGTTGGTGGTGCCGCTATTTTGGATGTAAAAATAATCCAGTAATATGATTTAAAAAAAAGGTGTTTCTTCGGAATAATTTTAATAATTTTCAATGATTATTTGGTAAAATTCTAACTGTTACACACACTCTTTGGGCCGCGTAATTTTAACCACTGATTCTTGTAGAGCTCGATAGAATTTAAAAAAATAGAGAATAAAAAATTTCGATGTTTCGCTTAGTTATCGAGACATCGAATGTTTTCGATGATTATTTGTTTGGTAAAATTCTAGTGGTTACACACTTACACTGTCCAGGGCGACAAGTTTTAACTATGCATGGTCAGTCTTTTCTCACGGGTTGCACAGTTACGAGTTTTTTGTTGAGGGGTGCGTGGGCAAAATTCCTGGGAAATTAAGGGTAAAGTGGAAAAAGTATAAAACATTAAAATTTTTTATTTCAGAAAAATGTATCGAAAACTAATTGAGGTAATATGGATCTCGTCTCTACCACATATTATCCTCCATTTTTTAAACTTTAACTCTCGACGTCTCGAAAATTAAGCGAGATATCACAATTTTGTATTCTTAATTTGTTGTGTATCTCATTGAGATCTATAAGAATCAATTGTTAAAACGCGGCGCCCTGGATATCGCAGTCTTGCCAAATTTTTTTCTGGATACAAGTTTCAAAAAAGAAAAAGTCCCCGGTATTTCTCAAGAGATGTGTAAACATTCAGATTCGAATATGATGACAGCTACACATAACCTCCAAAAAATTTGATTGCTGATCGAGCAAGGTAGAATTTATCGGCCAATGGAGCTTTGAGTCACTTTCGTTACATTTCACCGAATTACTTTAGCAGAGATTCCCAATAAAGATGTTGACAAATCAAAAAATCATGCAAATTATCCATTATGTATCACATAACAATTACTTACATCTAAAATATCTGGCGGTCCATTATTTAAATATCGATAGCTTTGAACGAAAGCTGCAATGGGTACTGTTAATATTGGCAAAAGTTGCAACAAAGTTCCCAATTGACGTGCCCATAAAGGCCAATATTCAAATTTGGGTGCGTGGTGCCATGCATAAAGTTCTCGATAGTTGCCGTTTTTGAACGATGTAACACATAAAACAACTAACGCCACTGGTAATACGACATTCCAGGTGAAAGAGAGCATTGGTGATGCCCATCCTTGCAAGCAAGAGTGACTAGTTTGAGAAAACAGAGCTGTAACGACTGTTTCACCACTGTAGGGTCGACCTCGTACCATAAATACAGCGCTGACAAGTATCAAATATAAAACAGCCAACCACCATGCTCCACCTATGCAGTAATCCATGAAATACACGACAAAAATGCCAAACTGAAAAAAGAAATTAACCATATTATAGGTACACATAGGGTTGCCAGATCAAAAACCAAGATTTCCGGGACATTTCTAATCTTGGTACCTAGACGATTTATCTTGGAGGGGGGTATTGTAAAAAAAATATTTATCATTTTACTATTTTTTGTATTTACCATTACGACTTGACTAATTTTATTCATTTATCACACACTAGTATAGTACACAGTGCCAGTGGCGGACTAGGGGGCGGCTCACCCCGGGCCTCTGGTCCTGGGGGGCCTCCAAATCTCGAGAAGTCCCTCTTAATCAAATCCCAAACAAGGCCAAAATATGTTTAAATATGTAAGAGGCAGTTTGGAGTTAGAGGCCCCGTACGTATACAAAATATAAACGTAGGTAGGTCGTTTATTATAAATATTTGATTTTTTTTGTCAGCCATTACATCTATATTATTCATTTTATACGAAATTTACACTACAAATACATCAATTTCTAAGCAGACCGGGGGCCTCATTTAGTTCTACCGCCCCGGCCTCCGACGGGCTTAGTCCACCACTGCACAGTGCTAACTGCTGTGGACGCACTTCTGAGTGACGCAAATCGCAAAATTTCTTGTGAATCTTTAACAATGTAACTTAGTGTCGTTTCTTGCGATCGCGAGCACGAATCCTAGGGTTTCGTTGAACATATTATGTATTTCCGTTACAGAAGGCTTAAATTCCGGGACACGGGACAAACCAACGAATTCCGGGACATTCCTGGAAATTCCGGCCATCTGGCAACGTCTAGGTACACACCACAGATTTTTGATGGGCAGTGAATGACGGCCATTATGTGAAACCAATTTAATTGTTTTGATATTTGATGGATGACTTTTTTGGCGGGCTGTTTGATACTTCAGTACCTAGCGTTTAATACACATACATTAAAATTATAAAGAAGTAAAGTTTGTATGTTTATCGCGGGTAATCTCAGAAACTACTGAACCGATTTGAAAAATTCTTTCACTGTTTAAAAGCCTACTTCTTCCCTAGTAACATAGAGGTTATACTTATATTATTACGCTAAGACATTAAGGGAATGAGCGGTGCGCGAAAATGTAAAGCAAGTCGGAGATCCCGCACGCGATTTCTGAGCTAAACTGGTGTACGCTGGCTAAACTTTAAGAGATACAGTAGAGTGATTAGTAGGATTAGAAATTTGTTGCTCTTGATTATTTTGTTGTCAAATCAAAATCTACCCGTGCGAAGCTACGCCGGAAAGCTAGTGAAAAACAGATGACTAGAGACGGGACTAAAACGTAGATTAACGCAGCAATATAACGCAGTTGGTTTCACACTATGGCCCATTGCGGAATGAATTTTGTAACATTCAGTAATTTAAACAAATATAAAAATATGTTCTTACTTCTGTTGTCATGGGTAAGCCTAGAATAAAACCACAGGCGCAGCTAAAAAAAGTGATCGATGTTTCAAAATATTTTAGTGTTTTTATTCGAACTGCCATAATTCCAGTAATGACACTGTGCCAAACTGCTAACTGTTGTGCAATTCCAAATAAAATCATAACGAAATAAAAGAGTACAGCCCAAAATGGTGACACAATATCTGGCCCTAGAAGTGCAAATGTTGACGGTAATAATTCAGTCGCCAAGCGTAACGCCTGATAACCACTTTCATGTGATCGATCAATTCCTGGTCGAACTACGCGTTCACCGACTATAAATGATGAATGCATCATGTAGCGAACAGGTGTTGCTGCCAAAGATGGTGGCAATGGCTCCTTCATTGACCTCATAAATGTACTAGTGTCAATCCGTTCTGGAAAATAATTAAAAAACAGCAATGTGAGCCGAATTTTCTGATTCATTTTTGATTTGTTTTGAAATGATTACCTAGAGAGCTTTGACATTTGACGCTATGACATCTGGTGGCAGAAAATGAAAATACAGCAAAATGTTTAGTGATTTGGACACGCTTTCATATTAAATCCCTATACTAATATTATAAAGGGATAAGCAGTAAGCGAAAATGTAAATCAAATCGGGGATTCCACACGTGATCGCTTGAGCTAACATTCATAGCGATTTATAATTTTAGGCTAATGCAAATATGCCTAGCTGATAGGTACACTAATTTTGCTAACAATAAAATTTCGCTGCTGGGCAAAACTGACGCGGATAGTAAATATAAAATAAATATACCCCTATACGTAGGCACCATGGACATAGAAATCTAGGGATGCAATACAAGCAAGTGAGGTGGTCGCTTCAGTTGCGCAAGCTCTGTACGTGTCAAAGTGTCGTTCAAACCATAACAAACGACTGTTTTTTTGGGCAATTGAGCATGCGCAAAAACGCGGCCAATAGAATGTGGGCACATGCACCTTGGACATGTCCATGAGACATAGGCATGCACCCTCCCCTGAATGGCTTCCCCCCTCGTCTAAAGTGGCACTTTATAGTTTATACTTCGTTCCTAGATTCCTATGTCCATGGTAGGTACCTAGTTACATTTTTTAAATGCTAGAATCCTGAAATACACTATATTTTTATTTATGATGAAATATTAAAACTCTTTAATCATATACAGGGTGCTGAATTGCTTTGCGGGTAATAGGGATTTAACCCGTAAAATCAAACTTTTCCGATTTCCTGCTTCCCCAATTATTTTAGGAAAAATATCTTCGAATAAAAGTTTAAGAACATAAAATTCTGTATCTAAATCATTAAACAAAATTAATTTTGCATGCTTTGTAACGGCAGAAATTTGATATGAAAATATCAAAATTACCTCAAAAACAGATAGCGATAGCCATGGAACTTGAACAAAATGATTAGAAATTATTCTGACAGCTAAAACGTCATCATTTTGTTCAAGTTCCATGGCTATCGCTATCTGTTTTTGAGGTAATTTTGACATTTTCATATCAAATTTCTTCCGTTACAAAGCATGCAAAATTAATTTTGTTTAATGATTTAGATGCAGAATTTTATGTTCTAAAACTTTTATTCGAAGATATTTTTCCTAAAATAATTAGGGAAGCAGAAAATCGCAAAAGTTTGATTTCACAGGTAAAATCCCTATTACCCGCAAAGCAATTCAGCACCTTGTATATTATGACAAACTGAATGAGCTTACTCTCATTACTGTATCATACAACTGGCTAATGTAAATTGAAATTGTGTTTTAAAGACCACCAACAGCTAAGGTTATTTGGGCCTAGCACCAATTCATATTTTCAATTCATTATTTTTTTTTTTTTTTAATAATAAATTGAAAATCCAATTGACACTTTTACCAGCTCTCGGGCTAGAACCCGAGAACTGGGGACTTGTAATAGAAGAACCATAGCAACGCCATGTAAACAACAGCGCCGCTACACTCTCGGCTATTCTCAAGCCCTGGTAATGTAATATACCTACCTACTTAGAAAGTAGATAATTCGGGTTCAAATGTGGGCAGTGACGTATAATAAATATAATTATAATGTCTTTACAAATAGTGAATATTTTACTTACCAAAAGATCCCGGTAAATAATTGTAGCCATAATGTCGCAATATTCCTACACAAGTATTTGCAAGAAACGCCGATAATAACAAAACACTGCAAGTGATAACAATAACAAGACCTGAATCTCGTTGTAATAAGTGTTTATTTTTATTATGTGATGCAATCTGCATTACTGCAACTCCAAATACACCCCACGTTAAAAACGATTCTTGGAATGCAGCTACCCAACATTTGGTATTAAGAAAGAACTCTTGCCATGATGTTTCAGGAAACATTCCATGCTTTGAATCCGATGGCGCTATTCCTAATAATTTGGCGCACAACACGAACATTCCCACAACAGGTGTTAATGTAAATACAAAAGCAACTTTTCCATATGACCTTAAACCTTTGCTTAATGACACGAACACTATCATCCAGACGACAGCCAAATTAAAACACACTTGAAATTTTACTGCTGAACCCAAACTAGAATCTTGTGACGTAAGATGATGTCGCTGGAGTACATGTCCGTTAAAATAATCCGGAACTGTTTCAGATAATTTATATGTACCATTCACTGGATCAAATTCTGGAAAGAAATCATCCTTGTTTTACACAGACTATTGTTTTTTTTTCTGAAAAAGAGTTTTGTGATCATTTAAAAGCGCTGACTATTAATTAGAGCGCTGGGTGAAATAAACTTTTTACGCATCCAATGGCGGGATTCGGATATGGCGAGCACGGGCAGTTGCCATACCAATCTGGCTGACGATATGACAAAAATTTAAAATCCCCGACTATTGTCTAGACTCTAGACAATAGTCGGGTATTTTAAATTTTTGTACTCTCATTGAAAAGACAATGCTAATTTGAGAAAACCTCACCTCAGACCTAACGACAAACCGATCGAGGGTAGGGTTTTCGGGCAACCAATCACGTCATTTTTTCGTTTCTCATCCCCGTTAATGCCTTCTTCATTTTTTTTACCCTACCAGTACCAACCAGTTCCCTGAAATCCCGCCACTACACTCAACGGCTAGAGAATGGGCTGTGCATTCCCCATCTTAATAAATTGCAGTCTTTTGCTTTAAACTTTCAGTGCCCTATCTTGAATTCAGCTCTAGCTACGGCCCTGTACTGACATCGACACATATTGATAATAATTTAATTTTGATCCGACATTTTGGAAAATATAGACGCGCAAGAGCAATTAGACACGTTTTAGTCCCCGCTGAAAACCATTTAAGTTAAGACAATGGCCAACTATAGGGTCAGCTGTCCAGTTAGTATAAAGATCAGTGAGCCCCCAACTCTGATTAGAAAAAAACGTTTAAGATGGCGGCCACCACTGCCTATATCCTTTTTTTTAGTGACCCTTTTTCTAGTCTGTTTCGCAAACCGCAGTCCATTCTCTAAAGCAAGGGTTCCCAAACTTTTTTGATCATGACCCTAATTTAAAATTACAAGCCTTCGCGACCCTTAAAAATTTTTTCCCCACAATGAACAAAATAGTCTATAAAAAAGATTTTTCAGTAAAAAAATGCAGCAATTCAAATTTAAGTCGTTTATTCAAAAATTTAATTATAAAAAAGTACGGTAAAAGTAATATAGAAATTGAAAATTGAAAGATTTAAAAATTATTTGTCTCTGCGACAAGTAGTAAAAAACAAATCAGAGTGAGAACAGAGCACTAAAAGAAATTAAATAATTAAAAAAATGATATAAGCCAATCTAGATCACCGCTTTCGGTTTGCTACCATGGTGTTGCGCCATCTTATCCACCACTCTCTTTTTGTTACCCCAGAGACCCCCGTCCCGCCTTTTCAATCCGTTTTTATTTGATTTCGTGTTCTCATTTAGTTTTTTTTTCTATTATTCGAATTTAATGGTATAAACACGAGAGTTATAAATTTTATAATCACGGAAACAGGCCGTGACCCTAAAAAATCATCCCGCGACCCCGACTTTGGAAACCCCTGCTCTAAAGTCAACGTTTAAAACAATCATACCATCTCTGTAGTACGGCTCTGCCCATTTATAGTTGTCCATTTTTGTTATAAAAGAGTCTCGGAAATATACAAACATCCAAGAAACCCCAGCAATACTGTAGATCCCAATTAAAGCTTGTGTCGTGATTAAAGCTATACCGACGCCTTGAAAAATTGGGGATATTCTCCACATGTCCATCACTCCGGAGGCTAACTGCTGACCTATTAAATAAAAACTTTGATAAAAATAAAATTAAAATTAAAAAAAACTTATATTATAGCTGAATTTATAAATATCATTCCAAAACTGTATGTACTACTGTCAAAAAAATTATTACATTTTCAATTTCATCAAAATCGGATGATTTTTTGAAATATATTATTATTCTTTTATGATTTCATTTGTATCATCCCTGAAACACGGCTCGGCCGTGTGTATTAACTATATAGGTCGGAAAACTAGTCAGGTTTTTCGGTAGTGGAGGAGGTGTCCTCAGTTTTGAAAACACCGCTCGGAGTACGTTTTACCTCCGCAGTCCGCTAGGTTCGTCGTGTTCTAAGTTTTTTATTCAGCTTGTATCTATAACACAATAAGAGACAAAGGGATCTACCGCAGATGTATGTCGCTATGTCGTGAATGTGATTCGCAAAACACAGCGATATTCCGTGGTAGGCCCCAATATGATCTGTTTCGGTTCCACGGTAAACTAGACCATGACGAAATGACGAATCTAGTGGTGGTAAAGTGTACCAATATTGTGTTTTAAAGACCACCAACAGCTAAGGTTATTTGGGCCTAGCACCAATTTATATTTTCAATTCATTATTTTTTTTTTAATAATAAATTGAAAATCCAATTGACACTTTTATCAGCTCTCGGGCTAGAACCCGGGAACTGGGGACTTGTAAAATAGAGGAACCATAGCAACGCCATGTAAACAACAGCACCGCTACACGATCGGCTATTCTCAAGTCCTGGTAAAGTGTAATTAATTGTGTTTTAAAGACCACCAACATCTAAGGTTATTTGGGCCTAGCGCCAATTCATATTTTCAATTCATTATTTTTTTTTTTAATAATAAATTGAAAATCCAATTGACACTTTTACCAGCTCTCGGGCTAGAACCCGGGAACTGGGGACTTGTAATAGAGGAACCATAGCAACGCCATGTAAACAACAGCATCGCTAAACGCTCGGCTATTCTCAAGCCCTGGTAAAGTGTAGGTACTCCGAGCGGTGTCTTTAGTCTTGCAACTGAGGACATCTCCACCATCGTAGTTTCTCGACCTGATTATTATACGACCGTGCCCTGGACTGTTAACGGCACATTATAGCCTATGAACCTGTGACATATTCCATATAGTCCGGGAGTTTGCGTTGCAAATGAAAAAGTCATAGTAAGCCGGCTGATTTTGATATCGATAGTTGATCTCGTACAACTAATCAGTAAACCGACCGTCAGCTGCTCAAGTAACGGTGGGTTTGGGTGTGAGAGGCTGCGAAAGTGGTAAAAAAAATATTTTTAAATAATAGTACGCCGGCCGAAACTTGTCTTTATAAATAGTTGACATCATTGTGAGTTGAAAAATAATCGTCAGCTGCATCGTGGAAGGGGGATTGTGCGTTAGCTGGTCGCATGAACTTGTAAAAAAACAAGTAAAATATTGTGCATTTCACTTTTTTGCACTGACAGCAGCTGAGATAATTTCGTTACCTAGGATTATGATAGCGATATGATCATAATCCTAGGTAACAAAATTATCTCAGCTGCTGTCAGTGCAAAAAAGTGAAATGCACAATATTTTACGTGTTTTTTTACAAGTTCATGCGACCAGCTAACGCACAATCATCCTTCCACGATGCAGCTGACGATTATTTTTCAACTCACAATGATGTCAACTATTTATAAAAACAAGTTTCAGCCGGCGTACTATTATACTTAAAAAATTTTTTTTATCACTTTCGCAGTCTCTCACACCCACACCCACCGCGGGTGCGCCAGTTGACGCTTGATTTACTTATTAGTCATACCAGATTTATCGAAAAAGATAACAATCGATCGGCGTAAAAACACTACCTAAAATGCAACGCAAACTCTCGCGCTAATAGTAAACTAATTAACAAAACAAATGAACTTACCTAAACATAAATGCAAAGTGAAGAGTGGTAAACCAAAAACGAAAGACAAGATAAAAAATTGAATGATAAAATTAGCACCGAAATGTATACTAAGTACAGCGAAGCGTGATATATTGAAGAGACCCAGAGTACAACTCAGACAAGAAAACAAGGAACTAAATCCATGGGGCCACTGTCCTATTGGACTGTGCAAGTCGTCATTTTCAGTAATATTTGCATTTTCAGTTGTTTCACGACGATGTGGACGACTGTCGTTTGTTCTTCGTTCAGGGTATTCACATCTTCTGAAAAAAAATCTTAAATCTTTCTTTGTTCACGATTTATGTATTAATTCGGTTTTATAGGCGGCTTCACTCACATTAATGTCGCTTTTTTAACAGAAACCGTATCTAATTAACATGATCGTTATTCGTAGTCTATACTTTTGGGTATCAATAGATAGTATACGCACAGCTTAATGAACTATATCAACTGAATCACTCGAAGTGTAATACCTTATTTACTATAGCGAGTTGCGACTGCCATGTTCTTAGTAGGCACAGCACAGCTGCCTGTTAGTGTTCTGACTCAAACTGTCAAATCACACGTGTAGTAAAATTAGGGGTGGGGTTAGTGCGCGGTCACATAGCTATATCCACACAGGTCCGTAGCAACATAATATGGGCAAGAGGGAGCATTGCCCCTCACGCGTTTTTGAAAATCGCGTTGACGCAGGGCATGACTCACCATACTTCATTGAATTTCGGCGCATAATAATTACGATTATATCTGTACTACCGCCTATCGGGCTAGGCTGAATAGCATAGACAGACTGATAGACACAAGAGATATTAAAAAAAAAAACAACGTAAAATTCATAACTTTTATTTGCCCCCTCTCCGAAAACAGAGTTGCTACGGGTCTGTGTCCACATTCAGAAATTGATTGACAAACATCAAAGTTCCGATAGTCGAGTGAATTTGCTGCTATATGCTGTGGTATAAGTACGTATAAGCGTAAAGTCCTAATAGTCCAGTAATTTTAGATTTCCACTGCAGAAAAATTCCCAGTTAGCTGATTTTTTTTTATTTACCTTCGTTATGGTGTTTTAAAAAACGTGTAAAAAGTCCCCATCGATGTCGTGCCGGCGTTGCCAGATATTCGAGGTTCAAGTTCACGATAGACGGTTTTTAGTGATTTTCTCGGTTCCGTTCCATTTTTTGTAAAAAATAGTTATTATCAATCTTGTAGAGGATGAAATTATCTACAACTTTTGTATAAACATTTTTTGTCTATGATTTATAGTTTTTCTTTTTAAAGTACCCGCGGATATGCAAATGCATACTCGTACTTAATCCGCACTCTCTCAACCCTTGTAAATTTTTTTTACAAAATTACTTTACGAATGGTCTTTATAATTGATGTCAAGTATAAATATCGTATTTTCAAAAAAAATTGTCTGTTTGAGCGCTGTCGATTTGTATGTTTGGTTGCTTATAAGTAGAGAACTACTGCATTAATTTCGATAAAATTATAATTAGTCGTTAGCTGTAAGTTCAACTTAAAATAATGGTACAAATCATTATGTTAGGCCCTCGGGAAGCAGCATAATCTCGTTATGTAAAATCGAGGGGGAGGAAGCCGCGCGGGTACTTTAATAAGAAAAACTATATATCGTAGACAAAAAATGTTTATACAAAAGTTGTAGATAATTTCGTCCTCTACAAGATTGATAATAACTATTTTTTACAAAAAATGGAACGGAACCGAGAAATTCACTAAAAACCGTCTATCGTGAACTTGAACCTCGAATATCTGGCAACGCCGGCACGATATCGATGGGGACTTTTTACACGTTTTTTAAAACACCATAACGAAGGTAAATAAAAAAAAATTAGCTAACTGGGAATTTTTCTGCAGGTGGGTCATTTCAATATCTAAAATTACTGGAGTATAAGTTTAATTAAAATAGCTTGTGGGGATAACATCTAGCAGACGAAATTTTAAATAATATATAAATATCTAAGCATTAAATTTTCCTTGACATCTGTAACAAGCCATTTACAGTTAACTTCACTTCACTGCATGCAAGATGCCAGGGATAATTTAACGTAATTTGTATAATTAGTACATGTTACATGATACAACTTTAAAAGTCGTCTGTAAATGTACACGATCAGGTAAAAAAGGTTAAAACCCACGTTAACGTAACACAGAGGCTGGTAAAGACTAGTACTTACATACATATTTGCATATTATACTTTATGGTATTAATAAAATCGTAACTTGTCTGTAATTGTAAGTTTTTAACGAAATTTCGACTTAGATGTACAGTTGACAGACAACCTACATCGAATTATAATTTTCAGAATTGTTATTTGTCAGTTTGTTTGCTCTGGGTTAATTCAAAAACTAGGTACTTAACCGATTTAAATCGGATTTTTTGTAGGTTTGTTATACATCAATAGCAGTAGTCAAAAAATCGATTTAATGCGAGTACTGTGAAGCCGCGGGCACAAGCCAGTATATGTACTTTGATATCAAATATCAATCAAGAAAAAATGCGCAAATACAAATCCGCGTAAATCGGGAATTACCTGTATAATTAACAAAATTCAAAAAAAAAAAAAATAAATAGAATTATCTCACTCAACTTGGTTTTATCAGTGCTATATCTACATTGTAGACTGTACAGGGTTCGACAAATTATGTGACCCATTTTAAACAGCTTATTACTTTTTAAATAGCCCCATTCACAGAGTATGTAATAATAATATATAGCTATGTATCAGGCACGTAGCCAAGGGGGTGGCTCAAGAGGCTGAAGCCTCCCCCCTGGAATTTCACAAATTCTAGCAAATTTGTGCTTTTCTATGAAAAAGTCTTTTTAAATACATTTCCATTGTAATGAACATGTCATTTATGACCATAATTTTTCATGCAACGAATGTAATAATTATGAAACTACCTACTGAAAGTTTGTGAGAGATTTTATTTACTTTTTGACTTTCAAGCTCCTCCGAAAAAATTCCTGGCTACGGACCTGGTATGTATCTATTTAAAAAGTAGAGTGTACCGTGTACGTGAATACATTCACTCGACAGTCTAAATAACCCCATAGAACAATATCTGGTGCTAACAGTTCCAGAAATCTCGGTGGCCAAGGAATGGTACAGTGATGTCTGAATTAAATTGAATACGTTTCTCAACACAAAAGACGCGATGTTCTATTGTGACCAACGCTTCATTTTGTCAATTGTTAACAATTGTAACACAAACTCCCAATAGGGTACTCGTTCATTCAAAAATGTTGTTCTATAGTAAATCGTTGATTAGTTTTGATCCTAATTCCCATTAAAGAAATAATTTGTCGGACCCTGTATATAAATAAATGCTTGACAAAGGTTAGATAATGAAAATATGACAAACCTTCTATGGGAGGAAGGGTGATTAATCTCTGAGAGCGATGAAGCATTTCTTGTAGGCGTATTTGTCGGCGAACAGGACGGCGTACTGTCTATACTCGAACCAACACTAGAATCTTCAGATGATGATAAACTGCGCGGCGTTCGGGAGCGACGGGACGATTCAGAACTGCTTCTCGCAACATTAATTGATCTATGTCTGCGACTAGCACTACGTGACCGTCTTGAGGATATATATGCACCACTACCACTTTCACCATTCCTGTGTCTTGGATCTTCTCTTTGAGCAGATCTAGATCTTGAATCTATGCGAGAAGAAATAATGGCGGAACGATTCACATTTGTTTCCGGTTCTGTAAATGATAAACGGTTTGGAGCACTAAACGGTCGGATCGAAGTTGGATTTACAGTCAATAGAACATTTGCGTCATTTGACATTTGCGTGCCACGTTGGTCCATTGTAGATGATGTTACGACGCCGACATTTGGGGCTTCAACACTGCAATTCCTTACTAATGATGGTTCACTTGGTAGTCTTATATGTTTAATACGACGCATTGACGAGCGCAACCACGACGACGACGACGATACAGCACTAACTACGTCGTGTTGCGCCGACGCTAATGTGTCCGTCATTATTGTTGTGGTTACTACATGTGCGTCGCTAGGACCGCATTCGTGTATGCTTGTAGTAGTGAACTCATTTTCTATGCCGTGTAATGGTCGGCCAGTTATTACTTCAGCCGCGCCCGGCTCCAGTGACACGGCCGAGCTGGCATCACAACAGACCATAAGCTCCTGCATTTTAACATCATCGTTTCGGTTCGCGTCATCGTAATTTAGTTCCTGCCTCCGTATCTCGTCTAAGTCACTACACACCATGCTCTGTGAACATCTATTATTATGCTGCCTGAACTCCGTTGCCGATCTACGAGCGTAATTCGAACGCATAAATTTGTTTTTGTTCCTTCGTGCGTCGAATGCAACAGTTGCCCGCTGTGGATTGTTTCTTTTGAAAGTCGTATATTCAGATTCGTACAAATGATTCCAGTCTGTTGGATGGTTAGCTTCGTCAGTTTCAAATGCCAAGTTTAACTTACCACTACCAACTGACTGTAAAAAGTTGTTATCACAGTATCGGCGATCTTGATACAATTTGCCACCCCCAAATTTCTCGTAAGGCTGTTCTCCTTGACCGCCTTCGTTCTCTAATGTAAATTTATATTGATTACTTCCGCTTTCAAGGTAGCTTAAGGTGGAGACTGGAACCTCTCTAATTTGTTGAACTTGAGGGTCATTAGATAGTAAGTCAGTATGTGTAGAAGTGCCTGTAGTATCATATTTATCAGAACATGATTTCATAACATGATTCGGTTGACTAATTTCCGTTTCGCAACTTTTTAAATTATTGCCAATGTCAAGTGCAATGAAATTATCCGAATATGTTGAATCGTACTCTTGTAAATAGTTATCTAGCTCTAATAAACATTCTTCAATGCTAATTTCTTTAAGATCTTTTTCAACATTTTGTTCAGTTTCCCTTTTATTAACAGTAATATCCAAATTTAAAGAAGCTAAGTCATTAAATTCTCTTTCTTCAGTGTTACTTTCTGCATTTTGTTCAATATTTTCAGTCTCGTCACATCTATTTCTTACATTATAGATATCATTTTCAAGCGTACATTCTGAATTTATTTGACACTTATTTTTATCTACATTCAGTTCATGATTTTTGTTTGGAATATCTTCTGATTCACGATCTGAATCCGATTTATCACTGTTCTTTTCAATAACGACAGTTGAATCCAATAATGAAACTTGTTTGTTTGTACAATCCAAGTGATTATTTACACATAAATGTACAAATTCACCAAAATGACCAAGAAGAAGATTAGAAAATTTAACGTTATCTAAAGATTTAGAACGTGGAATAACAGAACATGCAGATTCGTTGTTCAATAACTCTAATAATAATTCACTATTACTTCTTTGAATTGTTTTTTGGGGAACTGTTTCAAGATTATGGCCGCCATTATTTTCGTCATCGGTTATCGACTCAATGCAATTTGCACGGGTTGCTAGGATCTCATCATCTAACGATATCAAAACTTCAACGCTATTATTCATTGCACTATCAGTAATAGAATTCATATCGTTTTTGTTACCAATTGTTTGTAAAACTTCGTCTAATTGGGACACTTCTGAATCCAATAAATTTTCAGATGACCCTTGTGAATTTTCTTCACTGATATTTGATGGTAATGGATTTAATGACCCCATTTTAAAATCAATGAGATCGTCACCTGAGGTCCACTGACCTGAATAAAGATTACCGGCCACTTCGCGTGACGTCATTTTTTGAAAATGAGCCTCGGTGTTTTCTAGACCTGAAAAAAATAATTAAATATAATAATACAGTGTTAAATATATTTACGCGAAAAATGAGTCATTTAAAATGTTTTTTTGAACCAGGCAATCGAAACATTGAAAATGTACTTTTTTCAACAATTAAATTTCTACTCAACCGATTTATTTATTTATTCATTTATCAGGGTATATACAGAACGCCCTATTTCTTGACCGTTGTGTGGGTAACTTGGTTACCTATTAATTGTAATGCTAGAGATTAGAGAATACGTTAAATAGGCAAGGTAGTGCCTTTTTCATAAGGAATTCAGCCGCGAAAAAAATTGATATACCGGGTGTCAGTAAAAAGTGAAATGAAAATAACGAAATTTTCATTTTTTGTTATGCCTCATAATCCTTCATTTGATGAGTTTGAGAAAAATATCTTTGATGTTTTTTAAACTATTTCACAAGCAGAATAAAGCTACCCAAAGTCTAAACAGTTTTTAGATAGCTTTTGTCAAATTCGAGTAGGGAGTAAGGTTGTTTTTTTTTAATGGGAATGATAGCTATGATCATAATTGAAAGGTAATTGAGAAAAACTGTCACCAGGTCTCCGTCTATAAAGATATAAATATTGTTTGTTTGTTTGTCGCGGGTAATGTCAGACTCAGGAGCTACTGAACCGATTTAAAAATTATTTCACTGTTTAAATCTTACTTCTTCTCGAGTAACATAATATAGGCTATATATTATTACGCTAAGGTCGACAATGTAAAGTCAAGGATCCGACACTCGAGGATCCCGAGGTAAATTGGTGTAACTTAAGAGATACCTACATTAAAGTGATACATAAAAAAAATTGTCGGTTTTGATTATTTCGTTGCCAAACCAAAAAGTTGTAAATCTTTATCTGACATAACGTATATTTTATTTATTCATTTTGCTCGCCCTGCCACTATTTTTTAGGTTTACATCTAAACTAGATAAAATGAAACTCCTCATTGTGGACACTTTTAACATTTGTCGAACCAGTGTCCATCTATTCTGGATACTGGGTCTGGATAGCCATCCATTGTATACAGATGGTTCAGCCGCGCCTGCAGTGTTCACAATAGAGGGGTTTCACTGTAATTATGTACGACGATAAAAGTGCCGTTTAAATTTCTAAATTTAACTCACCAAAAACTTGATATATACTCCTGATAAACGACATTAATTTATTATTAAAGTCAAACGGCATGCTTATTGACTATAAATATTATTTTGTGGTAATTTTTTGTTGGTCTTACTGTATACACATGAAACTTGCACTACTTTTGCGTCCGTTTGAACAACTAATATAACTTTCCTCGATCCTGTGAACGCTAATTGACATAATATTTATTATTGAACAATAATAAGTCAATCAACGTTATACATAGATATTATATTTACCATGTACATACTAATTTGATGTTCACCGTGTCATGGTGATAATTAGTGTGTTTTTTTTAGGTACAAGATATCAACTATTACAGGCATGCTAATATCTATACAATCGCAATTTTCTGGTAGCCATAATAATATGGCTGTGCGTTGTAGGTTACAGATGTACTATAGAATAGACATTATAGACGACTATAGAGGCACGTTATAATATGCAATATAATATATCCTTGTGAAATTTCCAAACCATCTAGCTGGGCTAAGTGGGATGACGATGTTGAAACCTCCAAAACTTTCTTGTCCCATATTATACATAGTCCAGTAATTTTAGATTTCCACTGCAGAAAAATTCCCAGTTAGCTGATTTTTTTTTATTTACCTTCGTTATGGTGTTTTAAAAAACGTGTAAAAAATCCCCATCGATATCGTGCCGGCGTTGCCAGATATTCGAGGTTCAAGTTTACGATAGACGGTTTTTAGCGAATTTCTCGGTTCCGTTCCATTTTTTGTAAAAAATGGTTATTATCAATCTTATAGAGGACGAAATTATCTACAACTTTTGCATAAACATTTTTTGTCTACGATTTATAGTTTTTCTTATTAAAGTACCCGCGGCTTCCTCCCCCTCGATTTTACATAACGGGATTATGCTGCTTCCCGAGGTCCTAACATAATGATTTGTAACCATTATTTTCAGTTGAACTTAAAGCTAACGATTAATTATGATTTTATCGAAATTAATGCAGTAGTTCTCTACTTATAAGCAACCAAACATACAAATCGACAGCGCTCAAACAGACAGACAGACAGACAATTTTTTTTTTCGAAAATACGATATTTATACTTGACATCAATTATAAAGACCATTCGTAAAGTAATTTTGTAAAAAAAATTTACAAGAGTTGAGAGAGTGCGGATTAAGTACGAGTATGCATTTGCATACCGTATAACGCACTCTACTAAGAATAGCTGGGAGTAGCCATACTTTTAATTTTTTTTTCAAAATTTCTTTACGAATACTCATTATAATTGTTATAAAGACTATTCGTAAAGGAATTTTGTAAAAAAAATTAAAAATGTGGCTACTATTACTAGGGTGTGTTATACGGTATGCAAATGCATACTCGTACTTAATCCGCACTCTCTCAACCCTTGTAATTTTTTTTTACAAAATTACTTTACGAATGGTCTTTATAATTGATGTCAAGTATAAATATCGTATTTTCGAAAAATAATTGTCTGTCTGTCTGTCTGTTTGAGCGCTGTCGATTTGTATGTTTGGTTGCTTATAAGTAGAGAACTACTGCATTAATTTCGATAAAATTATAATTAATCGTTAGCTTTAAGTTCAACTTAAAATAATGGTACAAATCATTATGTTAGGCACTCGGGAAGCAGCACAATCCCGTTATGTAAAATCGAAGGGGAGGAAGCCGCGGGTACATTAATAAGAAAAACTATAAATCGTAGACAAAAAATGTTTATACAAAAGTTGTAGACAATTTCGTCCTCTACAAGATTGATAATAACCATTTTTTACAATATCGATGGGGACTTTGTACACGTTTTTTAAAACACCATAACGAAGGCAAATAAAAAAAAATCAGCTAACTGGGAATTTTTCTGCAGGTGGGTGATTTTAATATCTAAAATTACTGGAGTAACAGTTGAACTTCTCTTTTCGATTTTTTCTCTATGTCGAATTTTTACGAGAAATCTTGATGTTTGGATTCATTTTATATGTATTTCATTTTTTTACTCGGAACTGGAATGGTCGTAACTAAAATATCCCTGCATCTCGCACTTCTACGCATAACTCGAATTTTTAGAAATTTTAATAGATTGAGTGACTGAATCATCGCTATAGATAAAACATTATTTGCTTGCGTTTTATGGATAGTACTAAAAATCTGACGAACACGTGTTACGGCCCAACAGTTTGTTTAAGGTACCTTATGTGATATCACCGCGAAACGGACAATAGAGTAATAAAACATGTCATTCTATGAATGGTCAGTTTTGTTAAAAGAATGAGTTATCCTGTCGTAGGTCGTAGCTGTTGTTTTTGTTTGGGGTTTTGGCTAGTTCTGGTTTTCAAATTTCAAAGACCAAAAAAAGTAAAATGACATTGCCACTCAGTGTGAATTCCCGCTAACATCTTATTACCGACTATCTTACAAAATAGGGATATCATTTGACAAAGTGTTAAAGACTATTTGTAGAAAAGGAGCAATGGTTCTGCAAAACCGAACAACCGAACACTTTAAAAACAAATGCAGAATTGAATTATAATTTGACTGTCAGTTGTTTTTAATGTATCTCTAATATGGGACGTTAATTGCGAACTTCTTAATCAGAAGAGAAGCAGAATTCGCATATCATAAGAAAAACGAAAGTTCATGTCAATATCTCATTATGTATAGTGGATATAAAAAAATTAAACCTACGCCACTGAAGAGATCTTAAAAAGTTATCAAAAAATGATCAAAGAAATTTTCAGATATCTTAATAAATAAAAAAGTTATGGCCAGTTTTCAAAAACGGCAATTTTCTCATTTTCTGAATAAATCCATAGTGTCAAAATTCAATCGTTATTTAGACGAGGCGTTAATGACTAATGAGCACATAATTGTGCACTGCTTTGCCCATTTAACCGAAGTTCTATCTCCACTAATAACAAAGTTACCCATGTTAGCCAACGTCACCTGGGACACCCATGTATAACTTCCTAATGTATGTCTCCTCCTCCTCCAGAAGGCCCCCGTTGATTCAGAGAGCTGAAACTTTGCACACTTATAGCTTATAGTATGGGCTGGATTTCTGATTTTCTCTCTGGGGAGGCTACCTGGCGAAGACAGGTTTATATACTAGTACAGATATAATATCCCCAAAAAATGTTTTTCTGCTGCTATATATTTTTATCAGTAAAATGAACTGTTGAGGAAAACGTGATGGTGATTTCCAAATTTCTTCCAAGTTTGTAATTTCAAACAGGCCGTCCCGCTTTTCTCGAAAACGTTTTATTTTACGGTTAAAATATAAGAGACAAACATTTTGTATACATTCCGTACAGTTTTGGAGGCCTCAGCATCGCTCTCACTCCACTTCCCACAGTTATATTTTGGAGATTTCGCAGGGAAATCACCACTGGCGGCGGAAGGGGAGGTCTGGGGGGGCTAATCACCTCAAGTAGCATTCAGCCCCCCATTGTAAACTAGCATGTTTAATGAGCTATATAATGTAAGCTTTCATAGGTGATCATGGGTCTATACTATATAGTCCCCCCCACAGTTGTTCTGCCGCCAATGGAAATCAACCTTGATGTGTAATAAGTTCACCCCAAATTTCATTACACTAGTACACTGTACAACATGCCACGCCCTAAGGCGGTGAAAAAGGGTAAATGTGTCTTTTACAGATTTAATATGTCCATATACTATTGGGAACTGACGAATTGAGACATGACATCTGGTGGCAAAAAATTAAACTATTATAAAATTGCAACTGTCTAGTTAGTATATTGTGTTATCATTGACATTTAAATTTAATTAATTAATTATGAAATAAAAAAGTTAAAATGGAAGTTGAACGTTTTCCAGAACGTAAAAAATCGAAAGCTTTAGTTTGTTGTGTAGTAAACGGTTGTCAAAGTAAATCTGCTAAAGATTTAGATGTTATTTTTCATAAGTTTCCGAAGCATCATACTGTTGGTATTGTATTGTTTTTTCGTAATGTTGAAAAAATTGATAAATATATAGCGTAGAAAAATCTATTGTAAGTTTAAAAATGAGTTTTCGGGGTCGACGGCCACCCCATTTGGCCGCCACCTTGAAAAGGGGATGTAGTGGGGCCGTTAAGTGTTTAAACCATGCACGACGTGATAGAGAGATGCCACTCGGTACGAATGTTGGTACTACACCCTCTTTTCAAGATGGCGGCCAAATGGGGTGGCCGCCGACCCCGAAAACTCATTTTCAAACTTAAACTGCCCCCTCCCACGCAACGAAAAAAAACCTTGTCCTACCCAAAATGCAAACGTAGCCTAAAAAAATTTAACAATTTAATGGACTATTTGTATTTCACCCCTATACGCGGGCTGGTGGAGGTTTCGGAGTTAGTCTGAGGGTCGTCTCGTATGAAATTAAGTGCGCTGAATCCAATGAGACTACCCCCAGGATTGTGCGAGGAACGGTTGCTGAGTTACAGGCGTTTTTCCCCTGAAAGTTATGGAACCACCCTGTCTAGGGGCCCGGTCGCGGGGTCCAAAATACCTTCACATCTTAAAGTGAAGATATGGGTCCGACCAACATTCGTACCGAGTGGCATCTTTCTATCACAAAGTGCAAGGTTGAGACGCTTAACGGCCCCACTATTATAGTCCAGTCACGAGAGGTAGTCCACCTTGCGTTTTGTGCAGCAATTGATTTTATTTTTTTGTGTCCTCAAGCATGTTTAGGAGATGTCAAATCCAAATTTGTGACCTCTAAAACAGGGCGGGGGAGTTTTGGTGGGCTAAAAACCATGATTTTTTTGCACTTTTTTCGGTTTTTTGCTTATAACATGGAAACGGCCGGTCCTATCGAAAAAATGGTCCAATTCAAAATTAAAGGGCACGAAATGTACTTCAAAATGCACTAGTCAAATATGTTTCTCTTACCATTTTTACCGGCTCTGCAGAACTTAGAAAATCGCCAAAATTTACCAAAATGAAAAAAAAGCATTTTTTCAAACTTTTAACTATTGAAAAACTCGAATAACCTATAACCTTCCTTAATAAACGGGCTATCTAACAAAACATTTTTTTTTAATCGGACTGGTAGATCCTGAGATTAGCGCGTTCAAACAAAAAAATAAACTCTTTTTTTGTTTGAACGCGCTAATCTTAGGAACTACACGTCCGATTAAAAAAAATTTTTTTTGTTAGATAGCCCGTTTATTAAGGAAGGTTATAGGCTATTAATATAATAAAGTATTGGGTAATAAGGACCAGTTAAATGTATAAATTATTTACTCTTTGCCAACGTTTCGTTGCGAATTTGCAACTTCTTCAGGGCTCTACAACAGTGAAGTACATACATAATTAATTTTTGAATTATAAAAGAAAAACATTTTTTTTTTTTTTATTTTTTATTTATTTATTTTTTTATTATATTAATATATGTGATGGACGTAAAAATCAGAGTTATAGGCTATTCGAGTTTTTTTAAAGTCAATCCCAAAGGGAGTAAAACGGGGGTGTAAAATTTTTTGTTATTACAAAAAATCTTACACCCACGTTTTACCCCCTTTGGGGTTAAATTTAAAAAAAACTTGTATATCCTATAACCTTCCTCAATAAACGGGCTATCTGACAAAAAAAAATTTTTTTAATCGGACTTTTAGTTCCTGAGATTAGCGCGTTCAAACAAAAAAGAGTTTATTTTTTTTTTTGTTTGAACGCGCTAATCTCAGAAACTACCAGTCCGATATGAAAAATTTTTTTTTTGTTAGATAGCCCGTTTATTAAGGAAGGTTACAGGCTATTCGATTTTTCTTTTTAATTTAATCCCAAAGGGGGTAAAACGTGGATGTAGGATTTTTGTCATTACAATAAATCCTACACTCCCGTTTTCACCCTTTGGGATTGAATTTTTAAAAAACTCGTGTAGGGTCTCATTGATTACTACTTTGCTTCTTTTACAAAGTGGTAGTTTCTGAGATTAGCGCCTTCAAACAAAAAAAGAGTTTACTTTTTATTTTGTTTTTCGAAGTTCTGTAGAATCAGTAAAAATCGGAATAAAAACATATTTGACTAGTGCGTTTTGAAGTAAATTTTATGCCCTTTAATTTTGGATAGGACCAGCCGTTTTAATGTTATAAGCAAAAAACCGAAAAAAGTGCAAAAAAATCGTGGTTTTGAGCCCACCAAAACTCCCCCGCCCTGTTTTAGAGGTCGCAAACTTGGATTTGATATCTCCTAAATATGCTTGAGGACACAAAAAAATAAAATCATTTGCTGCACAAAACGCAAGGTGGACCCCCAGTTTTAATCTCTCGTGACTGGACTATTAATAAATATTAAAAAAAAATTTATACTTAAGTATTTCATGAATTTGAGTAATTTTTTTAACTATTTCTATTAGATAGTGGACTACCAATAACTAAAAATTAAAGTCAATAATTATTAATTACTGCAGAAAACAAAAATTTAGGCCTTTAGACTCAGTATAGCGCACCTAGAATTAGCTTTTTTTTAGCAAAAAATCGTAATTTAAATTTTATTTAGGTGTTTATTCTCTTTATAAATTATGTTTTACAACTAAAATATGTATCTTTTATCTAAAATCTTGATAAAAATCAAATGAACATTTTTCAATATTATAGTCTCCTATTTTATATAAAAAGTGACAAAAACTATATTTTTTACCCAATGTAGTAAACATTCAACAATATAACCAGGTACCTTAAACAACGAATAACTGGAAACAATACATTTAAAGTTTCACTTACAATATTTACATAATTGAAGTAATCCATAATATATAAACACCTGCCTCGACACTCCACAATTTTTTTATATTAATTTGGTAAACCATGTTTTTTAAATACAACTTGAACTACCTATCACAAAGAACTTAATATGAATATCTTCACATAAAACACACAGGGCACAGGCACTAATAAATAATAATTTTAACAGTATCTTTAACGTGGCTGATCAGCGATTACAACCGCGAAACTTTATAAATAGCTACACTTTTCTTGAGGCAATAAATTAACATAACTCTTTTTATATGGTTCGTGATAAACGGTATAAGCGTATAACGAAATTAAATTGGACAAACAAAATTTGGACACATACAACGGATTGTTTGAGTTGGTACACTTTTATTTAGTCACTGAGAAACAAATTTCTTTTGTTTAAGTATACATTTTGTTTTTCGTTGTGCTTCAGTCATCACCACCACCAGTCACCACTGCACGGTCATCTCGAGCCTCGCCACTCGACAATTGAATAGACAGACGGAATATAAACTGCCGGTAACGGGTATTGTGACTTGTGGCCAATGCCAGTGGCCTAAAACTTGTTTGTTAACTCATAGGGTAAAGGCACCTATTCCCGAGCACTTACCTGTGATCAGTTTATTTATATTTAATATATTAACAAATTAGTTATTACGTAACATGAAATAAAGAAAAGTGTACTGTCTCGTCTCGTATTTTACTACTAAATTTTCTATCGAAATTATTATAAAATATTAATTTACACTTTACAAGTGAGGTACAAATCTGTACCTAAAAGATGCTAAGTTGTTCAGAATAATGCGAAACGTGAACAATGAGGCTGTAAAATATTAAAAAATAATATAGGTAGGTACATATTACTGTTTCTTATTAGAAATCATTGCCACAAACACAATAGCGTTGAATCCCGCTCCTTTTGTTTCGTAAAAGGAACAATAAATATATATTTGTTCATTAATTTATTTTATTTTAATACGTTTAGTATTTACGGATACAAAACTTTAAATTTTAATACTTGTTTACGTCACATCCCTCATCGCGTTGTTTTTATAATTTTTACTAGAAAAAAAATGTTAAAACGATGTTTTTTCTAAATAACTTCTAGAATATTGTACCGATTGATTTCATAATCTAATCAGCTCTTCTCCTCAGAAAACTGCGTCGAATGCCGCTAAGCGGATCAAAATTGGTTAATCCGTTCGAAAGATATCGTAGTCAACAGATTTCGAAAAAAGTGTTTTTTCAAAATAACTTCGAGATTTCTCAACCAATCGATTTTGTACCTCTTACAATATTTTTAGAGCTAAAAAAACTGCGTCTAATTCCGTTTTAAAGATCAAAATCGAACAACGCGTTCAAAAGTTATAGCTTTTAAAAATTAAAATAGTGTTGTTATCAGCAATTTTCAGATTTTTGTGCGCGAAGAGCTCAAAAATCTACTTTTGGGTATATTATCAAGTGCTTCGAACTCAAAGCGCTTAAAAATAGCGGGAAGTTCCAGGGATAGCCTGCAGGGTCAACCGATTTACAGATTTTTTTTCATGTATCTACGTAAGGTCTGGCAAATTTTTTTTTCATAAAGGGTGACAATATATAGATTGTAATTCTAAAATTTCAGACCAAAATGTTGATGAAAAC
Source organism: Mongoloraphidia duomilia (assembly GCA_039654895.1). Taxonomy (NCBI): domain Eukaryota; kingdom Metazoa; phylum Arthropoda; class Insecta; order Raphidioptera; family Raphidiidae; genus Mongoloraphidia; species Mongoloraphidia duomilia. The sequence goes on from CM077516.1 coordinate 52,292,957, forward strand.
ACTTCGAAAAAATATTGAAAATCCACTATTTCTAATAATAAAAAATTCGACTGATGACCAGTCCTATACTTCCCACCTAGTAAATATTTGCAAAAAATAAACACTCTTTTTTTTTATTCTTTGACTAGGCCCAAATAACCTTAGCTGTTGGTGGTCTTTGAAACACAATTTAATTTTTATTCTTTGAAAAAAGCATGGCCCTCTTTTTTGTTTGGTGATCTACTGATGGCTAGCTTAATATAGCAAAAATCATGGTTACCTTGATTTACGTACAATTTTTATTTTTTTTAGTAAAATATTTTTTTTCTCGAAAAATATACATTTTAGAGAAAAAAAATATTTACATTTTTTTCATATTATAACATCTAGAATTCATTTATATTTTTTTTACCTATGTTTATACGTGACATTGGGAACGTTTTTTTGAATATCTTAGGATGCACTGAACCGATTTGACTCAAAATCTAATCAGATCTAACAATCGGCATGCCCGTATGTTGTTCCGTTCTTAAGATATCGAAGGCGAAAAATTGACCACATACACACACACACACATACAGACATCAGTCAGAAAATGATCTTAAACGATTGCTAGGGTCTGAAAACGTGAAGATCTGTTAAAATTTCGAAATATTTTTTTCGGACTAAATCCATTACTTCCCTACCATAGTAGAGGTGGGAAGTAAAAATATAACAAACGAAATTTAGATGGGTACCCTGGTGACGAAACAGTTTAAAGATTGCAACATTGACTCAATAATACAATTTAATAATTAAAAAAAAGTGTCTAATTTCTACCTGCTACCTCAAAAACGCAAGGAAGTAAGGCTGCCAGACTTATCAAATGGGAACTCTTATACAGGAATTGTTGAGATTATTTTGTCTTACGTAGACACTTAAGAAAATCCGTTGCTGCCTCTTAGACTATCATGATTACGGCCTATGTTTGTCGCGCTACTCATTTTGTTGATGTCTTCTTTTTTAATTTTCTATGTCCAGAATTATCTTTACGCGCTCTCTAGCACTCATGGGCTCACAAGGTTATCCTACTCGCACTCACCCTTTAGCTTAAGCTAATGGCAGCAGGATTTTTTAGGCTGTCCTGCCACAGTTTGATTACCTATAACATTATTTTCATTTTAAATGTTATCTTATTCTATGAACAGATGAGGTAATATTTTCTAATGTCGGATCCCAGACCATTTTATCAACTTAAAAAATTTACTGTGAAGCCGTTTTAAGTGATAGACAAAAAAAAATTCAATGGTATTGTTTAAATTAGACGGAGCTCATTCCAATGGTTTTAAAAAAAGTCGTTTATAGGTTCATTTTGGTTAGACCCCTATGTCCCGCAATTCGACCGACGCGACGCCAATAGATGCATGGTGGAAATATTTCCACTATGAGTGTATGTGACATACAATTACACTAATTTGAATATTCTATAATGAGGATAAGCTTGGGCTTGTCCTAGACCCCTGAGATTACCCCCAACCCCACCCAGATTGCGCATCGTTGATCTATTATATCAATAATTTATAAGTAAATATAAAAATAACAATATATAAGTTAGGTAATTGTGGACAACAATATAATAATTATTAATTAATTCAACAATGAATTTTTAATCCACAAGGCATCCACTAGGTAGTGAATAGTATTTCTTAACATATCAGTCAGCATCTTATAACAATCGTTTGACGTTTAACAATCATGATGGCATAATATGCTGACTGATATGTTAAGAAATACTATTCACTACCTAGTGGATGCCTTGTGGATTAAAAATTCATTGTTGAATTAATTAATAATTATTAAATATAAAAATGATCGGGAATTGGTGATTTTACCTTATACAGTTGCATCATGAAATGAATCGAACCACTGATTCGATTGTGAAACTAAAAGTTTATTATAATTTAAAAATATTATAAATATTATGTTTACATTCCTCCATATTTAAATAATACTGACAAATTGATTAAAGAGCTGATAGGTTAAGAAGATATGAAATATGTTTTTTTTATTCATTGAAAATTAAATTCTAATTTCAGTTCCAGCTCTTGCCTCTTGAATCAAATTGACGGTATGAGTTTGAATCAAATTCATTATCCAATATTGCAGTGTTACAAGACGTAAGATAAAAAATAATATTTAACTGTTGTGTAGGTATAATAGTTTCTAGTCTGGTAGGACTAGAATTTTTAGTGTCGATCGAAGGCTAGAACTTTTAAGTGGGTGGGTTAAAATTAGGGTGACCTACATCTCTTCGGGTTTTAATACCTTACCCCCGGGCTGCGGATTATGCAGTCAATTCTCCAGGTTGCTCCAAAATAAAACTAGCTTCCGGCCCGGATTCGCCCGGGTAGATTTTGGTTTGGAAACGAAATAATCAAGAAAGCGACAAGAAAGCAAATTTCTCAATATCACTTTAGTTCAGAAATCGTGTGCGGTGACTTTCTTTACATTTTCGCTTAGTGCTCATCAGTCATCTTTCTTTTGTCTTAGCGTAATAATATCTATATAAGTACCACACGTGCATATTAATCGGGAAGAATGCGCGATTGCACAAAAGCGTTGTCAAAAATTTGATTTGACAATGACCTTAGACTATGATAATATAATTAGTTTTTTATGCCTGCAGGAGCAGTCTAATGTCGTTGTAAAACTCCCTGTCATGTAGAACATTATATTATTGTACTCTCACAAAAACAAATTATTATTCTACATAGAAAAACATCGCTTTTCAAGCTAAATTTTCGTAAAAAATGCGTAGAAAAATGTTGTTTTGAAGTGGAAATTGTACAAAAAATTATATTAAAGACTTATATACACAGTTTAAAAAAAAACATCGTTTCAATCGATCAATAATTTTTCGATCAGAACTAGAGTTACCAGCATGAAAAAATAGGTTTCCGGACAAAATTCCTGATTTTCTAGAAAATTTCCGGACTTCTCTTCTTCTTTTATCTATCCATAGTAGTTAACCATTTTATTTTTTATCACATTTATGAAAATTCCGGACATCAGATTTCCGCCCGCATTCCGGATTTGTCCGGGAAAATTGACATACCTACCATAAAACGCAGGAGCACACACGGTCAAATCTTATCTGTGACTGTATGTAAAAATGAAGAGGAAATAGAAAGACATTGTTTTTATCTGGCGTCTATAATTTGCATTCATTAATTCATTACAGATTACTTATCGACGCTCGACAAGCTATTGTCATTAGCGTCTGCCGACTCCCGCGCCCATTGAAAACGCACGTATATACAATAATATACGATTATAAGTCGTTGATTAGTCAGAACTTCTTTTCCTGCGCCGCGCTGTTTTCAACCGTTTTGAGATTCACTTTTGTATGTCGTGATGAGATTGCAGTAACTTAGGTCTCAAAGTCAGGCTCTCACCGTACATAGGGACAAAGTCGTGTGTAAAAAAGTGTTGTGAGGGGGAGGGGAGAGTTGGAAAGGGTTTTTTTTCATAAATATGGTTTTTGGAACATTCAAAATTATCAATGAATGCAGTTATACAAATGATATTCAAATTAGCTTTTTATTCATAAAATCTGAATCAATTATTTCGAAGTAGGTATATTAATTGATTCTTAGATAAGGCGAAAATAGTCTCATGCTTATTATTTTTAAAGATAAATTCGACAAGTTGTTCATTGTCTAAATTGTCAACTGATTCCAAATATATGTGGATCAAAGCTATATATTTTAATCAATAATCGGTCTTGCATCATTGTTGAACGAAGAAAATTTTTCATTCGAAGCGGAACTGAAAAACTTCATTCATTTGTGCATTAAAACACGTGACTAGACAAAACACTGTGAAACAGAAAGGCCTATAACTTAGAAAAATGCTTTTCCAATTTCTGATGGGTTATTCGTCACACGCAAATTTTTCGACTGTCTAGTACAACATACCGAAGACTGATGCCGGCCCTGGTCGTGTGCTGCACGACGGCGCCGAAAGGCTTCAAAAGTAAAATAATATTGCTAATCGCTACAAATAGAATGTACTTATAACGATAGAAAAAAGAGTGTGTGTGTCAGCTCCGACGGACGACTGGAGTTTACTCCTTAAGTACGATTGTCTTTGACTATGCAGTAGGCAAACATACATACTTACATGCGTCAGCTGTCGCGCAGCATACCCTCTACAGGTGCGCAAGGTACGTTGCGCAGAAAAACGTAACGCTTTTTAGTTAACGCTTGTATAAATTTTACTCCTCATAAAATTTCCATATCGGGGGCCTTATATGAAAATCGATTCTTAAGGAGTATAAACTCCAACAAAAAAGAATCGTAATTTATATAATATATACTTACATATAAGTATATTATGTATTTCATTTAGTTACTTAGTTATTTATTTGTACTCGAGACGAGGGAACCGAATTACATCTGGCAAATTATAATATTTTGATATTGTTTTATATATTTGATACACTACACTCACTAACTTAATATAAGCGGTATAGAAACTAGTCATGTTTACACTTCGAAAGTTTACTGGCGGAAAGTACTTGCCGCCAGTAAACTTGCTATGAAATGTTTGTCTACACTTTGATAGTTTACTGGCTGACTAGTAGAAGTACAAAATGGCTCCAAATGAGTGCGTGCTGCTGTTAAAGTTATTGCTATCGTAATTGCAGAACAATTAACTGAAAAGAAAAAAAAAATCGGGTCGCAGTACCAAACCCTGCAAACAATAATATAGTGTATTATCTAATACAAATACAAGCAATGCGGCTTTATTATGCGACCTTAAGTTTGTTTTTGGACAAAACAAAAAAATTATCTCCTTAATACATCCCTTTAAATACATTTTTTTTAATTGCAATATCATCAATCCAACATCTGCACCAAATTAAATATTATGTCCTTCGAGTAAATAAATCTGTATCCGCAAACTAGTATTTTCATAAAATTTGTAAGTCGGTCCTGTTGCGCCGATTTTTTCAAATTTTAGCAGCACATTTCAATCTTTACTAAAGGGTTAAATTTCAGTTTTGAAACAATTCTGAGTATTTTTTCGGTGTTTTTGGGCCCAAAAACATTTCTCAACCACTAAAAATCACCCTTAAAATGGTCCGATTGGGCCCATTTTAAATAGGCTTCGTGCGGTAATGGATTCCAACATATTGTGTACCAAATTTCGTTGAAATCGAATTAAACTGTCGATAGTTATCGTGCTAACACATAAATATGCAAATACATACATTTAAACATTTTCAAAATGGTGCCAAATTGTTCAGAATGATGTGAAACGTCGACAAATTTTGGAACTACCCCTATGTCCTTCCGTCCGACCAACGCCAATAGTGTATATGTCATATCATATATGGCAAATACACTAAAAAGAAGAAACGAGTGTGGGTAAAGGGCTGGATTAAGCGCAGAAATATGCTAGAGGCTTCTGCTCGACTTCTAAAAGAGATAGCAACCGAAGATTCAGAATCATATAAAAATTTTATGAGATTATCGCCCTCAAAATTTCTATTTCTTTCAATTCTTTTAATAGACGTGATCGTTACTTTGTGTATCCCACAATTATACTTCATATTATTAAAAATCTTATTATTTGATTACTGTCCCACTTCATTCAAAAAATTTGCTGTGAAACTTTCCATGTGTAAATGGGCCTTTAGATAATTATTGACTGAACTGAACTTTAATTTTGTCCATGTTTGAGCTTGACTTGCGAGTTACGACGAGTAAACAAACGTGACAACGTCTCCTTTCCTGTTTAAACTTGCAAATGCAATGTACGAAGTAACGAAACTTTATAAAAAGTAGAGCTGCCGCCTGCACTTTGCCACATTATGTGATAGTTAACAGGTTGCGACATTTTGGTTACCCAATGCGTGATAATATTATCTTCAATGGTAATAAAAAAGTGTAGTACAAGTGAAAAAATTGTTTTGTTTTTCAAAACTTTGATTTTTATTGTTTTACGGACATTATAATTTATAGTGGTGTATTTTGTGTCGTGAAAATCTTTGGTTCATTATCTAAGGTGAGTTTATTTTTCTTTTCGGAAAAATCGTAGATCTCGAATTTTGTGAAAACGCTCTTTCATTTATCGATTTGTGTACTTATACGTATTATTTTTTACGGTTTATAATATACAGTGCGAATTTTTTTTAGTACACATATAGTCCAGTCGGCAGCCACTTTTTACTTTGCATCGAGTCCGAACTTAATGAAATTTTGGTATGTTGTATGTGGGTGGTATGTAGTAAAGAATTTAAGTTTTCGACCGCGAGAACCCTGTGGAAACTTGATGGGACCCGAAAACCGCAAAATTTTGACACGTTGCTCTATAACTTTTTAGTGTATTTGCCATATGGCACATACACTATTGGCGTCGGTCGGATGGCGGGACCTAGGGGTCGGACCAAAATTTCTCGACGTTTCATAGCCTCCTGAACACTTTGGCACCATTTTTAGAAATGTTTATATATATATGTATATATATATTATATTTATATATATATATATATATATATATATATATATATATATATATATATGTGTGTGTTCGCGGCATAACTCTCGAAAGACTTAATTGATTTCAACGAATTTTGGTACACATGTTGGAATCCATCACCGCACGGAACCTATTTAAAATGGGCCCAATCGGACTATTTTAAGGGTAGTTTTTAGGGGTTGAAAAAAGTTTTTGGGCCCGAAAATACCGAAAAAAATTTCAGAATTGTTTCAAAATTGAAATTTAACCTTTTAGTAAAGATCAAAATATGCTGCTAAAATTTTAATAAAATCGGCCCGATAGGACCGGACTTACAAATTTTATGAAAACACTAGTTTTGCGGATAGTGATTTACTTACTGAAGGGTGTATTTAATTTGGTACAGAGGCTGCAATGATAATAATATTGAAATTAAGAAAAAAATATTATTTTAAGGGATGTATTAAGGGGTTGAATTTTTTATTTTTTCCAAAAACAAACTTAAGTTCACGTATTAAAGCCACAAGGCTTGTATTAGCAAATACACTATATTGTCGGCAGGGTTTTGGCACTGCGACCCGAGTTTTTTTCCCTTGCACTCTACGACAAAACGTTCCCTGCAATAATTTTTTGTAGAGCGTTAAATTTCCTACAATTTTCATTAGTCAAAGTCCCTTTTACTTCAAATATTCACCAAGATACACAGCTTCAAAGAAAGGGCAAATTTCTCTAATCATGAAAAATACTCCAAAAAATGCAGGTTTAGGCTGTACATCTTTAATAGTACAACATTTGTAAATACCTTGTAATGGTCAACGTTTGGGCTATGTAACTGCGTCAAAAAAAAAAAATTAAAATAATCAAAGGGGCCACCCTACAGAAGCAATTTTATCAAAATAGGAACTTTTGACTAAAAATGGAAACACTTGACTCGAAGGACTCTAGTAATAAATGTGTTTAACTCCCGTACAGACGTTATAGACTTATCCTTGAACTATACAACTGAGTTGAAAATTTTGTAAAAATCTGGTAGCGGTCACCCTAAAGAATTTTTTTTTTCAATTCTGACAAAAAAACGGAAAAACTTGACGCGATGTTCTCTACTAAGAAAGGTTTTCAATAAATATTGATTTGCCCTGAAACGATTATAGACGTATCCATGGGCTATCTAGCTGTGTCGAAAAAATTTGTTCGCGGCTATCCTTATCCTACAGAAGTGTTTCTTTTTCAAATTGAAACTTTTCGATTAAAAATAGAAACACTTGACACGGAGTGCTCCAGTAAGAAGGGTGACCGCTACAAGATTTTCCAAAATGTTCAACTCAGTTGTATAGCCCAAGGATAAGTCTTATAACGTCTGTATGGGAGTTTAAACACATTTATTACTAGAGTCCTTCGCGTCAAGTGTTTCCATGTTTAGTCAAAAGACACTATTTTGATAAAATTGCTTCTGTAGGGTGGCCTATTTGATTTTTTTAAATTTTTTTTTTGACGCAGTTACATAGCCCAAACATTGACCATTACAAGTACCTACCATCAGGTATTTACAAATGTTGTCCAATTAGAGATGTAGAGCCTAAACCTGCACTACTTGAAGTATTTTTCATGATATGAGAAATTTGCCCTTTCTTTAAAGCTGTGCATCTTGGTGGATATTTAGAGTAAAAATAACTTTGACCAATGAAAATTATAGAAAATTTAACGCTCTACAAAAAATTATGGAAAGCGTTTTGTCGTAGGATGCAAGGAAAAAAGTTATAGAGCAAAGTACCAAAATTTTGCGGTTTTTCGGTTCACCTAAATTTTCCAAAGGGTTCTCGAGATCAGAAACTTGGATTATTCACTACATACCACCCACATACAACATACCAAAATTTCATTAAGTTCGGACTCAATGCAAGGTACCTCCCTTTTTTTAGTGCTGCCGACTGGACTAATAGGACAACATTATGCAATGAAATTTTCTTGAGGAAATAATGGGCAATAGGTAGGTATGTAACTATGGAAACAAAATCGTTAGTAGTTAATTTTCTTCAATATTATTTCAATCAATAACAATGAAACAAAAATAACCCTTTTCCGATTCAATTTCAATTTATTAATCAATAAAAGGATAAATATATTAAAATGCACAATGGCGTAAAAAGAGCAAGGCGCGATTCTACAGTATTTTTCATTACTAGTTGCTCAATCCGTCTTTACCTATAGGTGCAAATCGTTATTATCGCTCACTGCTCAGTCCCTTTTTATCGTAGCGTAATAATATATTATAGCCTATGTTATCCACCAAATAGGCATTTAAACAACGAAATAATTTTTCAAATCGATTCAGCGGTCCTCAAATGTTCAGATAAAATAGATACAAATTTGTTCTTTTTTTATTATATATGTATATTAGCGGCCCCGTCCGACTTCGCCCGGGTGCTAAGAAAGCCCGGGTGCAATACACTACTCACTCGCTTCGCTCGTTCGCTTGAATATTATAATTACATTAGTCACTCGCTTCGTTCGTTCGCTTTTTCACTCACTTCGCTCGTTCGCTTGACTATTATAAATACACTACTCACTCGCTTCGCTCGAATATTGTAATTACGAACAAATTTGATTACCATAAAAAAGTTATAGTGAGTCAACCTTAAAAGATAGACATATGCTGTCGCGGACTTTTTTTTAGAAGGAACTTTTAAAGGGGAACAATTCCGTCATACATGATTTTTGCGTAACTTTAACCGTTTACGCAGCGGAAGCTCTCAAAAGGAATAGTTTTTCCCGTTTTTGCAACATTTTTCATTGATGGTCGTAGCGTGATATTATATAGTCTATAGTCTTCCTCAATAAATGGGCTATCTAACAAAAAAAAATTGTTCAAATCGGACTGATAGTTCCTGAGATTAGCGCGTTCAACCAAACAAACAAACAAACTCTTCAGCTTTATAATATAAGTATAGATTACAAGTACCTACCTATAGATTTATCTCCTCATATAGGTACACAGCTTTTCAGTCAAAATCATTTTTTCAATGATTTAGAAAAATACAAAGGATTATTATGTAATAAAATTAGAGGTTGATGTCGACATAGTAAACAGTATTTTCAGTCCGAGTGCACGTATGCTATTTACGCGTTTAAACACTAGTTTGTAAAAATGCATATTATTATGATAATTTTAATTGCGTTATGAATACGAGATACTGAAAGCATGGCAATTTGCCAATCAATATAAACATTTAAATTTAAATATTCTTTGTTTTATACTTAATGTTGGTTTTTTTATCTTACATTAAAATACACACAAAATTTAATTATATTAGTAATTTTAACGAATTATTGTAGCATGGAAATATCACTAGCTGCTCCATAAGGTAAAACCGGGATAAACGATGCAAATTTTGAAAACTTTTCTTAACTAAACATGCCCTTCGTCACGCCCTTTGAATGAAATTATGTAGGTACGATGTATGTGTGGGACTGAAATGAAGTAAAATGCTGACAAGGAAAATAACCACCAATTTATCAGCGAAATTTGAAATTTTTTAGGATGAGCTTGTAAACGTAAAGAATTAGTATGATTAGAATTTAATCAAAGGTTCTTCCTCTCCCATCTTTTAAATTTTTACGCTTTAGGAGCGCCTTACAGTTTGCGCATCATGCGTAAACATATTGTGACTTGAATAACTTATTTTGCTATTCTAATTTAGATTCAAATTTTCAATTGTTGACTGCCCATAATTTTATAACCATTCATCCATTCAAATTATCTATGTTATGAAAGCAGAGAAAAATGAACGCGGTATAAAATCTTTTAGTATTGGTCAACTAAAATTCTCATAAAAAACAAGATCTTCTTTTCGATTTTCAAGGACGCGCGTTGTCCAGAATGGTTTGGATAACGTTTAAGGTTTAGGACAGGATAAGTAAAGTGTTACTGTCTTCTACCCGCGCGGTTTCTCCTGATTTTACCTTATACATATTATTGAAAGTATAGGTAAGTCAAGGCCACTACCACAGATCTCTAATCGTATGTAGTGCTGAAACCTCTTTTACCCGGCAAGACATGGGCAGGATTTATTGAAGGAGAGGGGGATTTAGGTTGACAATTTCAGGCGAAAATTATCATTAAATAATAGGGTCGTCCCACTTTTCAAAATTTTTGAAATTTTGAACAGTAAAAAAAATAATGTAAACCAACTTTTTCGTTCTCATATCCTTGCAAACAAGAATTAAAGAAATATATTATGTATTTTAAACGC